>VXAK01013811.1:134850-207789 GCA_013399435.1 Arenaria interpres | reverse complement strand
TCTTATCTGCAGCTCCTTGAACTATTCCAAATATATATCTGGACAAACTAACAAAAAGTGTGGTCTTGCCTTTGTCCATGATTCAACTTCACTACAACAGATTTCCTTTGGAGTACTGCCTTTTTCTCTGGCTGTTACAACCAAATTCAGGTCCAGCTGTCAGCCTTGCTGCATCTTTCCAGCATTACTTACCCGTTACTAGGCAGTGAGATAATGGGACCTGTTATTTCCTTTGGCGGTACAAGTTAGAGGCAATTTTGGCATTATTTTTTAATCTCAATGTGTCTTAGTGTTTCCAAGTCTCTCTTGTGACTTCTACCTACAATTGGTAAAGAAAGAATAGAGAAAATGTTTTCAAGAGATGTTATAACAGTGGAAACATGCCTTCCTTCCTATGGCAACGTTTGAAACAATGGCCTTAGACCCAAAGGAAAGTCACTTCAGTAAGCCTATAATTATGACATGCCCTCAGAATTAACTATGCTATGCTATTTGTACCTTTCTAATATGTGACTTTTTATATATGTTATACACCACTCTTGTCCACCATTTTTCCAACTTCAGTTCTCCAGAAGCAAAAAGTTAGTGAGTGGAACTGTTGTTCATATAATGTCTTGTCACTTCTTACATTAATAACTTTGGTTAATGTTATTTAACTTTGCAAGACAAATTATCTTTATATATGGAATTGATGCAGAAGAAGGGAATCACTGCAGGAGAAAGGTAGGAGTAACCTAATAAATAAGAGAAAGAAAATTCAGTTAAATCAAATGAAAAAATTATAAAGAATGAGATAGAATTGAAAAGTATATGCTCATTTTACAAAGACAAGGGAAGAGCAAAGAAGACAATAAAACAAGAAGTTACTGTGTAGGTAAGCCCAGAAATTATGTACATAGAAAAAAATTTTGTTAAATGTTAGGTGGAGGGTTAAACTTGCTATAAAATCTAATGGATGCATCAAGCTATTTGCAGAAGAAAGAGTTTTAAAATCGCATCTGTGCTCTTTTCCTTCTTCAGTTTCAATCTAAGCCTAAAGCACGGTATGTTTTTTAAAATCCCATTTTTCTAGAAAAGAGTGGGGAAAAATGTGCTGAAGGTAAACAGCTCCAACTATAACAGGAATAAAATGAAGCCTTAAAAGTTTGCAGTTTAGATATATTACAGTTATTTAATTCATACTAATTCCTTTTATGTTTTCATACCCTATCTTAATGCAACATTCATTGTCAGTGTTGTTTTTATGTAGTTTCACTGAAGAAGCGCTAGACCTCTCCTGCTTTTTGTTGTAACAACTGGATGTCAAAAGTGGAAAAATCTTTCTTTCTTTCTTACAGTTTTATTCCTATAGGTCACAACACATCGAAACAAACTGAAAGCATGAACTTTTGCAAAGTGAAGCATTCTCTGTTAAGATATCTAAAGTTTCTTTACAAAGACTTTTTCTTTGTAGTTGTCAAAGAGGGAGGTGTTTCCACATAAATTTCAATTTTTCTGCTTTTTAACTTGCAGAAATCATATTCTATCTGATTTTCCTTTCAGCATTAGCATCTGCTACATAAAATCTAATTTTTCACCCCAGAAGTATCCACCATACAAAATTCCCTATAAAAAATATCCCAATATTGTTCCTTTGGTGCTCATTGACAGTCAATCTGAAAACAGACTTTGAAGTCTTTGTTAAAGTCTTGAGTTTGTTTTGTGTCTCTTTAAAATAGGAAAGTAAGCAAATCTGGACAGGAGTTATACCTGGCAAAGATGTCTGAACTGGTCAACTTGCAGTTTCTGATAGGAAGGCACAGACTACCACTAATACAAGACTAATATAAGACTAGAATAGTCCTCTAAATGGCCTTTGAGATGTAGTGATTCTTGTAACTAATCCAATACAAATTATTTTAGGGAGAAGAACTGCCTTGCATGTAACAAAATGCTTCCTCCTGATAATATTTCTTTGTCTCACTCCAAAAGCCCTGTGAGAAAGGAACTCGTTTATCCTTTGGACTCCTGCCCTCCCTGGAGAAGGTGGATACATCTCCAGGGCAGGATTGGGTCCATTTTGGAGGATTTAGAGTTATAAAGACAATAGAAAATCTGGTTTCCTTTCAGCCTCACTTATTAAATCACAGCAAGAAAGGCTCTCTCACTTCTACAAGACATGAAGTTAAGGTAGTCTCTGAACATGATTTTAAAAGATGGAGCAAAAGCAGGAACCCCAAAACATAGTCTAGTTTCTGGGTTTATTCTTGGAACAGACAAGCCACATGCTGCTCCTTGTTTACAGCTTGAAGAAAACACACAATTTAGTCCTTAATATATAACAAGGATGCAGTTTCTACTAGGAATATAAGGACCACATGCTGATGATGTTTTCTTCTTATAAATAACAGATCATGGACTAGAAATACTGAGTGATTTTTTATATTTGCTTACAATTCATTACCTTTAAAATTTAATACTTGCTTCCAAGTTGTTATTTTCCCTTCCACCTTCCCAGTTTAACCTCTGGTAATCCTTTTGAAATTCCATAAACATAGTTTCTTTTTAACTAAGTAAAGTAGAAGCCCTCCAAACTGAGTGTTTTTATCATAGAATCATAAAATTGTTTGGGTTGGAAGGGACGTTTAAAGATCATCTAGTCCAACCTCCCTGCCATGGGCAGGGACAACTTCCACTAGAGCAGGTTGCTCAAAGCCACATCCAACCTGACCTTGAAAACTTCCAGGGATGGGGCTTCCACAAATTCTCTGAGAAACCATCCTCATTGTAAAAAATTTCTTCCTTATGTCCATTCTAAATCTACTCTCTTTCAGTTTAAAACCATTGCCCCTTTTCCTATCACTACATGCCTTGACAAAAAGTCTCTCTACATCTTGCTTATAAGCCCCCTTTATATATTAAAAGGCCACAATAAGTTCTCCCCAGAACTTTTTTTTCATACATATATAATTGAAACCAGTTTTAGAAACAATCTCCAAGATTCACAGCAACTACCTTTTCATAAGAAAACCTACTAAATGTAAGCAAGTAGGTTGAAATACTGTTCTGTTGTAAAACAGAATACTCTGTTTCGAAATCTTTTCTTAGCACAAAAATACTGGGACACATAAATGAGACAATGAAATTGTCAATGGCAAAGATACATAAACAACTGAATTAATAAACTTGGATGAATAAAAACAGTACTGTTTTTATTCATAGCAAACTGCTATTTTTTGTTCTATCCTTTTCCAAGTACTAGTATAATCACCTGCCAACTGGGGGAAAAAATGTGTCATGTTGCTGTGCCACTGAATCAGCCTCAATGATGAATAAAACCAAATAAATGGGGTCCAAAATCCAAATGCAAATGGAGTCTCCATTAGTACAAATTCTGAAAAGGGGGGCTTTGTAATTATTTAATAGCCCTTAGCAAAAGGAATTGGAATTTGTTACTCCTCCTTAGAATTTGCTTTGCATATAGCCAGAAGAGATTCTTGGTAGAAACAGCTCCTAATATAATGCTTAGTACTTTAAAATATTGAGACACAGGGTATATTTTAATGACTAGACTTAGTGAGAAGTGCACTAAAATCAAAGCAGGTAAATAATTACTCTCACCCCTTGATACGGTCAGCCTGATTTTATGAAATGAGGAAAAGCAATAGAAAGGCTTTGCATCCTGCTAATAACTTCCAAACCAGAAGGGACATGTAACGTGGCAGTGCCAACAGATGTTCAGCTGTTAGAAAGATGCTTATTTTGAAGTTAAACAAATCAAATATATGGATGATATTATCTGGACGTAGTGCTGTATTGATTTAAGTGAAATTCTGCTGTTTCTTTAATAGATAAGGTTATAAAATTGCTGGAGGAAAACCTTACATATCAGACAGGTTTCAAATATTGGATGATACTCAACTCTCTTAGGTAACTATTCACTACTAACAGACTATGCCCCAAAGCAGCCTCAAAGCAGCTGCATAGCTCACCTGAAACATATCTTGTATATCCCATACAACAAATTCAGAAAAAAATTGATACCCCATTGGTTTCTGGTACCTAAAATGGTGTTACAGAGTTCTTGCTCTCAACAGGTCACGTATGACCAATCCCACTGATGCCATTCAAAAAGTAACCAACCAACGGTGTGGTGTTTTCGTATTTGAGTTCAGCATGAAATAGAGTACTGATATAATACTCTCTTGCAAACAGCTGGAAATGAGTTCATTGCCATTTCAGCTTTCTCTTTTCCATTACATAACTTCCCAAGAATAATTTGCTAGGTTGGCATGGCTCAGCTGAATATTGGCTAAGAATTTTTATTAAAGTTATTTTGAAAAACTTCTTGGGAAATTTTAGGGCAATGTTGGTACTGAAGGACATGTATTCTGTGTCAAAAAATATCCTGTTCCAACATAATTCCAATAAATAAAAGTGTTTGAATTATTAAAAGTAGCTTAATGGCAACAGATACCATGTAGCATGGAACAGAGATTGCTAGAGTTAATAATGAGAAAGTCACTAGATATTAACAAAACACAGGAATTTATTTTGTTAATTATTTTGGCCAAAAGAAATGTAAATTTGGGAAGCACTCTAATAAAGACTAAAAGTTCTATTATGAAGCAACTATTTTAAACAAATGTATTATTCAAAAGTAATGTAATCATAGGTAGAATGTTAATATAATGTTAACAACGCTTCACTTCTTCGTACTGTCCAGCAGTTGGTACTTTTCAAGTTTTCACCACTAAATAGTTAATAAAATATAACCAATTTAGCCAAGCTATGGAAGACCTGAATAAACTTAAAAATATATTGAGAGAAGTGTGATGAAGCATGGAAAAATAGATTTTGCAGTCTTACAAAAAACAGTATACAGGAATTTTTTCTACTACATGTTTTCATTATGGGAGAACTAAGAAAAGTTGAGAAAAATTCACAAAACTAAAAGGCCTATATTCAAGACAAAAATGGAAAAGTGAAAAAATGTTGAACTAGTAATCTTTAATCAGTTAACCTGGTATATGGCCTCCATGTGGTCTGAAGACAATTTTTCAACTGCTGTAAACAAAATCTGCCATTTGCTTTAGCAAATGAAATTGTTTTCAGCTCATTTCAGCTGCATTTATTTTTCACAGTTACTTCAATGAAATTCTTTATTTTAACATCCCTTGGCCAAATTTTTTATGTATCACTAATAGAGAAACAGAGAAAACTTTTGATACCCAAAAGATACTCAAAGATTGGCATTAAAAGGTTGGGTTACAACTATTTGGGGAAATAGAAAGTTTGAACATTTTTTATGTTTCTTCTTGTAAATTGTCGATTTCCCAACAAAAAAAGGTCTTCATGTACACAGTGCACATTCAAAACTAATTGTAAAGAAATAATTTGTGACAGGTATTTAATTAAATAAGTAAATGTAATTCTAGTAACCTACACAAACTCCTCTAGCTAAGAGTTAAAATAAAGATATTAAATAAATCTGTTAAATCTTTACTCCTCTTTTACCTCACAATCCACCATCTATCCTCTAATTTATTTAATAAATAGATAAATCAGATTTGGAATGTTTGATTGAATTACAGTTTTAGAAAACATAGGTCAAACTGGGTGCAACCTTTATCAACACATGCTTGCAGTTTGCTATCTCTTGAAATTAACTTACATTCATTTAGCAGAACTAAAACTTTATGGGGAAGGTGACTCTAGATTTTCCAGAAATATATATGTGTCGTTCTTTTAGTGGCCAGCACAGCCTAAACCATCTACATACAAAGCAGTCAGTCTTTGCAGACATAAAGTATGTTTTTAATATTCCCCTAGAGTAAGGCTAGCCAAAGACAAATTACCTTAATGGAAAACTTTCAGAGGACAAAGCAACGTCCATCTTTTTGGCTGACTGGGGTAATGTTTCACATTCAATTGTCTGGCATTTCTTTGTACCATGATAAATGCTGAATGCCGCAGCTGACCCATTCTGAAATTTCATAGTATTTTCATGGCATCACCAAGCAGAACTCTGTGATTGTTTTGTGGCAGTTGCAAACATTAAAGAGAGAAATAGGGGAAGCAAAGCAATGAAAAAACAGCTAGTTTCACCCTTCTCCCTAATTTCTGAACAAAGAAGTAGTGGACTGTGGTTCATGAACTTCTAGGGTAAAACAGAACTCTGCTCTGTTCATCTTCACTTCACTTAAGTGAATTATTATTTTAAAATGTGTCTCATAACATCTTGTTTTTTCACTGTTAGATCTGTAAAATTGACATTTAGGCATGTAAGTGTTTAGTTTGCATGCTAAGATGAGGGCAGTCCACACCTGAAAAGTCATAGCACCACTCTCCTTCAAGCTTGGCTTGAATTCTAAGTGATGGTATCATCTTCAAAGTAACCAGAGTCTCACATTTTTAGGGGCTGTCAATTTTCAGTCAGCTGAGCAGCAATCTTTTTAGAGGAAAGTTGTTACATTTTTTTCTCTATATTTAAGTAACTGCATTCGTTAAAGTGGTCTTGCTTAAATATTCTGCCACTAGGAAATGTCTGAGAAGAATCTCAAGAAAGGACAGAAGCACCATCGCACAATTCTTCAAAATGGGGAAATGATAAAGCTTACCCTTGGAGAACTGCAGTTCCAAAAAAGCTAAACCAAGCAGTTCACAGCAACCCATGGAGTTTTACCTGTCCCGTGGTTTGACAGTGCTGTGGAATACTGGGTGGCTTATCATCTTGCTGATGGACATCTCATTATTGTGGTGATAATTAATATATCAATGTAACAGCTATTGTTGACTGCGTGGAGCTTATCAGGCTTATTTAGTAAATCTGGAAAAGATCCAGGACTTCAGGAATGGAGGTGATCATTTGAGTCTAGTTTGCACCATTCTGGTAGATCAAGATAATTTATAAAACATCTAAAATTTTTTAATAAAAACTTTCAGATATATGATAGTGCTCTTGATATTCCAAGACACTCACTACCACAGCTTGCCAAAGAGCTAAACAGCTCACAAATGGGGTATAACTAAGAAATATTATAGAGCCTTTATGAAGGGAGATTAGTCTTTTTAAAATTGTCCATGAAGCTCCAAATAATGAACAAACAATAAACATTTCTGTCTCTCTGCTTGGTAATAAGAGCATATTACGGCTACTTAAATGTCAACACCTATATTTTGTATCTTTAACTCACACAACAGCCAGATGTTAAATATCTATTCCAGTAGCATAAGTGAAGGAGTAAACTTTTGAGAACCAAATTAGAATTTTAATACACGAGCAGAATTTTACATCCCTACTAGCAAGCAGACTTTTGGAACTGACAGATCACTGTGTGCTTTGAAATTGTTGTGATAGCTTAACTTAGAAAACAAAATGCACAAATAAAACTCATCGCACAAGATGTCACATACTGAGTTTTGCAGATTTTTGCTAGCAGATACATTATTCTGGTAAAATCTAGAAAACCTCCAACATACTCAGCTTTTATTTTGTGAGATGGGAAAACAGACGTTGATGGGTCTCTTGCTTACAGAGCAGATAAATTTTCGCTGTGTTTGGATGAACTAATGATTGCTGTTTTAACAATTCATGATTGCATTGTCTCTATAGACTGGCTGTATCCTACAGCAATCCAAATTATTATCTTAACATCATGGTATCTTTCTCTACACATGAAGCATTTGGCATTCAGGAAGATTATCCCATTCAGCTGGATACTCCAATAGAGCCTGCTTGACTGTCTGCTTTCATGTGGTGCATAGTGTGATGGGCATTATCAACCCATCACCTCAGATTCTGGGAGACAAGCTGAATTCACAAATTCCCTTTGCTTGCCTCTTCCCACCCTGTGCTTCTTCTTTTGACGTGTACATATCACTCCCAGCTACTACACCTCTCCATAGCTGTTCTACGCCACTTGTTGTTAGCACAGGGTTGTGAAAAAGTTTCTTTAGTCCAGAGGGTTTCTGCTTTGCCAGTGAGCTCTGGAGCTACAGAGTTGCTGTTAGAGCAGGTTCAGCATGCGTTGTCATGCCAGATATAGCAGGAAGAAGAGGTGATTAAAGCAGCAGTGTGGTGACCCCTAATCAGTTGCTCTGTAACCTAATCTGTATCTACTACACTTCACGTAGCATGAATCCCTGTCTCACAAAAGAGATGCAAGCAAATATAAGGCACCTCAGACCAGGTATGACTAACTACAGCAACACAAGTTCTGAATACAAAAATATAATCTGTATGGACACCCGCATAGAGCTCCTCTGAGCTGCAGTGACACAGCATGCTATTTACAGACTTCTTCAATTAATAATATATTTTATTACATTTTAAGTCCATTTTAATCAGTCAAAAGTACATTGCAAACAAGAGTTTATCAGATACAGTTGCTATTGGTAAATAACTAACCAACTGTGATGTGAGCAATCCAGGGATGCTGTAAAGGCTAACTAGTAAGTTATTATTGGTGTGGAGTACAAGGCTTGTCGATCCGGCTTTGCACCCATTACTTTTCCAGTTTTACCAAGGGAAATTGTGGATTGCACAGCCTTAATCACTGCTATTTCTACCAAGGCTCTGATTTCTTAAGTTGAAGGTCGTTTGTAGTCCAAGATGGGGCTAGATATTATGGAAAGTTCTCACGAAGCAGATCTGGCGAGTTTCACAACTCTCTTATTTAATGGGAAAAGATAGCTTCCTCCCATGGCCATTAATGCAGACTTTAGAGACGTTTTATATTTCCTGTGAGTCTTCAATTCTAGATATATCTCCTATTTCCTTCGCTAATTAAGTCATGGACATTTACAAGTTCATGCTGTACAATATTATGTCCAAAAAAAAAGTGTACTTTTCAGTGAAATGCTGAACATTTTATCAGGTAGAGATGCTTCAGGAAATTTTTTTTAATGTATTTCACATAATGCAATGACAAAATGCTGCAGAAAATACTTTAATATGTCATTTGCAATTGCAAATTATATGGCATTGATCAAACTGTGAAGCACACTAATTTCAACTCGGCTGACTTCTCTCATCACTCAAAGAACATGACTACACCAGAATTGCACATGCTGAAATACAATAGGAAGGCCAAGAGAAGAGAAATCCTAAGAACATGTCTGGGGAAAAAAAAAAAAAGGTACTGTAGCAACTTGCCCATGAAGATTCTTATCAAGAATATGCGTCTTTTTTCCTGTATCACAGAAGGAAGAGCCAATAATTTCAGGAAGCCCTTTAGGTGACCTTGCTAAATCACCTATGTAGTTTGGTCTAATCCAGCTACGGTTCATAAGTTTCATTTGTTAATTGTACATATATTCTTGTTAGCCATTTGTTTTTGTAAGAGCAATTAATTAACTATCAAACCATATTTCCTGTTCAGTTATTTATTTCTAGCCCTTGCCCTATGTAATCCCTTACTTTTTCAACTGTCTCTGTGTTTTTCTGTATGACTGAGGTCCTCTCTGTTATTTTCTTATTCTGCTTCCACTGCGGTTAGAAAGAGGACACTTGTGTTTACAAACAGCAACTGTCCACAACATTATATTCAACCTTGAAAGTGTTTTACTATTTTAGTGCACAAGTTTTACTTTCTCAGTTTACTTTTTCTGAGAATCTGCCCCGTTACATTCTTTAATAACTGACTTTATATTTCTTGCTGCCAAATCTGGCACCTCAAGACACATTCATAGCTAAATGACCTCATAATGCAGAGGGTTAATTAAGTTCACTTTAAAAACTTTCCTTAATCAAATTAAATAAGATTAATATCTAATTTTCTTTGAAAAAAAGATTTCCTATGCTAATATGAGTTGGGATTGTTTACGGTCGGGTCTTCAGAAATAAGTATTTTCATTAATCAAGACTGAATAACAGTGGAAGAAAATTGATGAGTAAATTAATCAGTTTAATGGAGGAAAATTTTTTTTTTTTTATCAAGACTATAAAATATTAATTTCACAAATTAATTTGTATGACCTGTCCCATATTTTGACAATATACCATGACCTTCCTGTTCTGTGTTATCGTTGCTAAAATACAGTAACAAGTTCAGTAGTTTATGCTGACAAGTTCAGAATATTTGAGTAAACATTTTAACTTCAGAATTGTTGGCCTAGATAATGTCACATAAAGGCTGTACCACAAATTCTGCTGGTTTTCCTAGCTCTCCTTGTTTGATTAGAATGCTCACCAACCAAAAAGAAATCATATTAGTTTAGAGGGAATCATTATTGTACTGATTTCGTTCCGCTTATTAGGGGGAAAAAAATCCCATAAATTCCTGTATAAAAAGCTGAATATTTTTATAGAAATTCTTCAAAATTAGAAACTGTTTCTTTGCAAGAAGCTGCCAAAAAAACACCAAGGACCGGTTCTTAACTAGAAACTGTAAAAAAACCAAAAGTATCTTTAAAAGATTTCAAAAGAGAATTCTGACACAATGCAGAAGTTTTGTTCTTGTGGAACCAAACTTACACAATAGAAAAAATACACTTTGCCTTTACAATGGATTTTCTTATTTTCTGGGTTTTCATTAAAATGTTGGTTTTTTGGGTTTTTTGAAGTCTAAAACTGAAACATTGAACAACAGAAAGATCTTTTCAATGAAATTGTGTCTAACTCATTAAAAGGGACATGAACATGTTTATGTAGTTATCTGAAAACAGATGTTCATGTTTGGATATATTCTCTTTCTTCCTGTTGAAAGAAAATTAACTAAACTAGCTTTTAAGTCTTCCTTTAGGAAGCAACATTTGATTCTTATCTTGGAGCTAGGAGTTGCAGAAAAAAAAAAAAAAAAGGTCCATTCCTTAAAATTTATGTCTGTTTCAATACAGAATAGTCAAAGTTTGCATTTTTTTACTGGAAGAAAACAGTTCCATTCTAAAATCATTTAAGGTAATAAGGTAAATGAATTCTTTAAACAGAAGTAAGTAAATACCTAAATGCAGTCAATGATACCTTCATAACAGTTATTAGCAAAAAAATCTTACTCTATTTGTTGTGACATGTAGCCATGGTTCATCCAGTATGGATGAGTCTTAGACTATGATCTAGACTGTAATAACAGATGCATAGAAATGAGGGAAAGAGATGTTTAATTGCCAATCGTTACTTCAACCTGGTTCTTTCCTGCTTGTACAAAGACTAGAGCTAGGAATTTCCAGAAAAAAAACACGCTCTATAATGGATCAGAGTTTTCACTATACCATGTCCAGCAAGCTAAAAGCATTCATGAACCCAATGAACAAGAATGTGTTTCTCAAGATAAAATGCCAGCCATCTAACCCAAGAGACACCAATTCCTCATCTAAAAGAACTCACCAAAAAGAATTATATAATTAGCTTTATTTCAGAATATCTTTGATTCCAAAGTGTTCCCAAGCTTCAGCTGTATATAGCAACAAATCTTCTGTGTGATGCTGAACAAGACTTGAAATTGATTTGGGAGAGAGTAGGATTCAATTTTAGGCAAATTGTCTTATCGACTCCATCACTATATCTCATGAATCCTATAAGAAATACACAAAATTTATCACTGTTTTTACTAGCAGACTTATAGTAGTACCCTTATAACCTGGATAAGTGTTCCTTTGGTTTGCCTAGGTACATCTTGATTAGGAAAATCACATTTTTATTTGGTTTATTAGTGAACACATCCTGCTTAACATCACTGATTATCTGGATAATGGTGCAGAGCATACACTCAGCAAGTTTGCTGATGACACAAAACTGGGAGGTGTGGTTGATATGCCAGCAGGTCGTGTTGCCATCTAGAGGGACCTCAACAGACTGGAGAAATGGGCTGACAGGAGACTCATGAAGTTCAACAGTGCAAAGTCATGCACCTGTAGGGGAGCAACCCCATGTACAAATATATGCCAGGGGCTCAGCAGCTGAAAAGCAGCTTGGAAGAAGAGGCCCTAGGTGTCCTGGTGGACACCAAGTTGAAAATGAGCCAGCAATGTACCCTTGTGGCAAAGAAAGCGGTATCATGACCTGCATTAGAAGGAGTGTTGCCAGCAGGTCAAGGAACTATCCCCTCTCCTCAGTGGTAATGGAGGAGTGTGGTGGTCTTCGCCATCTGAGACATTCCCGTTTTCAGTGGGCTAATGTTGCAGAGGTCTCTTTCTATTGCCAGTGGCAAGGTAGTCAGGAAGTATAGTGGATAATGAGCTCCTTGGATCCTAACTTAATTCTTCCTCATTAGGAACCCATATCCTAATTGCAGAGAAATATCCCAACCACCTTTTCACTATTTAGTCTGCCTTCATTCTGTTCATTAATACATGACTACCCTAAAGGAAGCAACACTTCAATTGCTCTTAAAAATTCTTCTAAATTGAGCTGCTTTGTGCACAGATCTCTTCAGTGCCTGATATACTCTTTAAAGCATGGATATATTTTCCCAAAGCTTACCTAGTAATTACTGCTGACCATCTCTGCAACCTTTCCAGTGGCATGACTTTTCCCTTTGCTAACAGTGACTTCACACAATTGTAAGCCCCTTCCATTCAGCTGGTAAAATTTATTTCCTGTGTAAGCTGTACACTCCTCTTCAGGCTGTAACTAATAATAAGGCCTGAGGCATTAAAGTACAAAATATTCAAAATCTTTCATCTTCAAGAAGCCTATATGTTCAAAGGAAAGAGCTAGGCAGATATGCCAGCTCACTAAAACCAACTGTGAAACGTGGAATTTTGATTTAGTTTTCAAGTGAGATTTCCTCATATCAGCTTCCTGGAACAACTCATATGGAAACAAATTATATAAGTAGCTTTCAGAAGTTCTATGAAACAAATTTCTCCTTCTCTATGTAAAGGAAGAATGAAAGTTCTTCCAATGCTTATAATATCTACAATATGGGTATAATAAGTAAGAACAGTCTGATGACAAAGACAATACAAATATTAATCTAATATATCTTGTGAGGAAATCCAAAGAAAATAGACAGCATGGAATCCTCTGATGGCATTCTATATAAAATTTGACTTTTCAGTTGGTGATACATATTATCTTAATGGTTATTTTATTTGAAGAAGCAGACTAATTAAAAAGTTTAAACAAAGATCTTGGCTTTTCAAATCACACAGTAGCACTGGGCATTTTTTAATTTTTATTACAGTATTATTATGCATGTTAGCCTATCTGATTTAAAGAAGGCTTTAGTGTTTTGACAACACATTAGGGTGCTTGGTTACAATCTGAAACTCCATGCCAAAACCACAAATCTCAAGCAAAGGAATACAGTGCAGAGCTGATGCTTTTTCCTGATGTTCCCAGCATCTTTCTCAACTGCACCACAAGTGTTAATAGACATTTTCTTTAGCCTGTGCTATGGCTTCCCAGACACAGCTAACCAGACTATGAGAGTCAGTAGTGCCATCTGGAAATGATCAGTGCTAACAAGACATGTGGAGATGTGCCTGTTTTTAACAGAAGTGGATTTCAGTCTCTGCATTGTCATTTATGACCAAAAAAACATTGTGTTCTGAAGGAAGGTTTAATGTTCAGTGTGTCTCTATATTCCTTGTCCAAACTGTAAAGCAAAAGAAGAGCTTCACACAAAACCTGTGTGTACATTTTAAAGGCAATGGAATGTGTTTGTGTCTGAGGATATTTGAGTTAAATGTTTGATTTGAAACATTTTCAGCTCCTCGCTCTTTGTGAAGAAGGAACAAAACTTTAAAAGGAAAACTAACAGCAGCTTAGCAAGCCTTTCCTCTGTAGGTCACTAGCTTAAATTCAGTTGAAGTTAATGTAAAGCAGAATTCAATGTCTGATAATTGTTTAACAACCTTCATGAACTGAGTTGAGCTGAGCTCTGAGCCACACAGAATGTGATATTCCCAGGTGAAAAAAAGCTTCCATTACAATCGCCACTTCACAAGTCTCATCAGTGAAGCCAAAAACAAGAGGAACCTTGAAGAGGTTAATTTAATGAATAGTTTTCCAGCTATTTTCACTTTTAAGAAGAAACTTCCTGGTTCTTGTTCTAAGGACTGTTAACATATTAACTGTGTCAAAAAGACACATTTTACTCTGGTTTTGGTTTGGGCACAACTTAGCAAGAGCATGCTGAGCATGTTTCCTGCCTCAAGCACCTTGGGACAGGAAGAGGCACGGCCATGAGCTCTAGGCAATGGGATGCTGAGGTACTGAGGTATTTTAGGGAATCAGCAGAAGTTTAACTTGATGTGCTTGGGGAATTTTAGCATGGAAAGTCACATCCAAGTTAGAACTCGGATTCCAGTTTTGAAATGCCCTTCACAAAGCGATTAGTTGGTATCCTAAATAGAGATGACTTCATGAACTGGAGGTGGTATAAGGACATCACTGTTTTCCTTGGGCAGTTGGAGAAAATATCTGAATGGTTTGGAAATGAGAAGGGTGATCCTGGAAGTGAGAAGACTGAGGAAGCAGCTATCAGTAAGTATTTTCTCTGTGACTGGCAAATACATCAGGTGTCTTTACTGAGAAGCAAAATGAATTTGCCTCACCATATCCTTTTTCCTTTCCTCAGATGCCTTTGTATTCAGAAAGAAAAGTCCATATATTTTAGCGAGCATTTATTTGATTTGCGATTCATAATCATATTAGGACAGAAGAGATGATTTATTTCCATTCTATGAGAGAAACACAGACAACAATTTTTAATGGCCTATTTAAAGTGATTTACTCCTTTTTCTCAGGCCATGTTATTGTTTCACATTCTCTTGGGACTCCAAGGATGCAAGTTGTCTTTCCTCTACCCCACCGTTTAAGGCCAAGCTTTCCTAGGTGATGCTGATCAACATAATTCTTCCTTATCTCTTGTGTTATCATCTGCTGAACTATATTGAGGATCAGTGGGGGATGCCTCTTACTCTTGAGATGCCCAAGAGAAACATGCAAGGTTCCAGCCTCTGAAAGTCTGGTTCAGGTCCCTAGTTTAAAAATGAGATACAATACAGATGAATTAGTGGGATGTTAACCAGCTAACTTAAAATAAACATAGCCTAAGCAGAAAAAAAGGTTAAAGCAAATAAAAGCCATTGTTTTTTAAAAAGAGTCAAAATGGACAACATGGGTCTAAAGATTTACGGAGTCAAGTGACAGGTATAGAAGTATAGCTCTACTCAATTTATGACCAAATTTCAACATCAACATTGGTATCCATCCAACAAACTATTTAGAACATATGGAGTGAGACGCCTGATCTGTGTCCATATAGTGTGCCTTCAGATTTAATTCAAAGCAGTAAATTTTAGTATGGAGAAGCAGACTTGCTGCTGTACCCCATTTCCTCTTCAAAATTTCCCTGCTGTGTAATTAAATTGTCAAATGATCATTAGCCATTGTAAGTAAAAAGCTTTTTGCTTCATGGCTGGACAATTTGTCAGTCTACGTTCAGACTTTCACAAAGTATATAACATGGCAGCTGAAGATTATTCAATCATAGTAGATAGTAGATAATCGTATCATTAACACATTCGGCTCATTACTGCTTTTTGTTTGTGACCAGACAAAACATTCCCCGTCTTCTCCATTATCCAGTCCCTCTGAACCTGAATTTTTACTGATAGAAATCAATTTTGTTATTCCAACTTCCAGAAAATTATCAGAATCTAATGTGGAAGATCATAATAAAATGCTAAAATGAATTGTCTTCAGAGTTTTTTAATGGAGTACCCCAAATATTCTTGCTTTTAAAAAAAATCAAGATAAAAGCACAATATCTTCTAGTTGTGTAACAGTCTTTAAAGATTACAAAATAATCACATGATAGGAAGTGGCAAGAACCAATAAGTTCTGGATGCTGCCATGTTTTACACTAAAAGCAGATCAATGTGCTCTTTTATAAAATAATATGAGTCCACACCTCAAAAGCCCATATCGTTGTACTCAGATTGACCTCTTTTTCCTCTCCTCCAGCATTGGTTCTACTGGGTAAATAGCTATGAATCCTCTATATCTTCTTCTCAGACATTGTTATGCTGTTGTTACACTTAGAGTACCCCAGACATCATCTTCAGTAATATCCTCCCCTAAAACAAGTTCATGCACTTCTTGGCCATCCTTCACAGATCTTACTGCAGCCTGATCTTAAACATTTCTGATGAAAGCAGTTTCTCGGTATCTTCAGGTTATCCAGTCTTGTGCTCCATCATCCTACCCAAGTTTTCTAAGTTTTTTCACCCAAAATTGTCTACGCTGAAAACTGAATTAGTTTCTTCTGGCCTTGGAAAACAATAGGTGATCATCCATATTGTAACTACATACAATCAAGTCACCCCCAACCACCTCTCAGCAAGCCAGTTCCCTCATAGGTCATGCTTTCTAAATCCTTCGTCATTCAACCACTAGATTCTCTTTACTTTGTCTTCACCTTAAAAATGCAGTTCTTCTAGAACAGAGACAATATACTTTCCCAGAAAATTACACGAGATTCTAATGTTGGAAAAATGTCTAAAAACTTTACAGGAGGTAATTCACAGCTAAACCTACTGCTTTTCCTTTCTACTCTAGGCTGTTACCCTTCTCAAAGAAGGTAATCAGGTAAATTTGATCTGATCTGTTCTTGATAGTTCCTTGTTGGCTGTTTTTACAACTTTTACATTTTGTAGGTAGTTCCAATTACCTTAATAATTTGTTCCATATTGTTTCCAGGAACTGAAACCAGACTGCTTGATCTATAATTCCTTGGCTCCTCTTTGAAAGAAAAAAAAAAAAAAAAAAGGTTTGTTTTTCTCTAGTCTTCTAGGATGTCTCCTGTCTTCAGGTTCCCAGAGATAATCACTGATCATTCACAGATTACTTTGCCTCATTTCTTGGGGTGAATTTCATCAAACCCTGAGAACTTGAATGTACCAATCTTACACAAACATTCCTCGAACTGTTTTTTTCTCTACTCCAGCCTGCATTGCAAACACCTTGTTAAAATTAATTTGTTAAAATATCCAGCACAATCATCTTTTCCTATGAAGATGAAAGCAAACAATTCTGCTTTCTCTGTTGAAAGTAAATGATTCTCTTTTCTCTGTAGAACCTCTTGTTCAATCTCTCTTCTCATTTTCCCTCCTGTTTCTAATGTATTCACTTAAAATTTTTGTTGCTTGTCATGTCCCTTGCTACTCGGAACTCATTTACTGTTTAGGTTTTCTTATTTTATCCTTATATGCTTGTGTAATTCCTTTGTGTTCATCCTTATTTATGAAACAGCTTAGCTTTATTAGTTTAAATTCTGGGCATTTCCTTTCCTAGCTGGCTAGGAAAGCTTATTTGATCAGCTGTATGAACAGGACTGGGGAGACTGTCACTTCTGATGATGAAGCAACCAAGCAGCTGGTAAAAAGTCCATGAATAACCTCTTACTCTGCTTTGCCATGTCCTGAGAGCCTCATGGAGCAAGGCAGAATGCAGGGGCACCCTCACAGTGTGGTGGATATGATGGAGATAGAAACCAGGGGCCCAATACATAGGTTTTACTTGTTCCATGCTTTTAAGCTATTGTCCACCATCTATATGCCCTCTGAGAACTTCAATAGTGAGTTTTGAGTTTTCGTTCTTTTCCCCTTGCCCCTCCACCTACCATTTCCTTCATCTCCACAAAGGTTTTCCTGTGGAGTGGAGTTCTGGCTATTGCTGGAATCACCTGGTCACAGAAATCAACACCAACATCTTCCTGTTGTCCTCAGTCCTTCTTTATGCCCTCAGGTTGGAAAGGGGCAACAGGCCTTCAGGCAGTATGGGAAGGAACGCAGGTGCCACATACATGTCAGACGTGAACCATTACTTTTTTAATTTAGTTCTAATTTGGAATACCAATCATGGGATCTACAAAATCTGGAAGTGCTGATATTGATCCAGAATAATAGCTTGGTGTCTGTTTTGCAGTGGAAGAAACCCACCCTCTTCCTCTTTCCCAGAGTGTAATTCCAAGGCCACTGCCTCCTTCTATTATAGTTATAGCTATCTAAACCCATTGATCCATAATTGAAAACATGAGTTTATGCTAGACCATTTTTCCTGCAAGCAATTTCTGAAAGTGTTATGAAAAGATTTGCATTAGACATTGAAAGTTACTGATGGAAAATGGCAGCAATCATGCACAATGTACAACATCACGATCACTATGTCTTGGCAGAGAAATTTAGAGTTATACTCAGCTCCTTCTGAAAAGTAACATTAAGTCTTTAACTGATGTCTGTATAAACTTTTCCCAAAGACATTTCTTAATTTTTGTTTTTCTTTTAGCTTCTGTAAGTTACAAAGCTGTTATAAAGATGACTGCCTGAAAACCTGTCTTTTAAACCTCTAATTTTGAATTTTGGGGGAAAAAAGTCTCTGACAAAAAAACACCCCTGAGAAGGTAAAGATGAAATCAAGAATTCATATTCATTTTCAGTATTTCCCTTTCTCCATATGCTGAATAAACAGACACATTTTATGCTTCAGAGTAGATTCCAGCAGGGTATGTCTGTATGGTACAGACAGAGAGCACATCAAAAATAAACCAGCAATAATTAGTTGTGCACATTCACTCTTCTGGAGAAGACAGCTAAGGCATTGAACTAAGACGTAGGAAGTTTAGGTCCAATTTTTAGCTCTGCTAGAGGTCTACTTTGTGGGTTTTATTAGAAATCACTTTCCCACTTCCATCTTTAGGTTTTGCTTTATCGTTAAGACTGTGCAGGGAGGAAACTGCCTGTGCATGTGCATAGCAAGGCAGCCTAAGAAAATAGGATCCTCAAACCACCTGGGGCCTTCGTTTTTCCTTGCAATATCACACAACAAATAATCCATGATAAATTTCACTTGCCCTCTACAAAACCTTTGCCGAGACAGATTTTGTTATGTATTATAAATGCAATGCAGACTTCATCGCAGCCTCTGCCAGTGGTTTTTTATTCTTTGGGGGTTTGAATGCCACTTTGAGCTGCCTAGAGTCACTAGCATTGCTTTGTCCAACCATGAACTGAAAATACAGCTTCCCAGGGCTGGCTTAATCTAATCTGTCCTGATTATATACCAAAACAAGAGAGGAAGAATCATAACAAATGTCGGTCACGTACTCATTCAAACCACTAAAGAAAACAGGGAATGATTTATGTGGTCATATGCATTCATCCTATTAAGGGGGAGTATTTTCACATCAATTTGATGGTCATCTAGCCAAGGAGAACAGGTTGTTCTCAATGCAGAGCTAATTCTGGCAAAAGCTATAAATTCTGAACAACATTGATGGAAAAACAGTCTCATCAATGAAATGTATGTTTTAAGAAAGAAAGAAAGTAATGAACCTTTAAGTCCTGCAAAAATAAGGTTTTAGAAACAGGAAGGGAAGAAAAGTTGAGGAGTTTTTACAGTCATCTATCCACATTTTTTTGAAATTGATATACCACAAAGCTATATAAAAGGAGGGTTTCAGATACATTTATATACATGGAACAGTTTAAAAGGAAAAAAAAAGGAGAGGAACTGAAGGGCTAGGGTACCTAAACAGCGATAAAAGTACAATCCCATCACAGGGGTTCTTCTTCTCAGCAGGGCAGACTCTTCTCCAGGACAACAACTTAGAAAGCATTTGACTACTTAGGGGATTAGAAGAGGTGGTCTTGATAGAGTTCTCTTCCTACCTATGGCTTTTACCCTGGAGATTAGGCGGTTTGGTTAACATCAAAGTTATTCTATTAAATGAAATTAAATGAATGTGTATGTTAGGTCAAATTCATTCCAAGTATTTTATCTTGGTTATGGGGTATAAATTGGGAGGAACTTAATGAAATAAAAATATCACTCAGGTTATCTGCCAGGGTACGAAGGAGTAGCTTCTAGACCACAGAGTCCAACCTGTGCTCCTTTTTTCCTCTGTGGCATAGGGATAGTTACTCATATGGCTGATTGTGTTTGTTCCCTTTTATAACTTATTGGGGCTTGATTAAATATTTTTTGCAGGCAGCACTTGAAATATGTAAATTACTTTTCTTCTTCAGGAATATTGCTTTAATGGGTACCTAGAAAAGCTCTGTCCCTTAGCAACAGCTCTCTGCAAGCTCTACTTATAAATCAATGCCAGATAGGTGGCACACATAGAAGGGACACAGATATTAAATGGATTTTATTGGTCAAGACCACTTCTTTGTCCATGCAAAATCCAACTTGATTCATTAATTAATTCAGAAAAAACAAACGACAGCAAAACAATGTTTACGATCTTCCTCTGGGTGTAATACCTTCTGATTATCTACCAGTTGTGTCAGAAGGTCTGAAAGGTTTTGTAATAATAAAATGCTATACAATATTATATTAAATGGCTACTTTGAAGACTTAATGATATCTGGGTGTTTCATTAGCAACAATAACAATGAAAGATGATTGCAATAACTGTAAAATTTACTTATCATAGAGAATTTATGTCTATATGGTTTTCAAGGACCAATTCTGCCGAGTCTAGTTCACCTGTATGTGTATTTTCCAGAAGCATTTGAGCAAAAGATACATTTCAACCTGAACCCCAACTATATGTGTAAGGATAGGTGTGCTTATTCTGCAAAATTTTGACTTAATTTAAATATCACAGATACAGACGTTATACTCATGAATTGAGAATAATACATTTTATCCTTTCCTTCCACACAATGCTCCTTCCTTAGGGTAGAAATTATTCTGATAAGGAAAAACAGGTACTGTAAAAGGAAAATCCATTTTGCCATTATGCAGATGAGAGAATAAAAATATGGTTCAATAGACTAAGCAAGATCAAGAAATGCATATATGACACTTATGTTATATCTCTGCAAATGGTGATTATCAACAACTTTGGATGGATTTGCACAGTGAGAATGAAAGAATCTGCTTAGCTTGACCCTGTTAAACTTCACATTTCCTATCAATACTTGAAGCACCACTACTGTTCAAAATAATTGAGAAAATCAACCTACTTTTACTTTTCATTCTTAAAAGTCAACAAACCTGTTTGATCAAACTCTCCAGAAAACCTCTAAGAAACATGCAAAGAACATAAACTTTCAGCCCCTGAACAGTTAGAAAAAACTGATATAAATTCAAAGGTGAGAGATAGAAAACACTGAGTAATATGCCTCAGTGAAGCACCGGGTGTAATTTAACTCAGAATTTGTTTGGCCATCCATAAGTCATTTACACTTTGGAAGTGTGAAAGAACACAAAGATGGAAAAAGTCTGCCATGAAGGAAAGCAAAGCCCTGCTTCAGAAAGTGGCAGGAAATTTTCTAGCACCATAAAGGGTCCCATTAACATCTCTATAATTTGATCTTAGACCCAGCACTGGCAGAAAGCTGATTACCCATTCTACACT
The DNA here is from genome assembly GCA_013399435.1 of Arenaria interpres. Lineage (NCBI taxonomy): Eukaryota > Metazoa > Chordata > Aves > Charadriiformes > Scolopacidae > Arenaria > Arenaria interpres. The sequence continues at coordinate 186,490 of VXAK01013811.1, read as the reverse complement.
CCCTTCGGCTGTAAATATTTCAAACCTGACTGTTTTATGTCGCTTCCCCATAACAAAGTTACAATCTCTAAAATGTTCGTAACCTATACAGCTTGTTGTAAAGGCTTAATGTCCTTGGCCTGAGAAAGAAATCATACTCAAGAAATCAGCTCTGTTCCATTTTGGCAGATTAAATTCAAAAGAAATACAGTATTAGTATCCAAGCAATGCAGTGTCTCAAAATAAAAGGAAAGTAAGAACTATTAGGGCTGAAGTAATGGATAATAAAAGCCAAGGGACCAACTGGAAAGTAGCGGTGCTTAATACGAGCAACTTAGAGTCAGAAGTGTCTTTCTGAGCTAGAAAAAACAAGTCTGAGATGGCCTTCACACACAGTCAGTGCCAAATGGCGACTTTTATGCCCCATCTTGTTCGTGGCACCAGTTACGGGGACATTTTTCTGATGTAAAGTAGAGCAACAATAGCATTTTTAAGTGTTGTATGAGCTCTGAACAGCCCCAGTGCTTCCACTCTGACAATCACAACAAGTCTTGTAGACTTTTCACTGGCATCACACAAGACACAATCCCTCACACAGTGCTTTTATCTTGTTAAGATATAAAACATTTCTCAAGGCATTAAAAAAGAATCCAGGAAGGTGTAAATTTGGTGACAGATTTGTTCATGTTTCTGATAAATCTGGCTGTGATTGCGCATATATCATAGAGTTTTCTTATCAACACAAGACAAAATCCAGCTCTGTAATAACAATGCAACCAGACAGGAGTTTCTAACCAAAAATTGGATCAAGAACACAAAAAGTGGAGAGGAAATACAAAAAAAAATGAAGGTAAAGTACAAACAATTTTCTGCAGAAAGCAGCATTGAACTTAGAGGGTAGCCATCAGCTACATTTGTGCAGTGGTATCTTGAAAACCTTCAAGGACAAGGATACCACAAGCTCCCTGGACAACCTGTTCTTCTAGTTAACTATCCTCACAGTGAAAAAATGTACGTTATATCTAGTCAGAGCCACCCCTGCTTCCTCTATTCTCCCACTGTGCAACACCGCAAGGAGCCTGTCTTGGTCTACCCACTAATACCTTATGGGCACCTGGGGGGTCCTGGCCTTCTTTTTAAATATGTTCATTTTGTGTTTGCTTTGTATTCACTTGGAGAACTGGTGAACTATTATGACAGTTCAGAGATGGAGCAGTTTTCGTTATACTTTGGAAGAAAGTAGTGAACTACTGGTTTTGTTGTCTGTGTTTGTGGTGCATACCTACAGCCCTCCTCAGGCCTCACGGGACTGAGAACTTTACACAATAAAGATGATTCCTGTCCCTGAAAGTCCAAAGTCTACAAAGAAGAACTTGGCAAAGAAGGGACCATAAACTGCTGAAGAAGCACAATGTTAACAGCAATCAGTTCAAATAATAAATGTCTCGTACACATTCTCATTTAGCTCATGGAAGAGCTACTGTTTGAGAAACAGTGATGTTTGTCCTCATTTTTACCCTTCTAACAATAAGTAAATTCAGGATGGCTGGCTGATAATTTTTCGCACCCTGTCAATAGATACAGTAGCAGCAAATCCCAGATAGGCTCCTATATTTCCCACATCCATGTGCCCTTCCTCTTAGGGATTATTTTTACCCACAGGGAAGGTGATCAGTGTCAAAGCCAATCAGTCCCTGCCTTCTCTGCGAAAACAACTGTTTCCTTAAACCAAACAGGTTTGGTTTATTCTAGTTTAAGAGACATCCCCATGTCTACTAGTAGCCTGCAGTGAGATTTAAAGCATGTTATATAGATTAAGAGATGAAAGTTCAAATAAAGATTTGCCTGCAGGACATTAGCTTGGTCATTTACGTTTGTCTGGAACTGTCTCTAAAATGCTGGCATAAAGCAAGTGCCACTCAAAGAGCAACTAACCTGTTGGAGATCTTTTCTTCCCCGGTCATCCTGACCTCAGGCAGGGTACAGTCCCCTCCTTGACAGTGTGAATTATCCCCATGACTTGAGTTGACAGCTTAGGCGGGTGTGTTTTCCACTACCTCCCGCTGATGCCATCATGATGTCATACATTTCAAGAGCAGGCTTTGGAAATTTCTTTTCCTCCCATAGGCAGGAATCAAGCAGTGACTTTGTGGCAAGAGCTATGGCACTCCAGTTTGAAGTGAGCTACAATTATGACAATCAAGTCTGCTCCATTGTTGTAATTGTGGTGTTTCCAGGTATCAGGGCTGTGCCTGTGTGTATGTCCAGGGCACTTAATTAATTCGTTCCCTGGGTGGTCTAGGAACTCCCAAATAGTCACCTACATAGATGGGACAATGGACTGGTTGGTGGCAATGGACCAGCTTAAAACTAGAGGATTGACAGAACTCCAAACCACCTTCATAATTAAGTTTGTACCCAGAGCCTACTGGACAGAATTTTGTGTAGTTCCTGTTATTCCCCCAGGCAGGCCCTGGTGTACTAGTTCAATTTTATGCTTATATGGATCCTGAATATGAAAGTAATCGCAATGTATTTAAGTATCGTAAAGTAATCGTATTTAGCCAGGAAGTCAAGACACTTTCCCTAAAAAACAAAGTATTCTGGAGCAAATGGAGAAGTGATTTCGGCCAGAGCACCAAAGTTAACAATAGTTTTATTATAAGATTATATTCTATGCAGAGAAAATTCTGCAATCCTTGTAGCTTGTCAAATGTTATGTTGCAAGCAGAGCATCTCATACAATAATGTTAACATTACTTCTAGGAATGAAAATCTTAAGACTTTCTTTTGCTAACAACTGTCAAACTACAGAAAATATAGTGGCTTCTCTAGAAGCAAAAAAAAAAAAAAAAAAGTATTTAATCCTTCATATAGGACACTTTGACAACAAATTAAATTGTTCTGTTTTCTGAAATTCGCCCTCAGGTGAGATGATACATTCCAGTAAGACAAAACCTTCATGTTTTTCCAATAATACACTAACTCGTGTTACAATAAAATAAAAAAAAAAAAAATAGAAGCTAGGATAGAAAGAGCCTTTCTTGTGTCTTCTAATGCTTCAAAGCATAAAAATTTCAAAATGTTCCCGAGAATTTTCTTTATAACTATACATTTGAATGTAGAAAAATCCATTATCTGCTTGTTTACCTGTAAAATGAGAGTTAATCTGCATTAGGGCTGTCTGAAAGTGAAAAAACTGCAAATGTCTTGAAAATTGACAATCTAGCATCATTTACAGTTAATAATGTAAATGTTAGCTTTAAAAAAACAACATGTAATTTAAAAAAAAAAGGCAAATTAATATTTTCTTCTTGTTAATTGTCAGTCTGGTATGCTATGTAAGACAAAGTGAACCATATCTGAATTTACACCATATCTTGAAGATTGTGTTTAGAAATTTGTAATCATTTTTCCTCATTTGCCACAAAAAGTTCAGAATTACCAGAAATATTGGTTTCTGTCAGCATTAATATGTGGAACATGGAGACACATCCTTACAGGTAGTTTATCTTTTTTACCCAACATTGTAAGTATTTTAAAGTGCTCTCTAGTTGCTAGAAGTTACTTTTATTCATACAGCAAGGATTCCTCAGCTGTAATTTTTAAATTAGGACAATGATGATGACGAAGGCAAAAATGTTTTGAGTAACTCAATAACACTGAAATCTATGAAGATATATTTAAGTAGCTAGAAGATGAAAAACATTTTGTGTGTGCTGAGGCTCATGACAATGCATTTACTGAAGGGCTGCCTGATCAAAAATCTAATTTTCACAGAAAACATACAGCCATGTAAGCAGAAAACCCCCTTTAATTTTTAGTATGCATTACCTCTTAAGTGGTAACATTAACATTTTGATTTGAACATGTGAAAACACTTTAACCTGAAATTTCACTAAACTCCTAAATTTCAGTGTCTCAAAATATCTGTTCAGCAATGCCTGGTTAAGAGGTTGAAATGAGAGAAAAAGCTGGATGCAGAATGTTTGTATGAGCTAGAATATATAGTGTCAGATGAACTGTGTATTAAGAAACAGTCTCATGCTATCTTAAAATCCTAATTTGCTCAATTTCTTAAAAAGTGTAATTTTGGTTATGTTTGATCTCAGCCCAACAACAGCAGTTGAAAGAATATTGTTTGTAATGTAATAGGCTTGGGTAAGTTGCAGAAACTTGGTAAATATTGATTGTGTTTAGGCAGAATTTTAAATTAAAATTTATTACAATTGCACACAATAAAGACTTTATTAACAGTTTCATTTAAAGAAATATAGAGCGAAGTAAATTAATGCTTTATAACTGAATTGTACAATGAGGATAATAAAATGATACATTTAAGATAAATATGTAAGAAATATTAAAGGAAATTATGTTTCACAGAAAGATCCCTTAAAAAAATGGAGGGTTGTAATTTTAAGAAAGATGATCATCCTGACACTGAACTCTGCATGATGGCACTTGTATACTCTTGGAAAACGATTAACTTATTTCTACTTTTCCACATGCAGGTGATTTCTGATGGGTTTCTTCTTACATTTATGCTGTACTCTTCGTTGCTCTGCCTGCTGCTTTTTCTGGGCTCTGATTTTCCTTTGTTGGGTGTTACTATTGGGTTTTCTGAAAGCCTGGGTGGTTTTGGTTTTAATGTCAGTTCAGTTAACTCCATCAGACATTTTCTGCCTTAGATCAATCAGAAATTCTTATTCAACCCCACTCTCTTTTCCGTACCTTATACACGTTCCATTTTAGTAGAAAGTTCAGAATTACTCAAATACCTGTATTAAAAATTCAGTCTGCTGATCCAAGTTGACTGAAAGTCATTCGCTAATCTGGTGTTAGAAATGAAACTTCATCCTAGCACCTATGGCCTACAGACTTTTTGCCACCTTTCTGGAGATTTTTGGCTCCTCTGGAGAGCTCTGTTATTCCCTTTCTCTGCTCAAGACACTGTCTCAGTCTCTTTTTAATCTTTCTACCTTGCAGTGTGAAGCAGAGACTATAGTGCTTGGGTGCTTAATTAACCTCATTTGCTCTTACTGGTCCCCCTGTGCATGACAGTGACATCGACTCTACCCTGTGGAATGACTTTCCCTCACAAAGCAGGTTCCATACATTAACTGAGCTTCCCAGGATACCCATGAGCTCAGGAGTATTGTATATGGGATTATGAATAGGACTTCTCTGCAGAAAACATTTGTTGATTCTTTATGGAGATATCAGTTTGAATTCCCCTCGCAGATATGTGTGCTTAACCTGCTGCAGATGCCAAGAAAGGGTGTACATACGTTCACGACGTATCTCTAAAACAGCTGAAAGTAAGCTAATACTGGTGGCTTCACCTATGGCAACACCAGAAGAGCCCTCCTGGAACCATTGCTACATTTGTCCAGCATGCCCCTGATGGCTCCAGAGCGGGTCATGTCCTCACTGGGGTGAGCACCAGTGACCCAGCTCCACCAGGAGATACTCCATAAATCAATATAATAGAATGAATAAAACAGCCCCCTATTCCAGTCTTCTGCAGGCCTGTATATGATGAGCCTCTTCAGGAACTCATCAGTAGAGCATGCCCACCCTGCTAATCACCTTGCCAGCAACTAACTAGCCCATCAGAAAGGACACTCATGCTGCACCCTTGCTACATGCACAATCATAACCAGAGGCCAATCACCATCATCGTGTTGATGAGCAAGAAGCTGCCTGCACAGCAAAAGAACCTCCCCAGGCAGGAAAATCTGCGACTGTGTGCCCTAGGCCTCAGGAGTCAGTAGGCTGCCTCCATGGCTAAGTTTCAAATCTTCTGAGTGATGGGGCTCCTCAAAGCAGGATGTTTACAGTGCACTCGTGTGCCCCATCACTCAGCCGCTGCCAGGCACAGTCACCCCTCGGTGGCTGTGCGGGCATCCCTCCTTCTTCTCCTCCACCAATGAGTTTGGGACACTTACTGGGAAAGTTACAGGCTGTGACAATATTGCTTTACCTTGCTTGTTTCCCAGTAACAAATTCCCAATAACTGGATGAATAACAAAAAGGCTTCTCTAGCAACAAAGGGATTACTGCTGCTGGAGGTCCCCAGAGAGTGTACGTTCGGTCTATGGCAGAGCAACCCAGCTGCATCCCAGCGTCTGCTGAGGCCCTTCAACAGAAATGAAGCCACCCAACACAGCTTCTATATCCTGGCTGTCTCTCCCTGTTTCTCTAAACAACACTTTCCACTCACTTCTGGTCTCCAGAACCTTATGGAGGTCTTACCATACACAGTTCCAGTGCAACCTTACAGGAAAAGGTCAAAATGCTATGAAATAGGCCCACATGTTTATGACCACAGCAGAGATGTACACTGATTTATCCTGAGGGGGAACAGCCTTTCAAAGGTAAGAAAAGGAAGAAAACTTCAGGATGCAACAGAGGTACCAGGCTTTGGAAAGGTCATTTCCAGCAGCGACTCATAAAACCATCGTTCAGGATTGCAAAATCCTTTGTTTTTTCCAGACATAGGGCAAATGCCACTTTCAATAGGAACATGTTTGATGGATGGCTGGCTTAGGTTTTTTTGTTTGGCTTTCTTTGAAGTGGTAATAAACAAACCAAATTAAATACAGTCCTTAATTAAACTTGGACCCCATTAGCCTGCCTACGGTAATATTGCTAAGCTATTGATAAGACCTTTGAATCTCACACAAGCACAAATAAATGCTCAGGCTGCAGCTTCTGCACAAAGGGGAAAGAATGATTTTATTTTTGGTTTTATTTTCCTCTTTACCTTAAATAAACCCATCCTTTCACCTTACCGAGCACATTGGGGCCAGGAGTAGATTTCTGCATCCAAGGGTGCTCTCTGCAGGAAGGAGGGTTCAGCCGGTTCTGCTGCCTTCCCCTGCTGCCAGCCCTGCGGGCAGGCTGTGGCTTCAGGCTGGTGCCCTCACCCGAGTTCTGACCCGAGTCAGAGCTTCTGCCCCTTCCCTGATCTGTTTAAAGCGCAAACTTGTTCATGAGAATTTTAAGAAGAGTCACAATAGTGAAATGATATTGCTTTCTTAGTAGCTAAACTTCTGGCTTTTAAATGATTAGAATGATGTCGACTGGGATTATACTGAGCACTGATATCACAGGATATGGATACATGAGTCAATTACTACCTAATTGGGTATGCGTCAATCACTGAGCAGTGTGTACTGGTATTCCGACTCATGAACGACACAAATGTCCTGTTTGATTCAATATGCTTAGAGTAAATGAACTCAGGCTAGAAGGAAAAGGACTGGGTTCATACAGTTGGCAAGACACTAATGCAAGTGTTACTGGGTTTATGCTTTTGATTTTTCTTCTGGGGTTCCTCTCCCACAATGGTGCTCTGTGTTGCCACAGACTTGCAAATGTTACATATTGTGAAAAAAGAGATGCCGAAAAGTCACAAAAATCCTGTGTGAATTTCAGTAAATGAAGTTGTGACAGAAGAGCCACTCTGGAGACATATTTTTTTTCACTGTTCCACTTCATGCTTCATTTGATCATCTTGTGGAAGCTTCAGTATATGTTGTTCAGCATCCTTCAGCGGCAGCTTGTACCCTTGGTCTTGTAGAGATTGTACTCCTCAAATACAGATACACAAACATCATCTTCTCATACTATTTACAGGACTGATTGCTTCCAAAAAAACTTTTTTTCAGATTTTGGTAGCTTATTTCTGCAGCCTGTATTACACTACCTTAAGTGGCCAACAAATGGAAGAAATCATTTGGGCAGAAGCTTTTTTTCACAGAACATTTTAAAATGTGACATACTATTGGTTGAAAACTGAAATTCAAAAGAAGAAAATGCATTGTCAAGCAACACTTTCCGTTGTTGATCTTTTTTTACTTTGGTTATTTGCTTTAGAATACTTTTGCTTGGAAAAGATTTTATAAGGAAATTATACACAAATTTTATCTAGAAAATGTTGGAAGAGGAATTTTTAAAATTATTACAATTTTGCTGTTCCAAAATGAAACTGGCAAAACCATCTCATTTGCAAAATGTTTAAATTTTGATGGAGCAAAATATTTGGTTAGAATGTAGTTTATAGGGGCTTTATTCAGATTATTCTGATGTCCACCATTGTACCGGAGAATAATAAGAAAATTTGTTTGGCCCATCTTGTCTTTGCCTAAGTAAGGTAACAGGTTCACACCCCCCTTAATAACATAAAACACTTTCATACCTCTTTGTGCAGTGACATTATTCCCACTGAGACTGCACTGAAATAGGGTATTTCAAGTGAGCAGAAACAACTGAACCTGCTCAAAGTGAATGTTTCTTTTAAAAAACTGCACCAGAATAATCTTTTTACAAAGCTATTAAAACATAAAGGAAATCTTTTGATAGACATATTAACATCTTCTATTACCTTTACATGGGGTAGCAGATCTAAACGTTTCATTTTAATATTACTTCTATTTAACTGACATTTTATGAGCAATCACTAAGCCATGGCTGTCACAGAGCTTCTAAAGGGTTGCAGAAAAGCACCTTTGATAGCTTAAATTAAATCCAAAAATGAGCTCAATTTTTATCATGATAATCTCAAAATTACAGATGATTTGGGCAAAAAAGTCAAACACTTTTACAGTGCACTTAGTTTTCTTAAACAATACTAACTAGACGATTAGCATGTCACGCATGGGCAAGCTGAGAAACTGCAGTGAAGCAAAAGAGCATGCACTAGTTCACCTAGAAGACCAGTGGCAGAACCAGGGGGACTTTCTGTAGAGTAGAAGCCTGATGTGCTTAATCCTATTGAAGTACTCCTTCTGTTTGGTCATAATAAAACCTTTTATCCGAAGAAACACATCAGAAAATTTAAAACGCATTTCAGCAATGAAATCTCTGCAGACAGAGCCCAATGCCCCAGCACAGATCCACTAGCCTAAGTGAATTTGCATATGCATAAGGAGATTTTATTGCAATACCATAAATCATAAATCATAGTCTTAAATCAAGATATTTTAGCTTCTTCCCTCATAATCCTGCTACCAGGTAGATATATGGAGAGGACATATAATTTCTTTCTCCTTTATCAGGTGATGATACAGAACTTTGAAATCCTGAAAGGTCTGCAACTCTTATAACTTTGGGGTAACCTATAGCAATAAACAGACCATGAGCTTTAGTTCAGTCACTTGTCCTGGGTCAGGACTGCAAAATTTAGTCCAACTGTCAAATTTGTAATTCTCCAAGCTTGAGCATGGTAATGAGGAGAAGATGTATTCAACTTAAGCTGCACTGTTTCAATTTTTCCTTTGAGGATTCACAGCTCATTACAGAACATCGGAAGTGTCTTAACTGCTTATTTCATCAGGCCAGACATTTGTGGATGAGGAAGTGTTTATAAATTATTTGTTAAAGGTATGTTGCCCTAACGAGTGGAATCTGTTCTGAGTCAGCCAAGAGCCACAGTCCAGAGGAACAAGTGTTCATTAGGATCAACAGCTTCCAGAATGAAGAGAAGCCTAATAAATACAGGACTGGTATTTCTCAATGCTTATTTATGTTTTCATGAGACACCCATTCAGAGTGACAGAACTATGTCTCAAGCTTAAAGCTTTCTTACGCCTACATTTTCCACCTGAGAATTTAAGCAAGGTCAACTCTGCTACATTTGAGCAGTTTTTCTGCAGTTTCAGCTGTGCTTGTTTTGTACCTTTTTTTCCTGACCCACCGGAATGATCAGACCTAACTTTGCCTTCAGTTCCTAGCATGGTTGGATCACTCTTCCGTTTAAATTTAGAGTATATGTGGTCAGGAAAAAGAAAGTAGTGTTTATGTATTTGCTGCCCTGAATCTACCACAGGAGAAGCAGAGGAAGCTGAGTTCTTGAAAACTCAAGGAAAAGCAAAAGGTCCTGTAATTTCCCTATGCGCGTAAATCCCAGGCCCTAAATTTCCACCCATCCCTCTCCCTGCCACTTGCCAACACCCAAGTAGATGCAGCAGACATATCTCAACCCAAACAAAACCTCGTAGGCAAAGCTGGTCGGGGTCACATTTTTTCTGGGGTATCTTTGAAGGAATACTTTGTAACATCTAAAAAAACCCACCCATTGCAATGCATTCGATAAACACAGTGCCTCTGAAGCTGCACTAGCACAACATCTGCAGAAACAGTGCTGGATCACTAACTTCTGGAATCCCTCCCACCTCCTCTTTCTCTTGGGCAGTTTATTTTAAAGGGGATGAGATCTGCTGCTGAGGGCTGCCTAATGCATGCTGTGTTCAGGAGGTGAAGATGCTTAATTGTTGTCTGATAACAACTCATTATCCTCCAAGATTTCACTCAGAAGAACACTGTTTCTCCTAACCACTTGCTTAAAAATTTATCCTTGTAAATCCTTCGCTTTCGTTGTAGCTTTAAAACCTTTCTTTTCTCTACTGTGTAGAAAGAAGAAAATGTTGTGTACTTTTGTGAATGTAAACACATCAGTTGCCATGGGAGCAGGTGCTGAAGCTGTGATTACTGCCTGCAGCTGCCACCTTTGCTAGGTGCCCAATTACCTTACCTGGTTACTCTAATTGAAGGGAGAATGAACACAATGCACATTATTTAAGCAAAATGCTTCTTGACTGGCAAGTGCAAGATGAGTGGTCCAAAGGGCTCATGATCTGTTGCTTGCAGTAGCCTGTGTCATGCATTTTCATTACAGTCTGTGTTACATAAGGAGCAGTTGATTAACAGAGATGAGAGCAAAAGAAGAAACAAAGATGAAGAAATGTGTTTATAGAATATGAGGTAGCTTTACAGCTTGAGATAAACAACACTGGAAGTGGTAAGTGTAACAGCCAATTTTGCTTTTGACTGTTACAAGAAAAAAACAAGTTCCTCTTCTAGAACCAAGAAGCTTCAGAAATAGTTCAAACAAGGACAAATAAACACCAGAGTAGGACAGCTGTAGGCGTCAGACCATCCCCTTCCTTCTCCCAACCCTCCTGCTTGCTTTCCTCCTTTTGAAATCCACTTTGCTTCTACTATAAAACTTCTAGTATAGGGCTGTGCCTGCCCCAATGAGCTGACACAATAACAGCCAAAATCCCAAATAGAGACCCATGAAGGGTATATATGAGTAGAGAGATTTCCCTGTATGCGTCAGTCAGCGCGAGAGCTAACCGAGACAGCAGCGAGGTAACAAGGAAGCCTGAGCTTCCAGAAAACCAGTTTTGGTTTTTCTGAACACAGCAGGATCCAGGACTGCATGTCTGCTTTTGTTAAACTGCAGAGCTGCACGCAATACTTGACCCCTCGAGACTCTTCCACTTCTATACAGAATTAATCCCTATGGACCCCAACCTGTGGCTGCCAACAGGTCTAAAGTGACAGTGTCAATGAATGCTAAATGGATCAGTGTGTAAGGACTGAAAGTCTTGAAATTTTTTTCTATTTTCTGTGAAAAGCAAAGGACCACTTCCGAGGTGCTGCACTCTCCAGGTGTCATCTTATTACTGATGACAAGACATCAGTCCCAGAAAGTCATATCCCAGAGGTTTAGTCCCTTCCAGCAGGTCTTGTAGATGCAGGTTATTTGCTAATTTGTCGCCATAAACACACATGGACAAATTAGATGAGACAAAATGCAAGATGGCTCTAAGCAGTCTAGGCTCTTACAGCTTTTCCATCAATGCCCTCAAGTCACCTCTCCTTTCTGTCCTAACTCAGGAACAAGCCCAGTGTGCTAGAAAAACATCTGAGTTGGAAAACTAATGGAGAAGAGAGGATCCTTGGGGTGCTCTTTGTGGACAACCTCAGCTGCTCCAGAAGATCTAGACCACTGCTTTAAGCTGCCTCAGTCTTCCACAACCTCTCCCCAAATGCTCCCTCAGCACCAAACCTCACACATGCTCTCCCCTTGTGTCGTGCCATAGCACAGTCAGCTCAGATGTGGTCTCCTCACAGAGGACCGCCACCCGTGTATCTCATGATCCAGCCCCAATGCCTCACTCACAAGCTCAAGCTCGTTTGGGATCCATCAGCTTTGCCCTTGCTCTCCCACTTGGCACCTTGCTTCCATGCAGCTGGCCAAGTGCTGTGGGTGACCTGTGTGGTACTTGCCTTGTCTCCTGTTTCAGTACCTTGAGGTAAGTCCTTGCGAGGTCTGTCCCTTACCCCCTCGTCAAACACCAAAGGACATAAAAACCCAGAAAGGAACTCATTTATAGCCAGCTGGTATGAGCACTTTTGAGCAGTGTTTATTCCAGGCCTTAACTAGGTACAAGTCCTCTAAGAAAGAGGTTGCTCAGAGGGGAGATGATGGCAGCAGTTGCCAGTAAGCCCAGGTCTGGCAGTCTCCTTGAAGAGAAAGGAGACTCTTCCTGTGTCATACACTCCAAAGAAGTAGATAATTCTTGTGGGTTGCCAAATTTAAGGATAAAACAGCCTCTAGGCAAGCCTCTAGGCTTATCTTTCCTTCTCCTCAAGCCTTTCTTATCAGTCTAAACATACAGTGTATCTCAGGCAGTGTCCCAGGCCGGGTCATTTCTCTGAGTACTGCAGACAGGTTGATGGAAAGACACAAGCTATAAGCCCTTTGCCAGGTATGTCATAAGGGGTAAATGATGATGTCAAGGATGTGTCATCCCAGGTTTGATGTAGATATGCTCAAAGACCCCTGGAAGCATTTCAGTGGCCCACCACAGAGATATTGATAATGTGTTCCTGTCCTAAGCACCTTTACAGGGGCACCCCTTGGGAAAGATTTAGGAGAGCAGAGCTGCTATCTAATCATTAAAAGTTGGTCTGGCTTTAATTCCTGATTCAGCTGATTATGCTTTAAGTTTACTTCTAAAGGCATTATCGTCTAGTCCAATTATTAATGCATGTGCTTAGATCTCAAAGAGCACCCTGAAGGTTAAACATGTGCTTAAGTGCTTTCCAAATTGGGACAGCAGAATGTACATATTTCTGAGGTGTCAGCAAAAGTGTATAAATTATAAAACAAAAATGTGAATGTCATGTTATGGATTTGTCTAAAGATAATTTAGATAATAAATTATTTCTTCCTATTCTAGGACACCTGTTATCTAAAATATTTCTTCCTTTATTTGTTGTTTTGTAAAAGTCTATATCATAAAAAACTGAATAGGGCCGACTGGAGTTAAACCATTAGTATCTACATCATTAAAGCTGCAGACAAGCATCCGTTAGGATTTTTAAAGAATACACAGAGAACTTAGGAAAGTAAAATAAACACTTTTGTGAATCCAACTGGATGTGAATCCAAGCCTAATACCTAAATATCTCTCAAAGTCTGGTCCATTGGTCTAAGGCAAATAATTCTAAACCATAAAGAGCAAGAGTGTTTCCAAAAGCCAATGTTTAAGGAATATTGGTCATATAAGGTGTTATCTCTGTGCTAGGAAATAAATCTCATTTGAATAGAGTTAGAAGCCTTAATCCTATTAATCCTTCATGTTTTATGACCATTTCAAGTAATTCAGTTCACAAAGCCTTTTTTAAAGAAAATAATGCATATTCTATTGTTCTTAACACAATAAAATAGTTACAGTATATCCAAAACCACACTTCAGAAAAAAAGGTAATACGTTCTTTCATATACTGCCTTCTAATTTAATTAATTTACATGGTACAGTACATAAATAATTAACTTAGTAAAGAGCTGTGATAATTTAATATGAGATAGATCTAACACAAATTAACTTTTCCCTAATTACTTTATGAGTGGAACAGAAATTAGTTTTAAAACAAATCTGAAAAAGTTCTTTGAATGCCAAGAAAATATTTTGAAGATACATGTAAGTTGTAAAGTTGTGCAAATCATATTGTACAATATTTATAGTGTGGGGTCTGTAGTCTTATTCAAACAGAATTTATTCATTTAAAGCTAGGACTCTGCTCTGTTTTGTCTTTTTTCACTAATAAAGCATTCAGAAATTTTTGTGGGCAAGGCAAAAGAGATCTGTGTTCCAAGTTTAGGATTGGACTTTAGTGTATTACGCATTTATGTTTGTTGAAAATATGAAATAAGATTATGATTTTCCATCACGGTTTTATAGAATTCCCTGGTTTCCTCCTTGGTTTATTCCCTTATTCTTGTGGAATTTGTTAATTGCATGGTGTTAGTGGTGTTTTCCATGTAATTCAGCTTATCTTAATTTCTATTTTCTATTTTTATTTATTTATTTTTAATTTATAATTTATTTCTGAATCTTCATATTTAGAAGGTGAGTTGTGACAGGGAAAAAAAATTGTTCCACTCATGTGATTTGATGAAACAATTTTTACTTATTGATAACACAAAAATAACCAGCAGTGAGTAATCTATACATTCAAGCTCAGTATCAGCAGTACAACAGATAAACCACAATACTGGGCACTTCAATGTCAGTAAACACCTTAAATTTTCTAAACAACCTCCTCGAATTAATCTCAGAAAGTTATAAAACCCCATGTGTGTTCCCCACATGTATTCACAGAGTTTAGCACCCATGGAGTCCTCAGCCTCCCTCACAAGACATGTGGTTATGGGCACCCATGCCTTTTCTGTGAGTGTGGGTGCTCAAGCAATTTCACATGCCCAAGTTGCTCCAGCAAGAAAACATCTCACGAGGTCACATTTGTATACTCCAAGTGTGGGTCTCTACCTGCTGCACCCCAAACAATCATTCCAGTAGCTGGGAAGAGGTCACTCGCAGCCTCTGACAAGGGAGGTTTCTCCATCAGGTGCAGACACAAAGCACGGTGCTGCTGGGGTGACTTCTGGAAATGCCAAACCCGGTTTTGGTCTGACTAGTGATTTGGTACCACTTCTCATACCAAGGCCTGACCCTCTTGTTACAAATTTTCATGGTTTTGTTACAATTCTGCCTCCTTTTGTCAAAAATGTCTCAGGTGTCCCTTGGTCCCCGTTTAATCCTGCAAATGGTCATTTTTAGGCAAACCTTATCATTGTTGCTTTCTTCTCAGAGTTACCAGTTTTGGGGCGATCATCCTCCCAGAACAGACAGTGTGGAGTATTGCATTCCCATGCACAGTTTGTACATATGCTGCTTTCCTACCACCCTTGGCTACCCTTAACATCTTACCATGAGGGGCTGCACACAATTCCCCTCAGCGGATCATTTTGGGCAGAAAGCAGCTTGATAGGATTGACATACAACACTCCACCGGTAAGACCATGACAGTAGGGGAACTAATGTAACTAAATGAACTAGCCAAGATCAGTTTACAACAGTTGGTTTGTAACCTCAACTTCCACCGCCCCGTGCCTGTACATGGAGGAAATGTCTCCTGCTCACAGCAGAACAGTCACTATATCTGTTCATTAACCTCCAGAGCTGAGCACACAGCTTGCTTGTTCCCTTATCTATTACCAAAGGCTTCTGGGTACGTTCGTTGCCTGGATGCTCAGGATCATTTGGACAGTGCAAAGCCTACTGGGGACAAACTCGCCAGCCTCATCTTTGCTGTCCTGTTGCATGTTAGCTAGTGGCCATTTTGTCTTTCTCACAGAGTTATGCGGATCTAGCCAGTATAGCATTTTCTTTTTTTACTGCTGAAATTCAAAAACAAAACACGAGCAAGATGCCTCCTAATATATTTCCAAAAAAGCTTGCTTTCCAGACATAGCACATAAAGCTTTTCTGCAGAATATTCAGCAGCGTCTCTATCGGTCTCACCACCCAGTGACAGATTTCATATTGTGCTGATTACAACCAAAGGGAAAATCGTCTCCAATTATTTAATCAGAGGCACACATAGGGTGTCCATTTGCAGACTTATTTTAAGTGATATCAACTACTTTCACATTCAACTGTGTAGTCACAAAGCAGATTTTAAACCGTACTATCAGCAGCAACCCAGCAATGGAAACCAACTGAAAATTAAGAAGTGATTTAACTGGCTGAAAGCAACTGAGAGCTACCTGTTACCAAGGCAATGCAAACCTCATGTGTCTGAAAAATTATATAACATGATGCTTTGATCACCAAAAAACTCTAATGCACCTGATGTCCAACAACAGTGAGGACTGCTTAAATCAAGAATTTTTTTAAAATGTCTTGAATTCCTGGCTATATCAGTACATATGTACTTCAAATCTGCATGTATTAAAAGAAGAGGTTGTTAAAGCACTAGCCTGCAATACAAGGGAACTAAGATTGTATTTCTCGTGTTATCTTGGGGAGTTCACTGACGACCACATTTACAACAGTATCTGGCATTTAAAGATGCAGGCAGATGTCTAGTGAGATTTGCAAAAGCTCCCAAGTTGAGTGCTTAACTTCCACAGGTTTTTTAATTCAGCACACGCTGGAGTCAATGGACAGCATCCCTCTAACCTCAGTGGATTTTAAGCCTGTGCTTTCCTTGACTGTCCAGAAAAAAAGGAGGTCTTCATTTGGGCTGGTTTATCCCACTGCAGTATAACAAATGAACAAACATGATTCACATTAAATGTATTACTTCAGTGATCCCAAACAATTAAAGGTAATTGCAAGCAGACAGCAAGAGGGAATAGCATGTTATATTACACCCTGTAATTCACAGGAAGCGAGTGGGCCCCTGATCTACTGTGGCTGAAATTACTCATACTTGGACAGAAGCAGGCATTAAGAATCCTTTGGTACACATCTCAGCATTAAGTGTACACGTACACTAGAAGTTCCTTATTTAAGCATGTACAGTCCTGGCTGCTCCTTTTCCACCTTTTCATTAATTAGATCCCTTTGTATTCTATGTGTTGACTTTTGAATTACACTTTGTTTGATCAGTGTCAAACAGGGGAATTCAAAGTGGAAGGAGCTCGCTGCCAGTGAAAAGAGTGCCTATGAAAAATATCTTTTACTTTTAAGTCCTATCCGCGGTGCTTTGGCAACCGACATGGCTCCCAGGACCTAAACCAGTCATTACTTCCTCTCTACTGAGCAAATTTAAATCTCTATAAAAATTGTATTTAACTTGGGAAACCTTCAGTTCTGAATCAATTCATTTTGGTTTAAAACAGGCTAGTAGGTTGCACATACAGAGGTACCTGCTGAATCAAATTCTTCTCCCTTCATAGATTTAGAAATCAGAACCTGCTTTTATTTAAAACTTGGCTTACGTTCCTCCACATTTTTTACATTTTTGTCTCTGCCTTTTTGTTTCTTCCTTCACTAGATATAAAAGAAAGAAATGTGCATTCTTCTCAGTTTCTCAGATTTGTTGCAGTGCCAGGTCTTCAGTTAGGCACTTATAGTGTATGTAGTTAACAAAAAATGCAATTCTGTAATCTGGCCACTAAAAAGAAGCAGAAGCAAGAAACATTCACTATAAAATCCTTATTTCTTTTCAACTACCTTCTAAAGTGTATTTTCTCAGTGATCTGATATTTTCTTGAGTCAAAATCCCGCCCTTTCAATCATCCTCCACAGTCCACAAGAGATTAGCCAGAAGTGTTCCTTCTACCACAAGCTCCCCTAGACTGTTTCCCACAAAGAGGAACATAATTTGCTCCCCTTCTTCCTATAGTGTACCCTAGCTGACTGGAAGAGAAGGAAGCCCAAAGAAGTTATGTAGCTCCAGTTTCACCTGGTTTCCCTTGGCAATTAAACCAAGTGATGGAAAGAAGGTGGAAGAACGGTCAAGCACACACTCAGAGAAGATCCACTGCCTATGCCATGATTTAGACAAAGATGTTATGCCCCTCAAGGAAGGTTCTGAAGCTCAGTGTCATTTCTGAACATGAGTCTCCTACACAGTAGCACAACTTGCTCCCTGCACCCCATACTGTAATTTGATGTGCCGGTTCATATATTTCCAGGGGTTTTATTTCCCACTAAGAAATTAAGGAAAAAGAGCATTGGAAGAGCTCTTGTAATGAAGCTGGTAATGTTTTTCCCTTGAGTGATGTTTTGCCAGTGTATATCTAATTCTACAACCAGATCATAAGCGAACTAAGCCATTTTTTAATGAAAATATCCTTTTTTAATTTTTCAGACTTTTTCATAGAAGTTTCCAAATATTTTGCCTGGGATTTAAAATACCTTTCTCTTACTGAGCAATCATATCTTCTTGGTTCTTTCCTTAGAAAACTAGAAGCATTTTGGAGGTTACCTAAGGATAAACTCCCATAGATGACTCAGCCACCTTCTGCTTCTCCTCATCTGACATCTAGCAGCCTGACTCCTTGTGTTTTTTCCAAATTTATATGTGCAAGATGAAATTTTCTTTAAAAAAAGCCACCAAACAAAAAGCTCACCATTACTAACAGAATTTCATCTGAAAGATCTTGGAAAATTAAGAATAAGGGGCTACCCATGTGATTTTCAGTACTGCTAATAAATTTTGTTTGCAACTGAATTTACATTACCTGGTGCTATGCAAATGATCTGGGAAACTGAAATCCTGTCTATACCATGCTTTCTAACATGAATAAAATCTTTTTGTTTTCAGGTATCTTGGTACGACTGTGAAATTCTGCTTCTGTTTCCAGGAACAGACAATGTCTCTGTGAGCCACACCACAGTAAAAGCCATGCAGTGTAGCTGATACTGCCTCTGTCCACTTCATGCACACAAACTCCCCTGAGTAGCAACTTCCAAACCAACTCTGCATTACTGATCAGCTATGATGGGCCACAATTCCCTAGAAACTTCGCTTTAGGAGAGCTATATTAACAGAAACTCATTTCACCCCATACCGGATTCTGAGAAACTAACCGTTAGTACTTTTTCCTGGTAATGTCTCTAGGTCTGGAACAGAAAGCATTTTTATTTTATTTTTTTTTTGTTCTTCTACGTTCATCTGTCTTAGCCCTCTCAGTCCCGCTGGAGAAACTTCTTTGAAGATCTACAAGTGAATCCTTTGTACCACTATACGGACACAATTATTCATGGTGGATTCACAGATTAAAAGAAACAGCTATTTATACAGACCATGTTTTTCTCTCTCTCTTTCTGATTTGAAAGAAGGAGGATATTTTGAAGGTCTATATTGCACTTACATAGGTGGACAAGGCAGTTCACAGGGTGAGAGGCATTAAATTATGAGCTGTCAGAAACACTAGATTTAGAGGCTAAGGTGGAATTTAGACTGACTGAATATGGCCAATAATCTTCAGCAATTTAAAGCAATTCTTGGGAGCTAAATAAGCCCTAAATCACTAGCAGTGTGTTCTCAGTGATAAAAGAGTAAGATTAAATGCTTCCAGCATACCAGTAAAATTCACCTGATGTTTTAAATATAAACTAGAATTGAAGATTAAATCTACAAGATTTGAAAGCCAGATTACCTTACAGACTTATTATTCTATGCACAACCAAATGTCTGACAATGATTTTGGTACATTGTGACTTTGAATGTCTCACCTGTGCTTAGCCCATTAATCCAGCTTCATCTGAACTATTTTTAGCACTGCAGCCCCTGAACAGCTTTTAGGAACTGGCTCAAAACAATATCCAACCTCCAGATAAACTTTCCAAAACAAATGTTTTTTTGAGGCATTGGTCGTTTAGTTCTTTTGTACCCAAACAAGATTCTTTAAGGCTGAAAAGATCCTTACACTACTGTGAAAGGGCATGAGTTCACTTTACATTGAGACACCGAGCACTGGAGCTTCTAGTTTGAACAGTTTCAAGATGTGACATAAAGTGACTGCAGAAAGAATAGCTCCTTCAGTGAGTTCCCAAACACCTTGAAAACATATTTCATGCTCTACGGTGCCTGTGCAACTGTAACAGTGGGACCAACAACAAAGATGTCTGTACCATGAAGATGATTGATAGTATTGTCAAAAAAAGCTTTACTGAAAAACGTACATTAGGTAGTGAACACGTGATGCAATAATATAAACACCTTCTGGGATCACCGATTTTAGATTCCTCACTGATAATGAAATTATGCATGCATAGGCTAGTCAAACCATAACAGGACACTGTCATATGGTATTAGCAGCAGTGACAAATGAGAGGCACAGTCGTAAAAGGACTAACAAGCCATTCATGTTACCTGACTGTTTAAGGTGGGCTTTTGAAGGGAGGAGCAAGTGGAATCAATGAGAAATGAAGAACAAATGCATGTTCTCTGCCATCTGGTCTGGTTACAGCAGGGAAATGATTGCCTGATTATTCCAAAGATTTATTTTCTGGATGGTGAACACAAAAATAAGCCCTAATGAAAAGCCTTGAAAAATGCATGCCCGCATCTGGATTTTGCTTTGGCAGTTATTTAACCTCTCACTAGCTTACCATGTGTATTTTCCCTTTCCCTGGTAGTGGCATGAGGCCAAAGTTTTGCTCAGTATCTGCAGCGGGCCCAGGCACAGGGGACTGCAGGAAAAAGAAAGATAAGAAAAGCGTCATTGACCGACAGCTGACCTGCCTGCCCAGGAGGATGAGCTGCTGGAGGTACTGAGGCTGCTGCCCAGCTTTAGAGTGCCACTGGAACAAATTGATCCAGCACTGAAAGTAATTTAAAACTGGATATTTAAGTCAAGAACCAGGAAGAACACAGCCACCTTTACACTTCAATAAACATTGTCAGTCTTGTTTTAAATTACTTTGCACACACTTGTTGGAGTGTATCACGTATAGAGCAGTGTTTTTGTTTTCCTTGTGTTGTCATTGCCTAGTTTTAACAGTGTTCACTGTATTTGCTTACACTGAGAGAAAACCCAGGTTAGCTCATGCACACCTTTTATGACCTTACTTATAAATTTATGTTTATGGTACCCCTTCAATGTTAATACCAATGGTAATATTAAAAGGGTCAAAAATAACAGCTTTATAGCAAAATCAACTTTGTCATTAATCCTTTTGTTATTTTTTGCTCAGAAATATTTATGAACTACAACTTTATGCTGCGGCACTGTTGCAATTAATGGCAATCTGCCCATGGGCTTCATCAAGGTCAATATATCTCCTTCACCTTACAATGAATGGTTAACCTAGTGGTGATGGGACAAGAGACACAGGAGTCTCATCTATTTAACTAGCTCCTTGCGCTTTACTTGCCTTTTAATATCTCTTTTATAACTATACCACCATTTAAAAGATGGGTGTGACAGTGTCTTACTTTGTCCAACTGTAAGCTACTCGTGTGCTTCTACAGTGACCAAACAAAATTGTCATCTGGGTTTTTTGTGGGACTGAATTTTGGTTTTGTTCTGAGAAGATTTTTTTTCCTGGAAGTAGAGAAACTGATTAGCTGCCCTTTTACAGGAATTCCATCATGGAAAGGTATAATACTGCAGCACTAAGTGCTTTGTTATATTTTTTTTTTCTAATTTAATTGTCTTTTGTGCCCTTAGAACTCCATTACAGAGACCAGAAAAGCTATTAGCAGCACAGTATGTAAAATGGGAATTGTCTCTTGCTCTGTGGCCGCGATTAAGCAAAGTTCTTAAGCCACTTACCTAACTTCATGCAAATTATCTTAAAGTGCATTGGCCAATGCTGATGTTACCACTAAATGTGTGCTTCAGTGCGTTGCTGAAGACGAATCTAATTATTCATCTGTTTAAAACTGAGCACACCATGAGCTCTTTCAGTGTAGCAGGTCCTCCTCTGAATTGTCACAGATGCTGCAGGTATTCTTTTCTTTCTGTTACCGTTTTCTAAGCACCTAAAATCATACTCTGTAAGAAGATCAATATTGTAACATACCAGGCAGCCTTTTGGCGTTTTGAGTGCGGCTCTCCAGCGTATCTGGATACTGGCTGTGCTTTGCTAGGAAATCATCGCTTAGTTTGGGCTTCATCTTTCTAACTTCAGCCATCTACAAGGCTTACGTCTTCATTTTTATTGGTGTCCCTCATAGTTAGCAGACAGAAACAGGGATGTCTAAAGAATGAGTTAAGTGCTTCGTTTTAGGCATGTACGTAACTAATGAGTGGAAGTATCTATTTCTCTCCAGTTATCATAAAGTCAGTCTTGGGGATCAGCTTATACGGTAGATACTAAGATTACCATCGTGACCACTCTGGCCAAGGAAGCTGTCATATCAGGAGGAACATAAACAGAAATGCAGACACCCACAAATGTCAGAGTTCAGAAGAAGTTCTAATCATTTTAGGAGTCTTAAGCACTTTGAAATGTCCAGAACTCCCACCACTTTATCATGAATATTGCCCCATAGTCCACATCCCCACATTTTGCTCCAGGTGAACAAGTTCCTGCAACCACAAATCCAGAAGACTCCGGTATATTCCACATAGGGTCCTTTGCATGGATTGAATCTGAGCGAGCAAGCAAGTTAGAAAAATGTTAAACAGATTAAATCTAGATTCAGCAGAGATACATGATTTGTGCGTGCAGTCACTGGATCCATAAATACTAGGTACACAGCCCTAGGCTGCTGCCCTTTTGAAACAAAGGTTTTTAATGAGTACATCCAGTTAACTTCTGCACCAGACATATAAATATCTAAAATGGGAAATAAATCACAACTACTAAAGTATTCCCTTCCTCATAAATCAGTGTATTCCTAGTAAGCAGTTTACATATTATGGGTTCTTCACACCCACCCACATGCATTTTATTTCTATTTAAGCTGAAATAAGAATCTGAGATCCCAAAATGCTTTCTCCTACTGCTAGATAAATAATGGGACAGAGCCAAAAAGTCTGTTTTTGGAAATCATTATTAGAGAACAAATCTCCATTCTGTTCACATAGTACTCATAAAACCACACTAGAAAGGTCCAGGTCCACAGGTAGCACTGCAAAGTATCTCATCACTGTCGGTACTCATCATAGCCAAACTGGGAAGAAAACCAAAATGTTTTGGAATGAACAGATCATCTGTGTGCCTCTATTAAAGAGGTGCTGGCCAAAGGAATTGGGCATCTAGAGCATCTAGATAGTATTTTAACCTTAATACTTCTTATGTAAATGTAACCTGCTGTCTTATTATCAGTGTGGCTTCATGTTTGACTGTTTGAATGGACGCAGACTACGAAATGGCTGAAATGGCTTTATATTGGAGACTTGTCTGGTTTATTATTAAAAGACTCCTTGGAACTTTTAATTGCCAAAGAACAAAGCAACTGTATTTTCAGCTTTCCTTGAAAAACTTACCATTCCAAGAACTCACCATAGCTGCCCATGAGAGAAAATTATCCTTTTACAATTACAGTTTGGTATCTCTGACTTGGGCAATCCCTTGATATGTGCTATACTGATTTTGTATTACTCGCATTCCTTGATTTAATCAGGTCAAACTGCCCTGCAGAAGCCCAGGTATAGGACACAATTATTTCAATAAAATTAGTCATGACAAAAGATACAAAGTTAATTGGGTCACATGAGATCAGTTGTTCATAAATTCATATCAATTGACCTTAATTATACTACTTTCACTTAAATTCGTTATGAGACAGTTCCATTACTTTTCACTGACACTGTATCAAATTGACTATAATGAGCCACTTATCCCCTTTACTGCTCTTAGATTTTGGCATCAGCTTCAAAACGTCTAGAACATTGCCTGTAATGCAATGTAGTTAAATCAGTGTTCTCTGTCATAGTTTAACCCTTGTAGACAGCTAAGTACCACTCAGTTCTTGTCCCTACTCACTGGCAGGGCAGTGTGAGGAGCAGAAAAGACCTTGACGCTGTGTAAGCACTGCTTAGCAGTAACTAAAACATTGTCAAGCAGAGGTAGGTTTGTACTTCAGAGTAGCAAGTTTATGTTCCTTTAATAACTCCCACTTTGAGCTAGAATTTGGTTTTATTTTGATCATTCCATGTGTAATTCAGCTGTTGAGAGACAGATTTAGTGACAACATAGGGACTAAATCTTACTTTTGGTTAGCTATATAGTACCCACAAAAAAGCTGAAATTTCAGTTATGGTTATTGTTATAAAATAGGACACAAAATCAGAACCTGTGTGTGCTTAAGCCTCTGCTTTATGAACACCTCTGCAAGTGAACACATTTGGTTCAAAAGTAAGACTAATAATTTTATCAGGCTAATCAGTATGCAAAATATGATTCCATTAAATAAAACGGGAAGAGTGAGGGGAACGTTTTTCCTTTGATTTTGTTATCATTTAGGAACCAATTACATTGCAATTAAACTACTGTAGATGATCTATACTGTTATTAACACATTTCTGTGTTAAAAAAATCAAAATTGACATGGAAACAGAAAGTAAAATTTCCTGTATTAGCTGGCTTCACTGCATTGTTCTTTACATAGTTATTAACAATTTTTTTTTTCAGATCTCTAAACAAATGTGGTTTTTACACACATTCACATTTTCAAAACCATCTATATATTATAGAAGAAGATCGCATTGTCAATTCGTCTGACTGATGAATGCAGCCAGCCCATGAGTCTGTTAATAATATAATTTATTTTAGTTGAAACCAGTACATAACGATTTCTGTTTCAATAGCAGTCATTCTTTCATTTTTAAAAGCTTGACATCTCAGTTTTCCTAATGATCTGTTAAAAATACAATGGAAACTGTTTGGTTTTGAGGTATAAATCGGGTCCTTAAGTAGACCTTGTTGGTGTTTGCAATAAATCTGTACCTTTCAGGAACAATGCTGATTGGTCCCCTGACTTATTAACTCATTTTAGGGTCTCTCCTAATATTATGGAAAATGGTAGAAAACAAATCAAAGGATAATATATGGCACAGGCCTGTTGACAGCAAATGTAAGGCTGTAAAACATCTCTCTCATTCAAATTCTTAGTTTACTATAAATACAACAAATTTGAGCTTAGGTAATTACAAAGGGATATGGAAAAGATTTGTTCAGTCTTTACTATTAAGGAAGTGTGGGAGGTTATTTTGCAGAATGAAACTGAAGAGGTAAGGAGAAGAGAGCAGGAATAGCTGATAATATTAAAAGGAGCTAGAAAAAGAGATTATTTAATCAGAGGTATTTGCATTCTGCAATACTTTGTCCATTAGGTTTTCCTCTGAAAAATAAAGAACTGTTATTTTGGTGTATCTCTCATCATCACTTTCAATTGAGGAAGTTAGGATCACTTGGCTAAAATATTTTAGTTTCATCCAATATTTAAAAATGAAAAGGAAACAATGGAACGTAAAAATAACAGGTCTTAGTGTAGTCAGGTCAGATATTATTGTCTAATATATACGTTTTAAACATACACTGTCAATTTTCTGACAGGCAAAAATAAAAAGGGTTAAACCCCTTCTTCTATACATGGCCCTTCTGGGAAATTTGCAAGGAAAAACAAATAGTATTCGGTTGCTGCCTCCCTCATATGTTATATGGTCTTCCCTACGTTATTAAATGGATCCTGAATCTAAGATTGTTGTAAAACAATTACTGTGTCAGTGGTTCTAGGAAGAAAAATTTTAAATAGCATTTAAAATTTTATCGCTGTACTTGAAAAATATCTCATAAAATATGCAGCAGCATCTCTTTCACTTTCAATATTTAGATGGCTTCTGAAAGACCTTATTAAATCTTTAAAAGACTTGTGAGATAGTGACTTTGGCTGAAACAGCTTACAGGAATGTTCGTGATGATCCACATTCCAGCACCAATCTTCCTCACAATCTCTACCAGGACACTTAGCCTCTTTGAACTACTTTCTCCCAATCCCTGCTGCAGAGATAAAATACAATAAAATCCAGAGAAGAAAGGTTCTCAGACGGAGTTTTCAAGAGATTGTTCCTTGTTAAGGTGGAGATCTGCTTCATTCTTGGGGAAATCTGAGTACTCTGAGGACAAAAGCCATCCACTCCTTGTGCTGGTGGGAATGCAGGAAAGTAGCTGGGAGCTCCACAGGAACTCACAGGCTCTTACACAACAGGCATTTCGGCTCAAACCCACAGCACAGACTTCCATAAAAATGAGCTAACGATGTCAGAGAGAGACAGAGGAAAGCTGTGATGCTCCTGTTTCATTCATGTTTAGAGATGAAGATGTCCAAGCTAGCTCTGGGCACAATCGCATTACCTTCATTAGTACAGCAATGGACATAGGTCTGTATATATATAATAACTGGACCCTTTCTAAAGATAACTCATAAGCATCTTCATATTCTCCAGTTTTTGCCCCGCGATGACTCCACCCTTGTGTCTGTCCCACAGCTTCCATTTTGAGGTGTTGTGTACTGCCACACAGAACAGGCTCTCCACAATCCACTGTACCATCTAGCCAAAACATTTGGAACAATTTAGATTATTTTGGATCTGGTGCTTGTTTACTGGTTTGTCTTAAATAACTTATGTATCAAAATTTTAGTGGAATTTAAAAAGAAATAATTTAAAATGACCATAAAATAATATAACATTTCACTTATCATTTATCAGGTATTAGATTTTCTCCCTTAGGGCTTTCTGCTCCAGTGAGACATTTTAAGTAATCCCTTGAAGGATTATTTTGTGTTAGTACATTTCAACAGGAAAGGTGACCCCATTAAAGTCCACAGATGTCTGTAGGTGTGTAAAATTTCCAAAGTATCATACTTCTATACATGGCATTTATGTGCATAATATAAAAGGGTAGGTGTTTTGAGCCAGCAAGAGTTAAAGTTACGACAGAATTATCATCACAAAAAAAGTTTTTCAACCTGTTCATAGATGCTAAGAGACATTTCCTTTCCAATTCATTTTCTCCTGGGAAATACCCTTTCCAAGCAAACATGAAACAAATATTTTCCAAAGTCTTACTATTGGTTTTGTTATGGTGTTATTACAATAATAGTTGTTGTTGTAATGATAATATTCTTAATATTGATATTAGTAGTAACAACAACAATAATAAGAACTTACCCTCCCAAATGTTTTTTGCTGCCCCATCATGTGAAAAAAGCAACCCTTTGCATTTTGGCCAACACTTTTGCTACTGTGAGAATTCATTCAGTACTGAGAATACCCAGATTATTCAAAAAGTGAGCAGATTTCATTAACCCTCTGTAAGACTTACCATACAACAAATCTACAAAAACTCTAGAAGATAGACATTTAAATTAAAGCACCTTGAAACCTTGAGATGCAGGTGTCTTTCTTCAGTCACCTAGACTTGTTTTGCACTGCATAGTGTCTGCATGTGCTAAGAAGCCCTGAAACAACTGTCTTTTTCTTTCTGTGGGAACACCTGAGGAGACCTAGAGTCCACCAGGGCTCCTGTTGGGAACAGAGTTGCACAGCATCGCACCAGGGACTGGGAAGAATTTCTTGAGGAACATGATTCTGGAGACAACAGGATCTCAGGTTAGAACAAGCCATGCCACAGAGACACTGGCCGTGACTGCGTGAAAAGCAGCTAGAAAAGGACTCCTTTGGGAATGGTCTCAACATCGGTCTCAGTCTGTTTTGGTGGTGGTATCAGTTAAAGTCCCAGCAGACAGATTGCTAAGAAACGGGGCAGGCAAGGCAGCTGAGGAAGACATTTGTGGCCATGCTTGCATAAGTATTTGGGCATATTGATAAAACAGACACAGCCCTCATGTTTTACAGGAATGGATGTTTCCCAGACCACTCTTTCTTCACTCAATCTGAGCCCATTGTCTATGTCTGTCTCAGGTTACAAAAGCACGGTGTGGTTGATCTCCGTACCATTACACCTGGTCTTAGTCGGTCAGCTCTCTGATGGCTCCTTGGAGCCTCAGGAAGACTCAGCAAGCTGTGATTATCCAGATTGCACTTGAAATACTGATATCAAGTCAATCCATTAAGGGAGGACATTTTGCAGTTAGCTCATTACACTACCACTACCTACCAGAAACACAGTATCCAGACAGGTCACCTAGTAATCATAATTATTGTGGTATCATTTGTGACTTGTGACAGCAGGGAATATGTAACATCCCTCACTGTTTGTATTAGCCTGATGACACTGATATTCCTGTCAGCTGGAGGAAAGATGTTATTTGTTGGCTGTGCTTAAACTGCCTAGCATTGCAGAAGATGCAGGCATCATCCATTTGGCCACTGTGATCAGTGATGGTGTTCATGAACTTGCGTTTGTGATCAGCAAAAACTCACACAATCAGAGATTGCTGTTTCTTTCACACATATTTTCTTACACAGCCAAGGACTCGTTCAGGTGGGTACCAGGTGGGGATATGAATCCTGCTTACCATACTGCACAGGTGGCTGTGCTGAGATCACCTGCAAGCAGATAGCAGGAGCTGCAGTACATAAAAAGGAGAGGGGGAAACAACTGGGGACAACAGTAGTTCAATCTACTCTTAAAAAACCGCAAATCCGTCAGAGTCCTGAAGCACCCCCAAGGGGTAATCCAAACTATGTTTGCTGCGTTCAAACCTCTCTAGAGTTTTGTTGGTGAAGGAAATGCAAAGGATTGGACAACGTTCTGAAAAATGCCCCTGCACCGCAAATGAAGTTCCTGAGTTGGTGTTGCCAGAGAGAGCCATCTTAAGTCTAGTGTCCTGTCCTGTGGGAAGAACTGAGCACAGTTTGTAGTTTGGTGGGGAGGCTGCTGTCGCCCGTCTTTATAAAGATTTAATTTAATCTCCCTGTTTCCTGAGTGCCCTAGCTAGTTAAGTTCCCTCCTTTGGAAGTGTAATTTCCTGCTTCAGAACAGCCTGCAGGACAAGAAGTCCATTTAGGTTCATCCTTCCAAATGCACACGAGCTTTCCAGCGCTGACACAATCTCCACCAGTATAACAAACACGTCCTGTGTGCTTGTATAATGCTTAGCTCAGACAGTACTAGTTTAATGTGTACTACTAAAAACCTACTCTTTTCATCAAGGTTGGTTAATAAATTTTAAAACTGTTCTATAAAAACCACACATGAAGAATTTCAAAGTCCCTTCCATTTTGCAGGGTTCCAGAACAGCTTCTTGTTTCTGAAAATTTATATTTTAAACCAATCTCTACTTTGTTATCAAGCATATTAGTTAAAAAAAAAAACAAAACGCCAACCCCAGTTTTCAGTTCAGAATTGACAGGAAGATTAAAATGTTCATGGTATCTTTTAAAATTACTTCAGTGTTTTGTTACAAATATCTCAAGTATTTCGATGGCATTGAGTTTTGTTTATCCCAAAGTTTCATTTATAATTAAAAAGGGGAGTTATTTCCCTCTATTTGTTGCAGAAGTTACTCCAATATTCTAACATTCTGTACAAGGCACTGTCTTTTTATACAGATTTCAAAAGAGAAAAAGATCCTCTACTGAAGTCCTGCTTCAAGCTCAGTGGGAGAGAGGCTCCCTCCTGTGGAATGTGAGGTCTCTATAACTTTTCGGTTACACATTAAAATTCGCCTATGGAAGTAGGCCATGATTTAGTTATAAATTAGTTAAATTTTTGAGGCAATCAAGAAAGTAGGATAGTTACACAAAAAGCTATTATCAAAATCCTTGAGATGAAAAATCTGGGCATTAAACTTTCAGTGAAATCTCAACAGAATCCCTTGCTGAATTTATTTCCATGGAGCTAAAATTTCTCCCTTTATTTGAAAATATTGGTCTAGAAACCTTACTGAAGGATGTGTTTTCAAATTTTCTAAAAGAAGGTCAAGCAGATTTGAAGAAACTCTTGGAAAAAGCAGAGTGATGCAGGAATTTCCAGTTCAGAATATTTCCCATTTAAGAAAGGCACCATTCAACAATAATAAAGCCAAATAGTTCAAGAATAAATCAGAAAGCTCCCCCGATGGCATCATCTCGTTGTTCTTCTTTCCTGTTAAAAAAAAAAACCAAAAGGCAAACAAATAGACTGTGTGTTTCGAGATCTGCCAAAAATATTTCTTGTCGTTAAACAAAAATGGATGATGATAATTTTAGTTAATATTTTCCAATTTCTGCTCAGGGAAAGGAACACAATCCTCTTACTAAAATATCAGATAATTAATGCTCCTTAGGTATATATCTAAAGCATAATATTAAATATCGTTTACCTTATTATCAAAATTCTACAGATCAAAATGCATATTCAACACAGTCTCAGGATTAATTTTCTCCTTTTATCCTCCCATACTTTAAAAATTCTGGAAGCATTCTTAGGGCAGTAGGACGTTCATTGAAGAAAACAATATAGCATTGATTTAATACCATTAAAGAAATTTTAAAACTATTCTGCATTTTTAATTACATTTTTCTTTTGGGTTCTGTTTAATGAATGATGTGTATGCAACACCATTGCTACATTTCCAATGCTCCATTTCTTGCTGCACATCACATTTTTAAAGAGCCTAGTGTGTTTGGGTTGTATAAGATAATCAGAAAATTCAATCAAGGAGAAATATTTGTCTGAGTTTTTGATTAGTCACATTAGATTTTTTATGTTGCATTACAACATTACCTAGATATTAAAATATATTAAAAAACCCGAATAAACAATATGGTACATCCATTATATTTTTTCAATTTTTAACAACCTATTTCAGCTTACATGAACAAATTGCTGTGTATTTTATCCGAGATAAATAGAAGCTACCAGAATGAGGATAAGAAAAACAGTCCTTTAATTTTAGCATGCATTAGTTTTGCAGGAGTCTAATTTATAAATAATTATAGACAATGGGTATTTCAGTTACAGAACTCTCGTAAAGAATTGGTTTAGCAATTTGAAATAAATATACTATGCTGGATCTTGCTTTTGAAAGTTGATTATTTGCTTTCATTGTCAGGCCAATTGATGTTTCTGAATAGGTTGTCCTATTCAGATGTTATTGGTTTATAGAGCCAACACTCCCCTGGATAATAAGGATAAAGTTCAGTTTCTGTTCTCAGTGGCTATGTTCCATTAATTTCATCACCGGTGCACAGTAGACACTGGCCAGTTTGTTCTTTAAATTATTGTATTACTTCTTAATAAAGTAATCATAGTGTACATTTTGTCTCTTAACTAGAACGAATGAGAAACGTATGGGGAGAGAATGGTAGCCCCAGCTCTGTTCTTCCCTGCAGCATTTCTGTGCCTCTAGTCCTGGATCAGCTGATCCAACACTTACGTTGTTCTTTTCCTTTACACCAGAACAATTTTTAAAAACAATGCTCTGTCTACTTAAACATCAACTTCGATGTCAGTCTCATATTGCAGCTTGAAGTTAATGGGTGTATTAGCAGATTTTTTTTACAATTCTTTAGAGCTTTTAATTTCTATATATCACCTCTGATTGTAACGTGAAAATATATATTTTATATAGATAAAGTGCTGAACCTGCTTCATTTAGGCAAACCAGAATATATTTTTTAAAAGTTAATATTTTTAATTAAATCTAGAACATGCATTTATAAATAGACATAAACAAACAGTTGTATTAGTATGAGAGAACAACTTCCTTACATGAAAGATACTGAAACTATGCCTGCTGATTTCAATAGGCTTGTTCGCTGTTTAAAAGATACATGTCCTATTTCTCAGCCGAACAAATATTTCTGTATGTGCCCGGTGTAAGGCAGTGGTACATAAATATGCCTATAAAATAATTCTTCTAATACTGTTCAGAGAAAGGACAGTGACACAAGCTAAATGTGTTTTTACAACATGGCCAGCTCCTCAGCTCAAGTTCCATCTTGCCATGGTAAAGTGGCAAATTACCTCATTCTTGATCAAAATGGCTCTCAAAAGTCCCAGTAATTACACACAACATAAGTAATTTCATTTTAGAAACTATACAAGAAGGAAGATGAGCATCCACATATTAAAATCCAATACTGCAAAATCAGATGCAGCTGTAAAATTAGAGCTCAAGTAAATAATCTGCTCAGTGTAGCAGGTCTGACTGAAAGCATAATTACTCTTCTTGTAATTAATTTTAATTAGGTGAGATGAAAATAAGTAGACCAGTATAGTAAACAAATCTTGATAAACATAGTCAAGAATGGCACTGCATCAAAATCACCTGGTAACACTTTCTTTTCTGTTATTACATACTTGCATTCATCTATTGTCTCTTAAAATACATATATTTAATTGAGTTTTTGCAAGAATAAGAGTGTTTGTGACACAGACATAACTTCTTTTTCCATTAAAATTACAATGTGTATTTGCCCATGCCTTGAACAGGTGGGTCAGAAATTAAATTGCAAGCAAATGATATCTTAAAATTAGACAATATTATTTCAATTACATTTTGGAATTTGATTTGGGCACACAGATACCTGGACTGTCAGAATCGCAGACTCAAAAAGTAGTTGAGCTTGGAAGGGAGATCATCTAGTCCAACGCACTGCTCAGAGCAAGGTCAGCTACAGCAGGTTTCTCACAGCTGTGTTGAGCCAGGTGTTGCACAGCTCCAAGGATGGGAGCCCCACCACATCTCTGGGCAACCCGTTCTAGTGGACAATCATCCTCACAGCGTTCTTTCACTGGATACCACTGGGATGCCACTGAGTGATAGAAGTGGCAGCATCACAGTCTGTACCAGGGACTCTTGGCACAGGCTCAGTGAAAACCATCAGGATCTGTGATGCCACCTTTTCCCCACTCATCCAGAGTGGGTGTGCAGGATTTCACTGCATTTGGGGCTGGAGAAGGGTGGTTGCTCTTTGACATTGCGTCTTGGCTTCCAGACCCTCAGCTGTGCTCAAGGCAGGGCGGGTGCCACGCAGACATTTTCTACTCCTTGCTGCCCAGTTGAGAAAGGACACCAAAGTGAAGTCCCTCCCAGCTGTGTGTGGTAATCATCATTGTGCAAAGCTATTCTGGCCCCCATGCCCCTTTTCTGGTGCCAAAAGACCTGGGGGTAATCTCAGCCTGTTATTTTAGTATAAAGGATGTTTTGGTGAAATGCGCATCACCTACATGCCTTTGCTAGGTTGCTGTCTCGCCTGAGCTCTGCTGTGACTGTAGAGTCTCCTCAGCTCTGGCCACGTATGGAAGCGTTGTGGGCACATAAACACACCCATGCAAGCCATATTCCTCTGTGAAGCACCTTCCAACACTATAATGCACTCAGCTGGGGGATTTTCCTTCTGTCGAGGACTAAAGCAAGTATTTCTGTTGCCCCATGGACATCTCAAAGCAGCTTCCAAGTGTGCAGGTGAGGATGCCCCACTCTCAATACTCCCAGCTGGAGGAGTGTAGGGTGAAGGTGACTACCCAGGGATCCTTTTTGCCTTACTTTATATTAGTCTGCATCTTGTTGATGGACCAGACATTTCATTGTGCTCTAACAGTAGGTCACTCTTGGAAAATAAAATCCATAGTGAAATGAAGAACAGTAGTAATTCAGGAATATGCCAAGAGACCATATTCATACTAACTTGACACAAACCAGCAGAAAGATTGATAAAATGAAAGGGAAGATGTCTGTCTGGACTATACTTTTTGTACTACTACACTTTTGCTTACAAATGAGCACTAGGACATTTGCAAGTTGTACTTTTGAACTACAGGGTGATTTATTGGGCTCTGTTCTTACTCGGGTGAGGATAGGTGCATTTGAGAAAATGTATCACTCCTGGTATTAGCTAATACTTTGAGGCAACATGAAGCTGGACTTATATTATCACTGAAATTTTATACTTTGAATATTTCTAATTACTCATGACAGCCACACAACTAGGTGCTTTTAAGATCAGACCCCTGCTTTATAACAGAAATGGTGTGGCTGATGCAACTAAGTGTAAGATAGTCCAACACTAAAATTTTATCATCTGCCTTAACCGAGGTTTAGAGGATTTTGGTTCCAAATAAAAGAGTCTTAATAAAACTGTGATGGTCCATTGCATGTCTTTTCTCTGCTGAGGCTGAGAATAAAGGTTACTTACAATGATTTGTGAAAATTACCCTGGTCAATTAAAAATTGGCCTCATGGCCTCATCTTATCTCACACAAACAGCCGAACACAACAGAGCAATAAATTCCAGTCCCTGAGAGGCCAGCACTGGGACCTGGGCTGACATTATAAATGCCTTAAATTGTTAGTCCTGGACAGTTTTGTTTTCCCCCTTCTCTTGCCTTGTGAAAGTCACCACAGCTTAGAGGACACATGAATGAACAGATCTCCAACTCCTGGGTCAGCATCTATAACAACAAAGGTGAAAGGCCTTTCTTCAGCCTTGGCCATCTCCTTGTCTAGCCCCAGATATAAGATACTACTTCCTTAGTATCCTTTTCTGGAAGCCTATGGTAGAAGAGCTGTGACCAGCTTGTGAACCTCAACGATGTCTGTATCTCCCATCCTAACTGTGTTTTATCTGTTTTCACCATTCCCCTTGGATAGCTCCTGGAAATATTTAACTGATCTCAAAACTTTAATGGAAAAGGAGAAGACTAAAAGGGGTTGTACAGAGGGATCATGACCAGTATTTACCTGAAAAACTTTTTCCTCTGCTTAGGAGTGTATTATTTTTTCTTCTACATGGCACATGTTGAATTATATTTTTGACATAAGCATTTGCAAGTTTAGTGGCATCAGTTATCCACCTCACAATCTTAACAGCATCCTCCCCTCCCCAAAGGCTCCTCTAGGATCTTGCTTTGAGATGCTTGTAATTTTAATCTTTCTTTTTTTTTTTTTTTAACTACCATTAAAACCACAGTTTTGTTGAC
Source organism: Arenaria interpres (assembly GCA_013399435.1). Taxonomy (NCBI): domain Eukaryota; kingdom Metazoa; phylum Chordata; class Aves; order Charadriiformes; family Scolopacidae; genus Arenaria; species Arenaria interpres. The sequence continues at coordinate 152,081 of VXAK01013811.1, read as the reverse complement.
AACCTTGGCAGTACATGTGTGAGCCAAAGTCTGTAACAGCCAATTGAGATTTTTCATTGGCATGATCTTGGATTGTATGCTTCACTTCTTTTTACTTGACAATTAGGAAGTTAATTAAATAATTCTGAACACAATTAAAAATTTTAACTAGGCAACATATGAATTGATATTAGCTTGTACATCCCACATAATACTTGTAAAATGCGTTTTTATTTGTCAACTGCAGGGCAATTAGTGTATCTGTGATTGTCAGAAGATAGTTTAATAATCTTTGAGCATGAGATTAAATTGGTGTTTAAATCAGCCTCATGTTTTGGTTTGGTTTTTAATACAGCACAATTTAGTTTTGACAACAGAAATTTTCCTGTGTAGGTTTGAAACACAGAAAAAGAAACTAAACAAAAAATAATGTCAAGATGGCTTCAGAAAGATCTGTTTTAACCTGGAAAATGAGATTTAGAGTTAATTCCACCAAAGAAAAGTATATGGTAGGAAGAACTTAACTTTATGAGATACCTTTTTTCTGCCTTCTCAAGTTTCTTTATGCTCATCACTTAGGTATGTGGCTCAGCAATGGGACAAAAAACTCCCCCCTGATTTATGAGCATAAAAGCCTTGACACAGTATGCACCACTGTTCATATTTAAAGCATTTGTTAAAAAAAAAAAAGCAAAGCAAAGAGAAAAGTGGGCTGCAGCAGTCTCTTAATTTTTTAATTCATTCCTTGTGAAGAGCCATCTTTCTATGCCTTTATGGGCAAAATGAATAGGAAAGAGAGATAAAGTATTTCTCTTGCTGTCTTTAAAAAACTATAGGATTCAATGGTTATTCAAAATGATAGGGCATCTTGATGGAAAAGCAAGCAAGCAATCTTTTGTTTGATGTCAAAAGAAAGTCCTAAGTAATCAATGTTTTAAGCTCTATGGATCTTCAGAAATTAAATATGCTAATGGCTTCTCTATTGCTGAGTAATTAAAGTACCCTGTCCTCTCTCTTTATTTGCAAAAGAAAAAAAAAATTAACACTACTTCAAACACTCCTGACATTACTGTGGGTTACGCTACTGAAAAATCAGCTAAAGCAGGCATCAGGCAGAAGATAATCTAAAGCACTATAAGTCAGAACATGAAAGCATAGCTAGCAACAGAAGATGGCTGGAGAGAAGTGTTATTTCAGCTACTATTACTACCCAGCCAAAGCAGAACTATGTAGAACTGCAAATGAAAGAATTCTTCTAAGAATGCTGCTAGCATACATTAAGACAGAAAGTAATAAAATTACCTCCTTTTAGCACTGATCCTAGTAAATGTTACATATAATATTGAGTTTTGAAATAGATTCTTTAAGATTTCAGACATGTAAGAATACAGAATTGTGTCTCCATTTTATATTTGATTTAAAAAAAAAAAAAAAAAGCTGTGAGATTACAGAGAAATACTACAGATCAATTATTATCCATAGGAATAAAATCAGTTTTGTGATTTATACTTTCCAGTTGATGACCAAGGTAGATATAGAGATCAGCCCTGTGGGTACTTGGTTACCTCCAGGTGACATGGAAAATAGACACAGAACGTTCATACTCAACATTTTTTGACAAAGCCATTTAAATTCTTCAGTTCCAGTTCCTTCATATTGCAGTTTCTTTTCATTCTTCCCAGTTTAATTTGGGGAATAAAAATGTACTTACAAGATTAATGTCACAGCATTAAAGTCTTACTTCCTAAAGAATCAGGAGTTTACTGCTGAGATTGGACAATTCTTCATTTGAGTAATTTAGAAAATTCAATTTAGTGCAGTCAGGTTCATATAAGGTTCCTTTCGTTGTATGTACTGATCAAAATCCTAAGTTCTTGTCACATCAGCAGGCATTTAAGCAACAGATGAGTCATTTTGCAGTATTTTGGAATAGCCATTCATTGCTCTATGCTGTTTCTCCTTCCATTGTGTGATGTCTTGCCCCTTACAGCTGAAAAGTACCTCTGCCCTTAATTGTTTACTCTGACCCTCCCCATTGCAAATTTTCCTTTAAGCTATTTATTACTAGCTTTTGTGTTGGCCAGGTTAGAACTGTACACATTCTACGTGTGTCTTAGTTCTGACATTTTCTTAACTCAAAATCCTTGAATTTATAACCTTGGCATTCTTTTCCTGTAGTCCTTTTCATTTAAGCTGCACACTCCAATTTACATCGCCTATCAATGGCTTGAGAACTTTTATGCCAGGTACTAATTCCCAAGGCAAAAGACCTTTCAATGTTGTTAATGGTTTCCTATCATTAGATATAGTGATTTCAGGTACTCTTTCCTCTGATTATTTCACAGAAAAGTCTCAAGAAAGGGGAGAAGCAAAATCCAGTGAACACTGTTTCCAGTCCAAATATTGTGTGCACTCTTGCCTTATTTCAGCAATTAGTCCTCAGCAACAAAGTCAGAGAAAACAAACACCAGAAGCTGACAAGTACTTTTTGTGTTCACAGATCCAGGTCGCCTCCTCCTCCTCTCCCTGTGCGCTTTCCCTCTGATTGTCTCTCTCTCCATTTCAGCTGAGCCATCAAGGCCAGCCATAGCACATCTTTTCCACGCAGCATGACTGGTCCCCAGTTGCTTCTTTTCCTTCGGCAGATGGCATATGCATGGCTAATAAACACTAACACATGTGCCCGACCAGCCATTTCTCACAGTCTCAGTCGCTCTGCTGCTCCCTTTAGAGCTTCTCCTCCCTGCCGATCTCCCTCTTATAAAATAAAACCACCAAAATCACTGCATCCTAACCTTGTGGTTTAGTACAGACCTGCAAAGACGGGAGAGTCACATGCAAACGATGTGATATTCTTGTGACCCACATTGTACACACAAAACAGAGCATTAAATACTCAACAGCCTGCAAGGACTTGCCTTCCTATGTCACCTTTTTGGGAAGTTTGGGGGGATGCCATCTTTTTGTAGACTTTGTACAGACTGGAGAGGGGTAAAACCTGATAAAAGCTAGCTAGTCAACAACTCCCAGAGAAGAAATCCCATGTTTCATAAAGATCCAAAAGAGTGGGGAAAATCACATAGGCACTGTGTGGAAGCACAGGACGAGCAAAGAAGAGCAGACCAGAAAGTCCTGAGGAAGAACTGTGTGTATAACGCTACTAGCACAGATTTGAAATCTCTATGTGAAGGCTTAGCCCAATTCTCCTTAAATGTGCTTGATAATAACGCAGTAGTTCCTCTGATTTCAAGGGCTATAGTTTCATTTTTACTTCAAGAAGTAAAAATACTTCATGATTTAAAGAAAGAATGAAGACTGGCCCCCCACCAACTTCTTTGCTATCATTTTAGCCTGCTTCCAGCAGTGTAGTACAAGCAGTTAATTGGTAATGGTAATGATGCTAATTTCTAAATATTCTTACATCTTCTTTACTACCTAGTTCTTGCATCAAATAGAAGCCTATTTGCGGATTATTTTTAAGCATTTATTCAATTATTTGAATTGGGGCTTTCCATATTTCCCATCAATTTTTCAAGCAAGATTGTACATTTCAATCTTGACTTAGCTCAATTTAGCTTGCCTCTGACACAGTACAGATTATTTCTGTGAACTGAAGCATCTCTGATAGATGAATGACCAAAGTGACCCTTTCATTTTTCTCTGTAGAAGCCATCTACCTTTGTGAGAGATTTTTAAGCCATTCATGATTACCTCATCTCAGACACATCTCATGGAGGCTAAATTTAAAGCTAAAAGCTCTCCTGATGGTCATAGTTAAAGCTCATATCTTTCCATCCATCATTTTGTTTGACATGCAAGAAATGTCTTTATTTCAGTTTATTTCAGCCATGACTTATCACTGCCACTTCAATGTGGAAAAAAAAAAAAAAAAAAAGATGGCACTGCTGCTCAAAATAAATCGTGCAGCAATCTTTCCACCTTCAATGGCCTCCAGGTCGCACTACCCAGTCATTACTTAATCACCGTCATATTTTATCCTTGTTTCATCTGAAGTGTTGTGTTTATGCAAAAATTGTTTTCTACAGCTTTAAGCTCCTGGATGGCTTACGATATCTCTGAGCGTAATTGTCTTTTTTAACTTCCACGTCATATTGAAAGGATACTGCAATCTCTATGTTCTTCAGGCCTCAACCCCACAGCGTATATCAACAGGTGAACCTGCAATTCCTTATGGAAATTATGTCTGTATCAATTTGGTCTCAGCAGGAGAGAGGATCCCACAATGTAACCTTCTGTTTCTGGAGAATATAATGCGGTGGATATGAAGCATTAAAATTCATTGGTACTTTATGAATCTCCATTTTAATTTATAGTGTGATAGCTTTAACTCACCCTTCATTCCTTCTTACATGAAATAACTTTCTTAAAACTTTTGCTGGCCTGTGTGACCAACCAGAAATTGTAATTTTTCTTTATTATTTGTCTCATTAAAAAAGTATAGAAGTGGAAATCTGAAAATAAAGTATCCAAATTTTTAATGGGACATTTTATGATATCCCAACACACTTCTGCTTTCAGAATCTTATTTTACATTTTCAGATTTATGTTTATTACAACAGTTTAGTATATTTATAGTCTCATTACTATGCTTATTGTGACATATAACTTGCCTATATTTCCAATCTTTTAATTTTTTTCCATTAAAGAGGCACTAACAACACAGAAGCACAATTCAAAGCTCATTAAACTTTGGAGCAGATTGACTCAACCCCAAGTTCAAATATGTTTTTGCCATTATCACACAGTATGTGAAGGCTCTATTTTCAGCATGGATAAAAGCTAACACTTCTTCCCATCTCCTTTTATTATTCGTTCTTTTCTAGCTTTTTCCTCTTGATGAGAAGAGAAAACGTCACTCCCTCTGTATTCTGGAAGCAGATTCCACTTCGCTCAAGGTAAGCCATAGCTCCTCTTCTCCTTACCTCCTGGTCTTTGGTCCTGCCCAACAAATGTTACCTGTTTGAAGTCAAGCAGCTGACATTCTTCTCAGCTAAAAAGAGGACATCAAACCAAAACTGTCCCCTTCCAGAACATACGGAACTGCAAAACCCCTTGAACTCTGACCATCACTGATAGTGCCAATGATGCTAACTTTTTTCTTTTTCCATCCTGAGGACGACCTCAATAGCTTTTGTCTTTAGTCCTCAGTGGGCATCCCCTAAGTTATCCCTAAATATACAGAACCTTTCTGTGTTCCGATCAGGTATTTCCATGTGGATTCCCAAAGCTATCCTTTGTGCTTACCTTGGCTCTTACTTTTATTCCGGTAGCCCTGTAACACCTCCTGCAGTTACTTCAGCTGTACTTCAGATGTCATGAAACATACTCCTCACAGCAAAGCAATACATTCCTATTGATTGATCTTTTGGTGATGACTTTTAACCCTCAGCTATACTCTTCTCAATCTGGTCCTCTAATGTCTCATCAAGAGCATGACAGCTGCTGTTGATATAAAGAATAGACAGTGCCGACTATGAGTCAGTTCTCTTTCTGCCATGTCTGCCATGTCTGATGATTGTTTCTGCTGGCGTTCCTCCAGCAGAGTTCTACTTTGTCATCAGCAGAAATTTCACCAGGTATTCCATCTCCACTTGCATTTTGCTGCTGGTTTTTTGGACTACATTATTATAGCAGTGCAGTTCCAAATGCCTGAGTGGAATTATACAGAAATGGAAAGGAGAATAAGGTCTCTAATTTGCATATAAAGAAACATAATGAAGTAAAGGGTATAGCCAGTCTCACAGAACTTAATTGCAATGTTTCTGTGTGATTTTGAAGTGAAGTATTATATAAGCACTTTTTCTTGTAACTCCATCAAAACTATCATTAGCCATATTCTAAGTAGGCTTTTTCTAAGTTTGTAAAAGGAAAACAAACAGTACTTTGAGCAATAGTAACTTTAATTGGAGATTCAATTCAGGGAATAAATCTCAGTGCTTTTTAATTTACTTCTCAGTAGGCTACAAGGTTGTATAATTTCTGAAAAGGAATATCAGCATGTAGGAAAAGTGGCTGACAAGTGCAGTCACACTTTTCTTACATGTACAGTAATCACCAAGAAATACTGTCAGCAATTATAAACCAGTTTTTGAAAAAGAATACAGACAAGACCTTCTGTTTGACAACTGTAGTTGTGTTTAAGCCAAATATTCAGTGTTTGATGCATAGATTCCTTCTTTTTTTGTTAATCACATTTATTTCACACTGAAGCCTGTAATGCTATGTACAGTTACCCCTTTACAAAATATTAGATACTGTTTATCTTCCCAAGTACTTCTCATCCTGTAAGAGCCAAAAATAGGGATAGAACAGCATTATTGCTATAAGATAAGGAGCCATTTAATCATAAATACAACAGAAATTACTCAAAGAATCAAGGAAATTCAAAATTAGAACAAATTAATTGCTGGAAGAAGGGCTGAAGTCCTGGGCTGGAGCTCAGGATTCAAGACCTGTATGACTTTAGGCAAAGTGAAGTAGGAGATCTCCTAGAGATTTCAGTTCTCTCCATTTTCTAACTGGCGAGCTCAGAGTTGTCAAAGAGCTTTTCACTGCCCTGTCTGCTGGACTGACTTATTGCGGCTATTTCTGAACCAATGGAGCGCAAAGTGTTTCTGAGGCGGATTCAGACTGTGCGCTGGACAAACCTCAGCTCGTACAAGGATGCAACACACGGTAGCCCTACCTTTTCACCCCTGCTCCTCACACCTTGTCTTTCAGAGGAAGGAAGTGTGGCTACACAAAGCTAAACATTATACTGTGCAGCCATGCTATTCTGTGGACAAATTCCCTATCAGATGATCAGGACACCAGGCAGCAACCCAAGAAATTTTTGGCCCTCACCCACAGTGAAAACAGCAATCCATGCGAAGATATAACGGTTTTGGGAATATGTTAATAAATACTAATAATAATGGTATATATGGTTTGGAGAATACATTAATAAAAAAGTGTTAAACTTCTATGCTGGTTTGGATAAAACATGCATTCCTTTGTCCCACATACTACCAATGAATGCATAAATCTATGTTCTTCACCTCATAAATTATTTGTTCTTTGGTCTTTTGTCCATGTGGAACTGCAACCGATTAATAGCTCAACATCTCTGGAAAACTATTTGCAGTCCTGTTCCACAGCTATATGTAGGAAATTCAGAGTTTCTTGCTCTCCAGTGAACTCCCCTGGATGGAATAAAAAGAGCATTAGTCTGTGCTTGTCTGTGCATGCCTGTGTGTGCTCATACACAAAAAAGAAAAGTCACATCACACATTACTAACATACTGTCATACCTCACAGCAGAACACAGCCCAGCACTGAACAGTAGTTCAAAAAAGCTCAGAGCAGCTTGCAGAATGGGGTAGGAGAGGAAACAGAGAAAAAAAACAATCCTAGAATATTGATACAGCACCAGAGATCTATATAAACAGTATTAAACTTCCTTGATCTGAAATATTGCCCAGATCTTGTTTCAGAGCTGTGGAATATAGCATATATCCTGTGAATCCTGTGAAGACGGAGTCAGGTTTGGTCTGTGTTTTTTTTCCAAATATCTCCCTATGATGGAGAAAAGAGGAGCTAAATTACTTGGGGTAAGAGGGAATAAACAAGCTGCTGCTGATGGATCCCAGCAGTGAGAGGAAAGCTGATGGAAAGTAACTCATGCATGTTTTCCAACTATCTGCAGTTACATGTATGCATTTTACACATATGTATGTTGAAAAAAAAAAAGTATATATTTTTGATGAAGCTACTTAATTTGTTTCCAATGCTATGCATTCTCTTATGTTTGGCATCTTGCAAGAGAGCAAGGTCTGTCTTGTCTGGGCTACTGCACTCTGAGTTATACTGAACTCTTTCGAGACAGGGAGAAAGGAGAAAAAGACATGAAATGGCAACAGGGACAAAAAGCCTCCCAAGTGAGGGGCTGCCTGCAAGAGGGAACAGACCAGTGGCTGTGCAGTTTCAAGTTACCTGCCTGCAACTGCCAGAAGATTCGATCCTGCTCTTTCATCTGCCGATCTCACAGAAAACTAACCCAACAAAAAAAAGGAATCCCTAGTTTTTCAGCAGCTGCAAAGTAAGCCTTCTTGCCCTGTGGCCAGATTACTGCTACAACCAACATAAAGGAAAAAGCAGAAGCTTTTAACTGAAAATGCGAGGGAAGAAGTGGGAACTACCGTTTCAGTGGCAAAACACGTGAGAGGTGGCATGAAATGGTACCCTAAGACCCTTCCTTAGCAACCCAGAAGAGGCTGTCTGGGTCTGTTTGATAACAGCTGCTGGACAAGGGGAAACAACCAGACCTACAAGGATCAGAGTGGGCAGGAGGGAGATTTATTATATTTCATCTGTTTTAACCATAAAAAATGTCTTAAATAAATGGAATTCCCTGGTTTATTATTTTATATTCTAAATGAAACATTGATTTAATAACTGGAATCCTCTGGTGGCCTTTATGTGTTAAAAAACAGAGTTGGGGGAAGAAATTCCAATCCTTGGCTGCATGTGATTCCAGGTCTAGTAAGGAAAACTTTCAGCAGTGCTTTTAGAGAGGCTGGCAGGAGGCCTGTCAGTAACAGAAGATGCCCACTGTGATCTTTCCAGTTAAATCACTGGCCACTGCATTCCCAGGAACTGCTTACCTTTGTGCAGTCCCTTCTTCCAGCTAAGATCTAGACAAAAAAATGTCCTTGTCTGCTTAGACTGCTCTTCAGCTGAATATTCTGGTTTAAATTGCCTATTGAGATATGGGGCTTTTGCAGCATCAGGAAATAAGTTATCATCAACAGCACGTCTAGAGATCAACTGTTTTATCAATGTCGGGAAAAGTACAGTTTGAATAAGAATAGTCAGTCTGGATGCAGATTATGCAGAGACTGACTGATTCCTTTAAAAAAAAATTCATACGCGTCTTGCCAAAACCAAATGAAATAGATTTAGTGGATGCCAAGGCAATATTATTTCTTGCTGTATCTCCATTACTGCCAGTGGCTTCACATCAAGGAGATATTTGGCTGGATTAATTCAGATTTTCAGGAAGTGCTTTACAAAGCTCCCATGTCCCATTCGGAGTTATTGTCTGGAGTTGACGAAGAGGAGTGAAATCTAGTGGCTGCTGGCACAGTATATCAGAGTAATCTAAAGTGTACAAAAGAAGGAAATTCCAATAGTTATAATTTTAATTAAGCTAAAAATGAAACAGGATACTACAGAGACCAAACAGGGGCTGCATACAATTGTATAATTTATCTATAGGATTCCATAAACTGGCAAAGAAAGGAAAAACATCCAAAACTCCTGTTAATATTAAAATGATACTTAACTTCAGAGACACAGCATATAGCAAGGAAGAGTCCACTGGCACAGAGAACTTCTACTGTTTAGATCTAGCACCTGGATTAACAGATGGCAGATGCTGTGGTGCTGATAAATATACATGAATTTATTATGCAACAAAGGAGCAAAGAGTAGGGAGGACATAAAAGTGCTTGAGTATATTGATCAAGCCACAGCTAGGGCATGTTTGCAGAAAAATCCCCAAAGTTTCATTTCATTTTGCAGATGGCTGTAGGTAGGGAACTAGTTGCCAATTATTCTGTTTTGGTGATGTTGTCAAGTTTAGTTCATGAATACATGTAAAACATTTTGTAGTCTTTGGAACAAAGCAAGCAATTCAGCTTTGGATTTCTTCCATCGTTTACTCTCCAGAAGTGAGAACTATGTTTCTCTTCGATATTTTGGTTTAGTTCCTTTTGACCTATGGCTCTTTTCACAAATTAAACCTACGTGTTTGTGTGTGTGTGTTTACACACTTGACCTTCCTCATTAAAGCTGATGTGTATCCTATAGCACCATGGACACCTTGTAAGACCATCAAAACTACAGGAGCGGTCAGATGTCAAATTGCAAATCTCAGCTCTCATACAGAAGTGTCAGGCATAATATTTAAAAGCAACTCTCAAGGCAAAGTATATACATCACCACCAATCAGGTCAAGATAAGGACAGTTAACTATAGTGACAAGCTAGGGAAAAATGAGATTCAGAGAGCCTGCCAGAACTGAAAATACTGTAATAATAAGAGAATTTAATTACTTTTATGTAGATTTAAATGTCACATTGCGGTATTTTTAGACACTGTACATGAGTGTTTCACGGATAAGCTGGTCAGGAAACTCAAAGGGGAGAGTCTGGTTTTGACTCTCTTCCCAATGGTATTTTTGGCTTGTCTCACCATGTTCCTATCAAGGACTAGCTTTGCAATAGTAACTAAAATTGTTTACATTCAATATCTTCTCAGGAAATGTGAAGGCCAAAAAAGGATCCTCTGCACCAGTGTTTGACTTCAAAACTTCAGCTTAGAAGCAGTCAAAAAAGCTAACTGAACATAGAGGAACTATGTGGGGCAGAATATGGAAGAAAACAGGAAATAATGAATATATTACTGTATAATCCCAAGGTGTTTCAGCACCTCAAATCCTGTGTGCAGTTCTGGCATCCTGTCTTAAAAAAGGTAGAGCTGAGCTAGGAAAGTGAAGGTTGCTAAAGATGATCTACAGTCTGAAACAATTCGCATGCAAAGAGCGATTAAAAGGTTAGGACTTTTCAGCCTGGAAAAACAATTGCAAAGGAACATAATAGTGAACTGTGTAATCAGTAGCACAGAGAAGAAACTTTTATTCTTTTTCTTTTCATAATACCAAAAATAGATGACATCAAGTGAAATTATCATCTGGCATACTCAAAAAACACAAAAGGGAATATATCTTCTCATACCCTATAATTTAGCTGTATTACCCATTTATCCTGGTTTGAGGTAAAACAGAAGCAACTTTCTGTTCAGTAATTTTACTTCTTAGCTACGCATCTTCTAACTCTCTGAAATTAACAGCATATTGTGCAGAAAACTGTTCTCAGAGTGATAAGGTCTGTGTTTATAGTTAATGCCAAGGAATGGTATGCAGAGAGGCTTTTGCTTATACTTACTGCTATAACAACCAAGGTCAGCTAGCTTCATTATTTGCCCCATTAGAGGGTCAGAAATGGAAAAGCATAGAAGGGTCACACCTGCAGGGAGGAGCGGACAGGACAGGTGACTGAAAACTGAGCAACAGGGTATTGCATCCCATCTGCCTCATGCCCATTATAAAAGCTGAGGGACCAAAGGGGCAGCCCTCTCTCTACAATGGCTCGTCGGAGGAGGACCCTTGTCTGCCTTTGATCCCGATCCATGTGTTCCTGACTCCAGATTTGGCATCCAGTTCCCTTCCATTGCTGAGTCCAGTCTGGGACTTCCCCAGTGCCTGCCGGTGACATCATCCTGGGAGCTTGACACAGTTTTGTAATATATTGTATCGATTTCATTATTTCCTTTATATTTTATTATTAATATTTCATTTAAGTAGTTTAGTTCCTTCTAAACTCATAAATGTCTTAACCTCTCCTCCTCTTCCCCTTGGAGCGAGAAGTGGGGGGAGAGCATCTGTAGTCTGTCATTCCCTGATGCCGCCTAGACCATGACACCATTACAAAAGAGCAACAGCAATGCAAAAAAGACGTTATTCAAATTCATGGGGGAAAATCATTAAAGACAATTAAACACAAAGGTACTGCCTCTGACTAAAGATACCCCTGAGTTGCACATTGCTGTAAATTGCAGAAGTATATTAAAGGAGTACTATTACAACTTTGCGCTGTTTTTATCCACCGTCTGCCACCATGATAGTGGGGTAGGCTATCTAGATCTTTGGTCTGATCCAGGACAGATACTTTTCTGTTCTTATGTCACTCCCTAAACTGTCCTGGAAATGCATAGAATATGAAGTTTTTCATTGTCTATGCCAACAACAACAAAAAAAGAGAGTTATAAAAATCAAAAAGTGTAGGGAAACAAGGCATTTATACTGCAGAACTGGTTGCATTTATTCTGAGCCAGGATCAGGTTGGACTGCACTTTTCCTGACTTGGCTTACCCATGTCAACTTGCTACCAAAAATGTGCCCATAAAAAGTTAAACAGTCTGACTTACCCCCCCCAAAAAAAAGCGGGGGGGACGGGGAAAAGAAAAGCCCACTGGGAAATCATTGTGTTTATAGAGCAGCTCTCGACAGCAATTCTTGCCATCCAGCTGGACCTGCTGGTCTTACACACAGATTGCTTATAAACTATTCTGGCAACTGGAGCTTATCTGAGATTTTCCTTTCCCAAAGAAACAGGCCAGCCAGCTTGGTGACTGCTTTGTGCACAAAGCTGTGAAAGAAGAGTCAAGGCTCCAACCCAAAATGAATATGCATGTGCACTTTGGTTTTCTTCCAATTTAATCTCCTGTATGTTGCAGTGTATTCTGTCCTTTTCTTATGGTGACTGGTTTGGATGTGTTGATCTGGCATTATGCGGATGAGAGTCTATTATAACTGATCTTTCATGTGAGCATCCTCAGGCTGTGGAAAACCATTATCATATAGCAACAGCCTCCCATCATGCATTAAATAATATATTAAAAGTCAATTAGATAGATATCTGTGATATTTTAGATATAGTTAATCCTATTTACAGCAGAAAAGGAGTAGATGTCCTTAAGTCCCTTCATATCTGTTTTCTACAACTTCACTAAATAAAGCAGGAAAAAAAATTAGAATAATTTGACAAAACTAATAATTTTATTTTTGCTGGGGGGAGAGGTGTTGATAGCTAGGGCAGCAGGTACTCAGGCAGCAAACAGTCCCATAGAGGGACAGGCCATGCTGTTACTTTATCAATGCTTAAAAATTGATTAAAAAAAAAATCCACAAAATTTTAGTTTCACCTCAAAAGATGCTTTGATGGAGGAAATACAACTAAGTAAAACTTTCTACTAACACCAGAAAAAAAGATTGCTTTAAAGTGTTGCTCTACTATGTCCTAAATAACCACATCTCCTACACCATGAAATTAGGAGCCAATAAATAAAAAATGTTTTTAAATTTCTGGGTTACCACATTTCTTCAGGAGCAGTATTTAATTCCTCCATCCCTGACTTGTATAGGAAGATGAGACATCAGTCATTTGGATGTATTCTTTATTTGTACCACAAGATGAAGACAAAAACCTCTCACATGCAGTGCCTAACAAAAAAAGGCCCTGATAAAATGCAAAGCCTCTAGATGATACTGCATGCAATAATAACTCCAATAAACACTGGTATTGTGCTCCTGCGTAAGAGTTTAAGAGCATTCATACCTCCACCTACGTATACTACATATTCTTTTACTACAGTCACCAAAATGCTAATGCATGAAAAAACAACCCCCTGAGACAACTGAATAAGCGTGTTACTTAAAGCATTGATTGCAGCTTACTGAAATTAGCTCTGCTTCATTCCTTTCATTCCAAACCTTGCAAACAAGTCACATTACATCGTTCTCTTTTTAGCATAGCATCTGATAAGACCATTTGAATATGTCTTCCCACATCTTTCCTGGTTGTCTCCCCAGTGACTCAAGAACTAACCGCAGCCCAGGGGACTCAAGAACTAACAGAGGCTGAGCACAACCTTTGTTCCAAAGAATGGTTATGTGCGTCTCCGAGCCTAAAAGGAAGAAAAAAGGAAAACAAAAAAAAATCACACTTTTAAAGTATTACACTTGATTACTGAAGAGAGAGACAAAACAGAGCATGGGGACCTGGAAAGAAAAGAAATGAAGACAGGAGAACAAGTCTTAGGCACAGGCAATTGCCTCGGGCAGCAGGTACTCGGGCACAAACAGTCCCATAGAGGGACAGGCCATGCTGTTACTTTATCAATGCTTAAATGCACCATTACCAACTGTGCTTCCCTGCTCCCCAGTTTTTGCCTGCTTTGCCTTGAGCCAGCTGTGATAAACTGTGTAAGAAGAGAGTAGTCAAGGGAATGCTATCCACAAGATATTGACCGGCTACTTACCACCTTCCCCCAGAACTTCTTGGACCCCCCCGCCAGCAGTTCACAGTGTGCAACTGGTCCTGCCAAACACAAAAGATCTGCAAGGAGATGGAAAATCTAAACCTGTCTCCTCTGCTCTTGCTCACTGGAAAATATCTTCCTAATGGAGCTGTGCAACCAGGCTCTCCCCTACCAGCAGTGCGAAGAGGAACCCACCAACAAGTAAACCAGGCCTAGACCCCACTGGGGAATCTCCAGAGAGGTGACTCATAGTCAGGCCTGTTAAAAACCTTATCTCAGTTCTCTCTGTGTCCCTGTTGTCTCATCCACTGCATCAAAACGTTTTTACAGCATCACAAAAAAAGACAGATGTCAATGTACACAAGGGCAGCCGCACATGCCACGTCACCTCTCTTTGTCTTGGAGACTGCTCTGTCTACTTCATGTACAGGAGTATGATCTAACCCCACAACTTGTGCTAGGCACAGCATCCCAAAATATCCCCTGGTAGAATGCATCTCACTGTAGATCACCAGCAGATGTCTAGCAGTAGCATCCCATTCCCATCAGATCAAGCTCCACTGTGTGGCAGTGACAGCATGGAAAACTGCTCAACAGTCTGTGGCTCAAGCGGAGATTTTACCTGAGGGCTACAACTTCGGCCAGCATCAGCTGCCACCCTGGTTATAGGTGGCGTAGATAACCAATGCCTCCAGCTGCAGAAAGAAACAAATTGAGGCAAGGCTGACGAAATGAGCATTGCTTTGTCACCCAGGTCAGGATGCAAGTTAGTCATGTCCTATTACACAACAAAAAAAACTCTGTGCCTGAGGAGCCACTGTTATCTGCAGCTTCAGGACCATCCTGAATTCCTGCAGCCCTTAGCTGTCTTGAGACATCAAGAAAAGCTCGTGGCCATATGGAAGTTTTGACATGATGTTTCTCAAGTCAGGACGTTTAGTCAGCTCCAGGCTACGGCCTGCATTCCCAAAACCAGCAGTTGCGCATTCACCTCATCACAGTGAATGAAAGTTTGTGACGTTCCAATGAGGATCGTTGTCATCTTGTGTGCCTGTGTTCTCTTTCCTCTGGTAATCTGCCGCTCCCTTGAGCTCTGTCTAGGTCAGGTAGAGTCCCAATAGTGGCTCTTACTGGTTTTATTGCCACATCCCTGTCAGGCAGAGAACGGCTATCACACTCATTTTACCAATGCAAAAGTAGCACTTTTCCCCTAGATGGCTCTGAAAATAATCTTTAGTTTAAATTACCCTACAGGACAAAATAGATGATCTTCTGTTTCACTGCTTCCCAAAATGATGTGGGGATGAAAGACACAGATATGTTACTGTAAAACAGTACAGGATACCAGCGCCTGGTGCAAAAGGCAGATGGATTTCACTGAATTTACTGAAGTTTTTTTAGAGTTGGAAGGGACCATAGAGATCATCTAGTCAAACTCCCCTGCTGAAGCAGGATTGCCTAGAGCATGTTAGAGCATGTTACTCAGGACTGCATCCAGGTGGGTCTTGAAATCTCCAAAGAAGGGGACTCCACAACCTCCCCGGGCAGCCTGTTCCAGGGCTCTGGCACCCTCACTGTGAAGAGGTTTTTTCTCATATTTGAGTGGAACCTCTTATGTTCCAGCTTGTGCCCGTTGCCCCTCGTCCTGTCACTGGCAACCACTGAAAAGAGTCTTGCTCCCTCCTCCTTCAACCCACCCTTTAGGTACTTATAGGCATTGATAAGGTCTCCCCTCAGCCTTCTCTTCTCCAGACTAAAGAGTCCCAGCTCTCTCAGTCTTTCTTCATAAGGGAGATGCTCCAATCCTTGAATCATCTTCGTTGCCCTTCGCTGGACTCTTTCCAGTAGTTCCCTGTCCCTCTTGAACTGGGGAGGCCAGAACTGGACACAGTATTCCAGTTGTGGCCTCACCAGTGCAGAGTAGAGGGGGAGAATAACTTCCCTCAACCTACTAGCCACACTCTTCCCTCTGCAGCCCAGGATTCCGTTGGCCTTCCTGGCCACAAGAGCACACTGCTTGCTCATTGTCATTTTGCTGTCTGCCAGGACCCCCAGATCTTTCTCTTCGGAAAGGAGGTCTCGGGAGGTCTTCGGACCAGTCTCCAGCAGGTCCACGCCTAACTCCTGTCTCCCGTAACACATAAAATTGCGATTTTATTCAGCTTTTTTAAGCACGGAGTTAACTCCTTCCTGGGTACTCCCCAGGTCTGCCCTGCAAGTTTTCCCTTCCCGGGAGCAGGGAGGGGGAGCGGGCCGGGTGGTGCGGTTCCAGCCAGGGAACGCGCGGTGGCGGTGCGGGGCCTGGCTCCCGCAGGGGCTCTCCCGGCGGGGAAGAGTCGGTTCCCCGTCCCTCGGCGGGATGACTCGAACGACACCAGAAGGAAGAGGACAGATGGAGGAACAGTCCGGCTATTCCTGACTGTCCCTCACTTGCATATAACACCTGCAGCCATGGGATCCAAAATTAAAAAAAAAATTTAAAAAAAAAAAAAGGAGGAAAAAAACCCCAACAAAACCCTGAGCGAATGGCACTTCATTTTCCACATGGTCCTAGAGATGCACATAGGAATAATGCTGTGTGTGTTTAACATACAGCCCCTGTTTGCTGAGCTGTTCCACGCGTAAATTGAACACCTCAGTGTTCATACTTACTCCTGTTTCCTCTAAGGCTCCTTCTGCAGAAAATAGTCCTGTCTGCGTCTCTTCCTGACGCAGAGAGAGGGGCAGGGGGAAGGGAAAGAGGAGTGCAAGGATCAACTCCCACAACTTTAACATAAATATTGTTTGTGGGGAACTTCTCATGAAGAAAGGTTACATCGTTTTACGCCAAGCACACCTGGTCAGAATGAGAAATAAACCTTATAAAGAAATACCTGGTTTTCTGATCTACTTGACTCCATCAGACGCTGGACAGAAAGCAAATGTTTTTTTATGTGATTTCTCATCCCTTAGTCACTATATGCGTCATAATTAAATCTCTTTTTCAAAAATCTAATGAGCAATCACCCATCACAAGTTGCGACCCTTTCAGGGATAATCCCAGCTATGTTGCTTTGCATCTGCAAACGGCACTGGTAAAGTATTTCCATCTCAAAAGACTTGGGGTTTCTTTCTTTTACAATTCAGTTGTGAAGAGGTGTTAATCCAACATAAGTCAACTTCAAGGAATTGCTATTGATGGGCAATCAATTACGTGATATTTTTTTATTTTCTCCAGATAAGAAAAAGCCTAAATTCACTTCTATTTCAGACGTTGGCTAGGCATTGTCTGAATTGCTGTGCAGGCAAAATTCTTTCTTTGTCCCCTCCCC
>VXAK01013811.1:80397-131916 GCA_013399435.1 Arenaria interpres | reverse complement strand
AGCCGGGGCTCGCTGCACAACGGTGAGTGCCCGCCCCGGCCCCGGCTGGCGGCGGTGGGGGTGGTTTCGGTGGCGGCGGGAGTCACGGGAAGGGGCCCCGGGATGAGACCCCCAACTGGCCCCGGGCGGCCGCCTCCGCCCCTTCCCCGGCCCTGGGAGGCGCGGGGCCGTTCGTGTCACTGGCCTGTAGCGGGTTTGGCGGAAAGTCCTGGCTCTGTCGCCTCTTCCCTTGCTTATTCCCCACGCAAGTGGGTCAGAAGTTTCTCCCTTCCAAGGGCCATGACTTGGATGAGTGGCTTTTGGTTCTTTTTGCCCTGTGCTTTGACGTGCCTGGTACATACTGAGGTCCATCAAGCCTCACTTCTTACAAGCGCACAGCCAGAAGGCCGGGGCCATCAGGAAGGTCCACACAGTAGTCATGCCTTTTGCCCCAACCAGGGTCCGACTGCTGCCTCAGGCACCCACAGGGTGACTTTGTCAGGTGCTGGTGCTGGGGGCTAAAGGCAAGCTGCTCGAGGGGTTTTGTAAATAAGTAAACAAAAAAAAAACCAACCCTTACCATGAAAACATCAATTCTGGTTGTAAATAGGAAGATAAGACTGACTTAGAGGCTATATACCCTGTTGCTCGGTTGTCATTAAAGAAGCTGTCGCCTTTCATTTGCAAAAAAAACGATGAGCCAAAGGTCTTTAAAGTTATAACTGTAGTCCACTCATCTATCTTGTCAGGCAGAGGAATGTTTCCTTGTACCTCATCTGGCTTCCATCTAAAAAACACCTCATGGCAAAAATGCATACAATCCAGACACAGATATACTCTGCTCAGAAAAGTTAAGTACACACATCGCATAAACAGGTATACACAGCTGTGCAGCTACAGATGCAAGTCCTTAGCTTGGCAGTTCTCATTTAAATAAGGTTTCTAAACACTTTTAGAGCGACATGATTTCTTTTTCTCTCAATAGAGAGCCTGGGAAAAGTTTTTTAAACAGTAGTTATTAATGAGATGGTGTCATGAACCTCAGATCATGTCTCTAAACCACGCATAAAACACCATGAAGACAAAATTTCCATCCTTCTAACTCAACTTCTCTGGAATATATTAACAGACCTGGTGGATTTGGGGACAGTTGTCTTGGTTTGCTTTGTTTTTCTAAAAGTCAAGTATTTGAGCTCTTTGGATTTCTGAGACACCAAAACTTTAAAGCTTCAGGATCAGGAGTGTCTGTCTGTTATGTGTACTGTTCATGCATAAAATGAAGTTTTCTTCTTTCAAACATATTTTTGTGCCCAACTCACCCTGCACATTTTTAGTCCCGCTGCAAAACCCAGAAAAAATAAGTGGAATTGGAATGTGTTCTTTATATTTATACATGTATATATATATGTATGTAATATATGCATGTATAATATTTGTGTATGACTATCTCTCAAATATCTATAATGTGAAACAAATGCCTATCATGTATTTAGTATGTTGACTTTCCTGAAAAATATACATATATATACATGTGTATCCTGATGCACTTTCATCATAGCCTGGCTCAAAATTTGACTGTGCTTTGAGAAACATTTGAATTCTTGTATATAGGGTACTTTTTAAAAAATTTGCACTGTTTTACATACAAAAGCCTCACTTTCTCTGAATTATAACAGTTTTCTAGATATATCCACCAAACAATGTATTCATATTGTTGCTGTTGTAGGGAAGACAATAGAAAGATTTAGCAGGAGCAGGCCTCTGTGATATAACTGTTCAGCAAGGTACTTAGCACATACCTAACCAGAGTATTCACATACATGCCTAAAATTAGCCAAGCACATAACCACTGGGTATGAAAAATCAGTGGTAGCAAAAGTCTTACCCGGTATCATCTGTGCGCACCCATTTTCCACTGGAACTGGAAGCTTTGAAGCTGCACGAAGTACTCTGTCAGGCAGTATAATTTCTCCTTAAAGTTTCAAATTAAAGGTGTTTGCTTAGCCTTCCGCATTACCTTTAAATGGAAAAACATCTTTTTGCCTTCTACTGTCATTGTTCTTTTATGCGCTTCTCCTGCCTCTCTCCCTCCTTCCTCCGCTTTTTGAAGGTGTGTTTCTTCTTTTTTTTTTTTGTAGTAGACATTCAGGCCATCCTCAAGTTTGAGGATTCCAGCAGCTGCCAGATCACTGAAATCACATGCCCCAAAGTGCCCCTGCTCCTTTCAAGACTTTGTCAAACGTTTTTAATAGTTTTTCAAGCAGTAGTTTAACAGGTGCAACTTCTCCAGTTCATCAGTTGCTGAACCTTTATAAATGAAAGATTACGCTTCCCTGAAAAATTTTGAACAACTAAAGCAGCCATATCAGATTTCTGAATGCTGTTTAAAGGCGGAAATGGCAGATAATTCAGTCTTATCAAAGAAAAATGGCATTCAGAATCATATACGTTAATGACTGGTGTTTTTCAGCATGCATATGATGCAACAGTATTGATTATTTTATGTATGCTTTAGGATTCTGTTAAACTTTATTCTGTTTATGAGTCTACTTGCCTCTGGTCTTGTACCATTTGGATTTTGATTGGCTTTTTAAATTCATTTGTGCTGTTTTTGTTTATTTAGTATAATTCCTGGACTCCAGTCTACTACATCCTACACATCCTTATCAGTTCCATTATAAAAAATGAGGGTGGAACTGAGTAATATGTCGTACAAAGTGAACTGACCTGATGAACTGCAGACTGTGTAGAGTTTCTTTCTCTGACAGAGTTTTATAAACACAGTGTGTTTATAAAAAACATAATTAAAACTTATGTGAGTTTCAAATCAAGAGCATCATATACAAGACGGTTACGGTCAGAGCCTTATTTATTCTTCGCATTTCTTTATTTCCAATATTCTTACGAGTATTTTTTATTAACTTGCTTTTAGGGGTTTGAGGGAGTTTTATATCCTCAGCCTTCTATTTTGCAGAATTCTGACCACGTTAGCTGCTTCGTAGTGATTTTCTGTTTATATCTTTGTGGGAAAAGAAAGTAGAAAAAATTCCACATTAGTGAGTTCTACTTTTTGTTGCTTTCATTAAATTACTTGCCTCTGTTTCCTGAGCCAGAAGAAATTTTCTTAAATTTGAGCACTTGTGTAAATGTACTGACCAGTACAAAGTAAAAAATGTTAGAAAAACTCCTTTGGGACCAGGCGTGTACTGGCAGAGTGCTGCAGGCACATAATCAAAAAAGAAGGCTCTTTGATCTCTAGATGAAGCTATTCAGTGAAGTTTTTGATATGCCATTCTTAAATCTCACCATCTCGGTCCATTGTGAGCGGTGCAGTATAAAAAAGGGATTAAAAGATGACAGTCCAGGAGCACTTATGAGTCTCTGGTGGATATGATCACCCACCTGCCCTGAGCAAGAGCGGACAGTGGATACTTAGTTAGGTGGGCACTCAGGATGCATGAAAATATTGCAGCCCATAATAGACTTCTGTGCTCAGAGTACAGCTACGTTGATGCTTGAAGCAGGAAGTTTAAAGCGAAAATTTGGCTTTCGTGGTAACCATTCAAATACAAAAGCGCTGAAAAAGACACAACTGAGAGTTAACACTATACATGATTTAAGGGGAATTTGATACACCTAACTCCTTAATGGACAATAATTGTCTTTTTCATATATCATATGTCTTAGAGATGCTTCTTGTCACTGTTGTTTTTGAAAGCCAAGCGAACAGGAGGTTGATCTGTCTGCAGCCATATACACTGATTGCTTGGGAGGAAATTTCAAGGCCTTTGGAGATGTTGGACTTGTCATATCCAGGGGAGCAAAGGTGGCTCAAGAAGAGCCTTTGTGAAGATGGATGGGATTTTTTCCTCAGTTGTCTGTACAGTCTCTCTCCTGATAGTGTTATTGTTTTTTCAGATCTTAAAATTTTATCATAATTGTTGCTATATCAGGTTATTTTTATACAGCTTTTATTTTAGGTGTGGAGAAGAGCAAAGGCATCTAGTTTTCATCTTTCACTGACCACATCCAAAGCATTCCTGAGCTGCTTCAGTTCATACTGACAGGGGAGAGGGGAGACTGTGATAAACGGTTCCACTCAATTGCCCACACATGGGTGTCTGCTGCTGTCTGAGGTGCCTGAGTTTTCCAAAATATCCTCATGGGTTGACAGACATGATGCAGGGCCTGTAGGAAACCCATCCTTTTCTTGACTGACTGCTGGAAATCAAGTGTGGTATCCTATGGCCTCTCAAATAGCATTTGTCCCCTGTGGATTAGTAACTGAATCGTGTGTGTAGTTTCTGAAGACAGAGTTTGTGTGAGACGTGAAACACTGAGTTTCACGTCACGTTAGAAAAAAATCAATCCTAATGGTAAATGAGCCCATAATATAAATTTATTTTTAAAAAAATCAGTCATCACTTTTTTTTTTTTTTTCAACCAGTGCACTGAGTGTGTAAGAGCTGCCTAATAATTTTTGAATAACTTAGTACTGGGCAAATGTGAAAGTGTGAGAAGCATGTGGGTTTTTGTAGTACAGTGAAAGTAAACTGAAGGGAACTTCACAGAGGCAAGTTTTGATCAGAACAGTTATTCTGTCTCATAACTAATGGAAAGACACAGCATTTTCAGTTATCACTTTTTCCTCTAACACATTGGCTTTTGGCACAAGTGAACAGGACACAGTAAAAAGACAACCATTTTATGTCTACCTAATAAATCTATGGGTAAAATGCTGGCAAAATAATTTAGTTATGTGGTAAGAGCAAGAAAGAGGTACTGTAAATGCAAAGTGAAATTCTGTGAGCTATCATATACTGTGTTGAACTCTGAAAGAGAAAAATATTTATTGATGGATAGTTTCACAGGGAGACTGAAGGTTAAAAAAAGAGGACTACTTGAAGATAACTGAGTGTTGCAATTTCTGGTTGACTGTATTTTGCTTTTGCAAAGAGAGAACTGCTAGATATGTAGTTTATCCTTTACTAGTTCATGGACAGCCTTGTTATTCTAATCTATCCTCATTTTTTTATTTTTTAGTAAAGACAGGGAGTTTAGAGTTACCTAAAACATGCACAGATTACTTGCTTAAACGATCTTTATGCCCTCAGTAGATAAATAACCAAGAGTAATTTCTCACTAAGTAAAGTAAACTAGTCAAAAAATGCTAACTATAAAGAAACAGAGATGTATATTTCAAGACTTACTATGTGAAAGTACTTTAATAAGCAGCAATTACTAAAGTGAATCTTTAAAAAGCAGACACAGGTGATAGCCTAAGATGGAATCATATTGGGCACCTGAGATGGTACAATGATATGGGAATTATATCATAAAAATGAGAGATTTATATGAATTTGTAGATTTTGGATGTCACTGTAGATTGGCAGGAATCTTTTGCAGTATAAACCAACAATTTTCTGTTACTGCTTTCGCATGTACTTGGGTAACCCTTGGGCTATGGTAACCTTGTAATGTCACGAAGGAATTATTACAATCCAAATCATGAGTTTGACCAAGCTGCATCATTCCACTCTCATGACGCAAAGTTAGCATGAATGTGTCTTAACAAATCACCTGATACATGTTTAAATCTGTCTCCCATGGCCATAATAAAAGAATTGGAAAGTATGATTAAATAAGCAAAGTAACTGCAAAGTATGATTGAATTAGACCTCAAACCATTGCAGTCTGCTATTATATTGTGTTGCAGTATATTGTATACACTTGTTTGGACTTATCCAGGTAGCTACGTGCTAGTGAGAATCATTCATAATTTTTTCTTGTTACATGAGTCTCATTAATTTCATTCTTGCAAGCCCTTTAACTATCTACAGACACTAAGGATTAACGATAGAGGAATACTGAAGTCCCTAGCGATACCAGCATGCACCTAATGAAGCCCAGAGTCTAACTGCATGAACTGAAAACCTCAGCTATTTAGCCCACATATACTCGCTGCTTCAAAAATCCCAGCAGGCACTTGCCTGCATGGTTTTGGTGCCTGAATTCCCATCGGCGTTTGACTCCAACTGTTTTTACAAGTGGAGACTTCATCAATTTGACCAAGTTAATGATCGATTCTTTAGATTTCTTTTTTGTAGTATCTCAGGTAATACCTGCTATTTTGAAAATTCGTGAGCGATTAGCTTCTTTGTTGACCACTTATCTGTTCAGCCTAAACTTCTGCAGCACAGGCTGGCCCCATTTATGACCAGTTTGAACTGTATCTTGCTTTCAACTTCTCTTTCACCTCTTTAAACCTGTCTGTGTCATAACCTGTGTTATTTGAATATGAATAATTATTTCAACAGTATCTGTTGCTTTAAAAAAAATTATTAATAGAAACGCTTTTTCTTTGAAAATGCATTGTATCAGTGAAAAAGAAACAGCCTGAAGTTTTTAGGTGGCTTGTTTTTAATTAATAGAAGAATGCCATTTTAATCAAAGAATTAATCACGATGCAGTGCTCTATTTTGAAACCTGGGTCATGGAAAAAAAGAATCAGAGCAGATATACTGTAGATCTCCTACGTTAACTGTAGGATTAGTGAACCTTTCAGGTGCAGATTTGAAGTGTCATTAAACAACCCTACTTTACAGCATCGTATGCCATGTGCCTCCATAAGCCGTGGAATTTGTTTATGGACTCATTGTGCTCTTTGGGTGAAGCCCTGAGGAGATTAGTGAAGCGTTACTTGCTCCAGTATATTATCATTAAACTAGCACCCAAGGGAGAAGGAACATCAGCAGTTGAGATATGAGATTCAACTCATGCAATAAACTCAGTTATGAAATAGACTCAATTATGAAATCAACAGTCTATATTCCATGTAGGCTATTTATTTACAGTGGTACACCGTGCAAATTGCATCTGTAGGGTGCACAGTAAGAGAATTATATGCATCAAGCCATGTTTCTCATCTACAGCTGCAATATTTTAATCTAATGTATACTGTGCATGTTATAATCAGCCTCCAATATAAACCATACATATATATTCAAAGTGTTTATAGTGGAAAATAAGTGTTTTTAGTAGCTGTTCAGTGATATGTTTTCTCAGTACTTAATAATCTGTCATTGTCTGGAATATTTAAAATATCGGCTTGCTATGTAAAACACTTATCATTAAATAGCTACGTGAAAAACATGCCTTCTAAAAGTTAAAAATATGTCTTAAGTAAAACAAATAGGAAACTGAAAAAACAGCTTGTGTCCTCAGAAAGCTTTGCTTAGCCATGTTTTGAATGTGATACGATGAATGCAAACCTCTTTCCATCATTTACGTGTCTGATTTTCAGTTTATATATACTAATGGCAGTGCAGACCGAGACATTTCCCTAGTACTATAAATCATCCTTTATAACAATATCATGTTTTGTGAAAATCTTACTAATATTAGTCTTTGGTTACAGGGAGTTTGCACCGTGCATCCAGCGTTCCAGAGCGTGTCTATAACATGGGAATTACTGAAAATGATTTTGCACCAAGACCCCCCTATGGTTTCTCATATTATCAATCAAACCAGGTGAGGGAAAGAAGACAAGGTATAGAAATAAATGCAATATCACATGCATAGTTTATTCATTTTGTTACCACAAACAGTAGCATGTAGATGGTGTTTCAAGGTTTGCTTACTCGCTTGTTTGCTTTTTAAAGCCCAATTTCCAGAAAAGGAGGGTTTTACAGCTGCGATTTGTTAACGAGTTTCCCCCTTCTGGTGACTTCTGAGCCCAGTGGCTAAATTCAGCTCAGTTGTACACACGGACTTTCTGGAATCCTATTGGTTTTGTGGGAATCAATTTTCTACCATCAGGGTAGAAAATGAAAAACCGTATTAACACCCCACTAAGGCAAAGGCTGTGGTAAGTCAGATCTTCATCCATCACACTAGGTGACCAGCTGGT
The DNA here is from genome assembly GCA_013399435.1 of Arenaria interpres. Lineage (NCBI taxonomy): Eukaryota > Metazoa > Chordata > Aves > Charadriiformes > Scolopacidae > Arenaria > Arenaria interpres. The sequence goes on along the minus strand of VXAK01013811.1, from coordinate 124,028 downwards.
CAGTCAGCACATTGGTAGCCCAAAGGGGCTGGAGGCCATGCTGCCACTCACCCAGCCAAACAGTTGGAGGTTGCTACAACAAGTCCAGCGATCCCATGGGGTAACAAACGACACAGGTAGGAGCTGGGAATGTGGTGAAAGAGGTTAGGGAATTAAGCATCCAAAACCACAGGAAAACATTGCTTTAGTTTCACGATGACAGGTAGAGTGTTCCTTATCATTTAAAATAATCCTGTTGTAACCTGTTTTAGCATTACAAGAATTTCAGCAATAATGTCCTTGCAATACAGTGGTGTTTTTAAACTGTCTGAGCATAAGTTCACGTGATTATTTTGACCAACTTTTCTTGGGTTCATGGTCTGAATGCTGAGATAAATAATTGGTTTTCTACAGGGTTTATAATGCAGCTCATAACTGATGTGAACCTACTTGAAGGAGTAACCATATGACTTGGAAATCAACACATAGCTCAATAGCAATGCTGCTGCATGATCAACATTAGTAAATTGAAGCCAATTCAGCTTGGGGGCAGAAATATTTATTTAATAAATAGCTGTATATGTAGGGGCTAAGTATTTCTTAATTTTAGATTTGTCAAGAATGGCTTATTCTTGTTAAAGTAAATAGCTCAGCCAGTTAATTAATCAGCTCTGTCTGTATGGGTAGAGTTAGAACCACTTGCTTAAATCCATTTCCTTCTGTGTCCTCCTATCCTCTGTTCTCACCTATCATCCATTCCTTAATATTTGATGTGAATCTCTTCCTTCTAGAACAGAGCAATAAGAGGAAAACTGGAGATGACATAGGAACCACAAGGAAATACTACAGTTTTCCAGGCAGGGGAAAAAAGATAATTAAAAAAAAAAAAAAAAGAAAAGAGAGACTACTTGTCCTGTGTGAAAGCCAGAAAAAACCACAAGATCTAGTATTTCACAAAAGCATTAATTTCCTTATCCCCAAACAAAAGATAAAGATATCCTTGCATAGCTTCAGTAGAATAAACAGATACATCCAATGATCTTTGCCTCAGCCTACTAGATTCAACGACCTTCACTCCTTTTGTGAGTTGATTATCACCCTCAGTAACTGAACAGTGAAATTAAGGGATTTCAGTCTGGCCACTATCTGCTAAACACTGTGCCTTCAATTAATAACTTGTTTAAACTTCTCAGTTTACCTTAAAAATGCCTTTAATATTACAAAACTTTAATACAACATGGAAATAGAATATATGGGGCTTTGATTCATGGCTGGTTTCCACTGTGCTTACTGATTTAAAAAAAAAAAGGGCCGTGACTCCTTTATTCAACGTAAGGTAGTCTCCCAAGTTGATTAAGTTCTGTTAGGTCTTGAATAGAGTGCGATGTCCAATTTAGAGTGTAATAAAAAGGTAGAAAAATTGGAAGGACCCCAAATGGCACCTAAACAGTAAGAATCTTGAAGACACAAAAACAGGTTGAAGGATGTGATTTTGCTGAGTTTAGAAAATAGAAAATTATAAAACAAGATGATGATCCATTATTATCCATGTCCATTAGGGACAAGAAAAGAAATATCATCTTAAATTGCAACTGTAGAGATCAGGAAACCATTGAGACGGTGAAATGGTCGTTTTGGTTTCCTTGGAATGTTATGTATTCTTCTTGTTTAAGATGTTAGACAACGGAAAGGGACAGTCTCTTTTTACTAGATCCTACCACGAAGTGAACAGGAGGGCTAAAAAACCTTATATTAATAAGGTTAATAACAATATGCAGACACTTCAGTATATTATTTTACTGATTAATTTTCTTCTGTCTATTGGACAGCCTTGAATTTAATTTTAGTAGCAGATGTGAGTGTTAATTCCCAAGGAGTTTCAAACTGTAAATAAATTTCCATTAATAAGCAAACTGTTCACTACCAGGCATAATTGATTTATGCACCTATTTTGAATTAATGACAGAAGACTATATGCTTAGACTTTGTCTCCTAATGTTTAGACCATATTTCTTCTTGCCTTCATTAGGCAGGTACAAAGAAGTGTTGCAGAATACCATTTAATACACAATTTTGGTGATGTTCATGTTTTAGTTTCTGATTCTGGTAGTAAACCTTAGAATTTTTATCTTTACTTTTTTGGTTTGGTTTATTTGCTATTAATCCTAAATGCTGTGATCTTACTGTGACTCCTGTTCTTTTCTGCACCCTGGTACAGGTTGCCTCACCATCCTCTTATACAAATGGCTGGGGGACGAGGATTGCTTACAAGACAATAGAAGAGAGAGCTCAAAGACAGCCTCTGAAGAGACTAGAGGTTTCACCCCAACGAGGTCCTGAAAGATTGGCATACGTGTCCAATGATTTTCACTATGACAGAGGGATTTCAACTGGATTCTCCGTGAGGCATGGAGATAGCAGGAGACCCAGTGGGACTGTCCCACCCAGATATGCTCGGTCTGAGATTGTTGGTTACACTCTTCGTGATTCAGTGAACAGGGGACGCTCTTTTAAGAGACACTCCCACATGGAGACCGCTAATGATGCCCTCCTTGATGGTGTCTATCCCAGCCCCACTGTACCTCTGTACCATCAAGCAGGCAACAGTCGCAGTATGACCAATCTTTTGGAAAAAGAGAACTACCTGACCTCGGGCAGTGCAATGGGACAAGTGAGATCACCGATTACTTCCCATTTGGGGTCTCAAAACAGGCAATCTTTAAGGTCCAACTGGTACCAAACTACTTTCAGAAGCACACAGACCAGGAGGGAAGCTTCCCACCCAGCTTCAATTACCAGTGTTGCTGCAGAAACAGATGGGAAAAGGGTGCCATTGACAGCTGCTATGGCAGCAGCAGGGAGAAATGGTTTCTTGCAGAGCGAACAAGTAACCATCAATGGATCTCAGCTAGGGTAAGAACAATGTGGGACCTGCTTTGGTGTCACAGCTGAAAGGAATCTGTTTGTTTAAAAAGAGAAAGTGAACTGACAGCTTATGGTTCAGCATCCAATACAGTGTATGAAATGTCAGTGCAGAGGATGCAGAAAGTAGATTTGAGTTTAAAAAGCAGCAGAGGAAAGGGAGAAAAATGTATGTCTAGATACGTACTGCAGGGTCCGTACCTCCTGCTCAGGTTAGGGACACGTTTTTGCCATGAGTTAATGAATTTTATTAGCAGGCATGAAGTAGTCACTGAGTAATTTACAACCTAAGTCACAATACGCAATAAAGCATTGAAAAATTTTGTGCTCTGAAGAGACCAGATGATTTCAGTACTGGTTCTTATGAGAATAGATCAGAAATCTACCAGTGAAGCAGCTTTTGGCAGATTGACAGTTTCCAGTTAAAAATCCTTCATGGTGTCAATGAAAATTTTTAGTTTTGATAAACTTCAGTTAAAACACAGGCGGACATTTCTTTTGGCTCTGTAGCACCATCCATCCCTAGAACAAATATAAACTGTACTGAATCTCAGGACCCCAGAGCTTCTCACTACCAAGAGATCCTACATACTCTGGGGTCGCTATCTTAATTTGAAGCCCTGTTAGCTCTGTTTCTGTTTGGTAGAAATTCCCAAAGCTGCCCCCAGACTTCAGGAAAATAGTTTAAAATCTTAGAAGCATTTGGAGATTTTTGGGTTTTTTTCAAAATTACTTTTTTCCCCCTTCCAGAGAAGATTTCAGAATATCTAAAATCAGTTCCATTTTCAAAAGAGAAAATTTATCAGTACTGAAATTCCCTTCGTAAGTGAGTATTTTTTTCATTTTAGAATATTTCTCATTGTATCCAGAGCTCTTAAGGTTCAGTGGATGGAACAAACCACTTGGAAAACAGGAGATGTTTACTTGCACTGTTTAGCGTGGTTTCTGTTGTTGTTTCATAATCCAAATAGATCTCAAGGTTTCTTATGTAAGTTAATCATGGTGTAATTTACAACAGTGTTATTAAGAAATGTCTCTTTTTCCGTAACTATATAGCCATTAATTTCATTTTTCTGAAGGACATCTTTCTTCTTTTTTAAATTTGCTGTGTGAGATGAGGCATCACCTGATGTCACTGCTATGTACAGGTCAAGTATTTTCTGTTGTCAACTGTGTGTTGTGTGTTCAGAATAGATTTACAAAGATATGCGGTCTTGTATCCACATCTGAACTGGACTGAAATTTTGACCACTGGGAGATACAGGAGTTAAGACATCTGGTATGAATTACGTGACTTTTAAGTATTTGGTCTTTATAGCAAGTAAGTCCAGAAAAAACAGCTGAGAGTTCACAACAAGCTAAAGAATTGGGAGTAGTGGTGTTGATAATAGGTACCTGGGAGGACTTTGTTTCTCAGTAAGACAATTTACAAATAGGCACATGTCCCATTGACTTAATCATTTACTTAACTTTAAAAACATTCTTGAGTGTGTTTCTGAGCCATAACAAACAGTTTTGGTATTTAATTTTGTGTAGGAGAAATTTTGGTTCTTCTTTTGCAGGTGCAGACGCTAGAGACTGGTTGTCTGCCTGCACGAACATCAATCAAAGTGCTTTTCATACCTGCAGATGTAAACATCTATGTTTAGTAATTGTGCAAGTGGCTTGCTTGAGACCATGCTGAACTCCAGGTGGAAGATTTGTGACGTAATGGAAATCTTCTTGACAGCTTAATTCCTTAAGTGCCGGTTTTTAAGCTCAGTTTTTTGCTGGAAATTACAGAGGAAAACAATTGGAAGTGCTGTGAAAGCTTCTAAAGTTCCTTTTGCAGATGTGTACAGATTTCATTTATCTCAGTACTTTTGACTACTTAATGTATGTATCTTGTTTAGATTTTCAAACATCCTAGGTTCTACTTTAGTTTCATAGCTAGGTTTTTGGGGGAGTGAGGGGCTCTTTATTCTACCCAAAGTTTAAAAAAGTCTCTGTAAAATATGTTAGTGAAGAGGATGGTGAAAAGCAGCATGTAAGATACAATTTCACAAGCGATTTGCGTCAGCTGGGCTGACCTGTTGGAAAGCTGCTCTGTAGAGTCTGTAGAGTAGCACCTTGGAGTCCTGGTGGACAACAAGTTGACCATGAGCCAGCAATGTGCCCTTGTGGCCAAGAAGGCCAATGGTCTCCTGGGATGCATTCAAAAGAGTGTGGCCAGCAGGTCGAGGGAGGTCATCCTTCCCCTCTATTCTGCCCTGGTGAGGCCACATCTGGAGTAATGTGTCCATTTCTGGGCTCGCCAGTTGAAGAGGGACAGGGAACTACTGGAAAGAGTCCAGTGGAGGACTACTAAGATCAGGAAGGGAATGGGACAAAGATCAGGAAGGGAATGGAGCACTTCTTTTACGAGGAAAGGCTGAGAGACCTGAGTCTGTTTAGCCTGGAAAAGAGAAGACTAAGAGGGGATCTCACCAATGCTTATAAATACATAAAGGGCGGTGTCAAGAGGATGGAGTCAGGCTCTTCTCAGTGGTGCCCAGTGACAGGACAAGGGACAACAGACACAAGTGAGAACACAGGAAATTCCATTTCAACATGAGGAAAAACTTCTTTACTTGGAGGGTTACAGATCAGTGGCACAGGATGCCTAGAGAGGCTGTGGAGTCTCCTTCTCTGGAGATATTCAAAACCCGCCCGGATGCGTTCCTGTCCAGCCTGCTGTAGGGGAACCTCCTTTGGCAGTGGGTTGGACTAGATGATCTCCGAAGGTCCCTTCCAACCCTTACAGTTCTGTGATTCTATGATACTGTGATTCTGTGACTAAAGTCTTAAATGATGAGGAAGAAACAATAGCCATTTTAGCAGACTGAAGTCAGTATTTGTTACATATGCTTATGTATTAATGTGTATATGATATCCATATACATTATTACTGTTTTCAAACATCTAAAATCCGGATTTAATAACTCCCCTTATAATTCTTGTCACTGGAAGGGCTTGGTGCAGAAGTCCTGTTTGGGTTGAATTACATTCTGGTTCATCCACATCTCACTACTGCGCAGTTTAATGTAGTATTTAAAACATAATAGATGACATTTTGCTATGGGTTATACACTGCTATCAAATCAGATGTATTTCACTTAAGTCCATCATTCCATCAGTTGTACAATAATTTCTTCTGACAAGATTTCTCAGTTTAAAAAGTTAGTAGAGACTTCCACATTTCTTGTCATTTCCCATTCTCTTTGATTATAAAGTTGCATTATCTGATATATTGCTCCCTTATCTGTTGCTCCTTTAATAACAGGAGGGGGAAAAATATATGCCTGTTTTCTGAGTAATTTGATTTTTCCAGAAATTTGTACCTTTGTATGTAAATCACAATTTAGGTCTTTCCGTGGTTAATTTAGAGGGTGTAAAATAGATGTGTAATGTTAAAGAGAAGTAGTGGAATAACTGTGTATAGTATTTGAAATGTACATAAAAAGCATTTTCAAACTTTCTGTAGAAAAATTAGCTCATGCTATGAAATCAAAGTAGAAAAATCAGAGTATAGAGATGCTGTCTCTGTGTATTCTGGTAAAGTGAAGCAGTTAAAAGCATCCTCATATCACGGGGTTAGGAGAGAAGGAGATTCAACTCGAAGCTCTCTGAGAAACAGCCACTTACAGAATCTGACCTCTAAATGTGCTGAGATCTGTCACAAAATTATTAGACAACATACCGTATGTATCTCAAAAATGTTATATTCTAGGAAATAAGGTAAAGTCAGAACTTGTCAAATCATCACTCTGTTTAACAACTATTGCCTGAATGTCCATTTGTTTGTTGTCATTACACAGGCTAATCAGCCACCTGGCTACTAAGTTTGCCTGTAAATCTTTTGAGGGTAGGATGGGATCATTGCATCAAATTCCACTTTGATAAAAGTTAGGGTGCTGCAACTTCATGAATACCACTGGGGATCAAAGATTATACTGCGTCCCATATTACTGTCAGATAAAACATTAGTGAATTTTGGTTTTATCCAATGGAGACAGGAGAGAAAGATTTTGGCTGCTGCACATGAGGGAGTATCAGCCGTGGAGGAATAACTCGGGTGAATGGCGGGCTGCTCTCACTCTGTGCAGATCTACACACCCAGCACTTAGAAATTTCGTCTCTGGCTGTAGATGCATTTGTCTCAGCCTGGCAGTGACTGCTGATGGACCTTTACTACTCTGGGACATCCTTGGCATCCTGAGTCTGGGTTCCCATGTAGATTCTCTGGTGTCCCATGAGGGATCAGCTCATGCAGTACTCTTGACTTTGGAAAGTGCATGGATAGAGTCCTTCTCTGCTGTTAGCCAGTGAAATGACTCCCAGTTTAATACACTGGAGATGTCTGCCACTCTGCAGAAGGCAACTGAATTTGGTCAAAGGGCTCCAAAGCTACTGCAGTGACCAACAGGCAGGTAGGCATGCTCACATGTGTGCGTATATAACACCGTCACAAAACCCTTGTTGATGTAAGAAACCTGACAACAAGCTTGAAAAGCCTGTTCTTCTGTTCCACTTAGAAGAGAGTAAGAAGAAGAAATATGATCTGGCTTTTTTCCATTACTCATTGTTCAAGACCTCTTAAGTAGGTTTCTGATTAGTATGTTTGACTCGCAACTTAGAGTAACTTAGTAGCTACTTTGTTTTAAAGGCGGGCTGAAGTAAACTCTGAAAATCTGGGAGCTGTAGGCATTGCCAGAGCAGAGCCCAGGGCACTAGAGATGGTAACCATAGTTCTAATTTCACTTCTACTTAACCTCTCCATTGACATCCTTAACACCCCGTCCCCTTCATTTCATCTTTGTCTTGCACAAGCATGCCTCAGCACTGGTAGATGCGGCATATTTGCTCAAAACAGTAACTCAGAGGAGGGGAGAAGATAAGAAATAACATGATTTACACCAAAGGGAAATACAAAGGCAGGTAGAAACCTCAGGGTATGGGAGTACAATTTCATTTGCAACAGGTGCATCAAAATTGTTCTTCATTTTTGTGTGCTGTCCTTGCAGCCATACTAGTTGTATTTTGCCCTAGCAAAAGCAAGCAGCAGATGTAGATTTACAGTGTAGCTGGCAGGACAAATTCCAACAAAATCTGTTTTTTTCACACAGCTCATGAGTTCATCGTAAATATTTTGGGGGAAAGAGTCAGATTTCCATACACTGGAAATCTGTGAGAATCTGCCTGATTTCTGCCTGGTTTGTCTACCTTGCTCCTCTGCAGCCCATTCTGGGCAAACCTGGACTTCCAGGCTCTTTCACTGCTACCAGTCCATTATTGAGACAGTCTCAGGGCTGTCAAAATTTTTAGTTTTAGATGTACTTACCGAGACAATGATCAAGTAAACCATTCTGATTCTGGTAGCTCTGAGACAAGGATTTATTGCCAATGACTCCTTGTTCCACTGTGTTTCACAGACTATTCTCTCATCCCTGTCTGGCCAGCCTGGGATCTGTTTTTACAAAATTATTTGGTTTTTAGGAAAGCATAGAATTCTAATGGTTTTGTCCACTTTTTTGTTATTGTTGTTTTGTTCTTTCCTTTTTTTTTCCCTCTGGGTGGAAAGTATTTGAAACAAAAGTAAATAAAAAGGCTGGGGAACATAACCACCTGTCCCAGAGCTAATGCACCTGATTGTGCCATGAATTGTTTTATGTTCCATTTACTGGGGAAAAAATAGGTATGGTGACCTCTCTTTCCAATTTTTTATATTGTTGTCTAACACAATTATCATTCAAGCAGCCATCCTGGAAGTTGGGATGAAAATGGCCATGCACAAGCAATGTACATAATATAATGAGTGGTGTTTTTATTTGGTCCCACCTGAAAAAAGTCTCTAGCCATCTATTTCAAACTAGAACAACTTCTATAAGCTTGAAAAAAACAGGTACTGACACCTGCATATATGTAGTCTGGGGACATAGAAACTGAAGAAAAACATGACAACAGTTATAAAAAAGCAAACATCACATTACTGAGAAAAACATCAAGGTATCTTCAGGATAAGTAAAAGACACTAATGTGGCTATAGCCTTCTTTGGAGTCTTAGGCTTTCATTCACTTATGTTTCCATTTTATTTTCATAACTTGAAGCATGGCTTGTTTGTCCAGAACCTCTCATTGTTGCAATGCTTCCATTTATGATTTTCTTTTCACCCACAATATTAGTATCTCTTAAAACTTTTATAATATTTTCTGCTAGTGGAAAGAGAATAATTTTCTAAGAAAAGCTAAAGTTACTTGAAAAATACTAAAAATCCTGGTATGAAAAGAAATTTCGCACTCTAAATGATGTCTGCTTCACTGTATTTCCTCTATCTATACTTTAAGGAGCCCAGAAGGGGAGATGACTCTGGAGCGGGCAGTGAGCATACTGAAGAGTGAAAATACACAGTCGACACCTAGGATTCTCGCTGCAGTGACTTTCATACAGCATGAGTGCTTCCAGAAAGCAGATGCCAGAAGAAAAGTAAGTATTTATTTTTATGCCAGTTACAATCAGCTAGAGTAAATTACTTTTTATACTGTATGCCAACATGAAAAGAAAAAAATAAAGGACACTCCAAGAAACCTTGTAGGATACTGGTATTGAATATTTTCCCAAAAATATGCCAGTGCTTTTTGCTGCAGATTCTTTTAAATCCATGAATTGGCACTGGTCTATGCAAGCTAAAATTTTCCCTTTAGCATTTTGTGACAGCATTGAGGAGACATAGAAATGTAGGGTAAGAATTCACCCAAAGCACCTGTAATTACATGTATTTATGACCAACTTTTAAAAAGTCTCATTGATTAGAATCCCAAAAGCTGCTGCAGGCAGGGAAAAGCTTTACTACCCTTATCAGTTATTCCTAAAATATAACTTAAATCTCCCTTTTGCAAACTGAGTTGATTCATGGATATGGAGAAGGGTGTCTTTATTTTTGTCCCTCTTATAATGATTTTTCTTATGTGTTAAGGCAGCTAAGTGTATACCCACTTAATCTACTCTTTTCCAGGCTAAACGAACATAATTCTTTCATACTTTATGACTAAGTCATAGAGCCTGAACTTTTTGTCAATAAAATTGCTCCTGTCTCTCTTTGTTGACTAGCATTCTTAGACCCTTAGTACAGAAATATCCCAGAAAAGGAAACTCTGGGAGTGCAGTGCAAAGTCATCCAAGCTTCAGGATTTGCTAGGACTGAACAAAACATTAATACAGTGTAAGGATTAGCCAAACTGGTAAGGGCTTACTGAGACTGCACAAATACATTAATACATTGTTTGGATTAACCAAATTTTGTAAGTCTCTTACAAGAGAGTTGTTAAGTCTTTTGAAAGTTTTTTGAATATTAAAAATGGTCTCTTCTCTCTCTCCTTTAAAATTCACTATTGAACACAATTATGGCTCTCTTGCTGAACAGTTCTGTACATTGATGTGTAAGGTGGTTTTTTACTTCACCCTTTTAAAAAAAAATCTTACACCTGCTTTGTTTTGTAATTTGCTTACATAATTCATACATAATCTCAGCCTTAACTCCATATTCATGTATATGCAGTTCAGTGACAGCCAAACATCACTCAGTCCTTTGGTAGTTTTAACTTGCTCCGAAGAAGATCAAAGTCTGTTTTGGAAAAAAACAGCAGCACGATTAGCAGCCTTAACTTCAGTCTGAGGACAGAGCATCAGAAGCGAATGTTTGAAGGTGGTTTATTATTCAAACCTCTCTCAGGCAGCTTCCCTGAAAAACAAGTGGATGTGTAAAAGAGTTCAAGTTGGAGCAGTCAGCCTGAAGCCTTCTTCTGTTTTCCTGTCTGTCTCAGATATCCTAGCTGAGTTTTTCTGTTTGGTGCCCATCAGACTTATTCATGTTGGCATTGACTGCTTGTTTCCCTTTTTCAGTCTTTCAGCCTGCATTCCTTTTCTTTGCCTCCCAATGCTTTGTTCCCTGATACCTGATAGTCTGCGAGTCTAGTGACTTTTCTTTTGGTGGTGAACTTGTGGTCTTAATTTTAGTGAGTTTTGTCTAGCGATGAAAATTTAGACAGACCAATCAAAGTTTTTTTTAAATTCTCCTCTGTATATTAGGTCAAAATAGCACCATTTCTCTTACAAGAGTTATAAATCACTTAGAATTACCAATAGAAAGTCTGCAAAAAGGTTAAAAAAAACCAACCAGTCATGCTATCGCTATCGAAAGGGCTTGTCCACTGCAATAAAATAGGTCAGTGTGCCTTCAGCATGTTCTAATCTCCACTTACCTCAATATATATATTTCTGTGTTTCATTCTGTTAGCATCTAGTTGATTGTTGAATCAGGGGAATCAGGCCAGCAGTGCAGCAGCAAGAAACTGTGCCTTTTGTACAACAGAATCAGAAGAAAGGCAAGCAGACAGCGTAGTTTGCCAGAGCATGAAGGGCAAAAGGCTTTGTTACATTTCATTTCTTCATGTTGCCAACACCTGTTGGTCATATTAAATTCTTTTTTTCATTAAACTCTGGACTACTCAAAACAGTTGTATCAGATTTCTAAGTCTTTCACGTGCTGTTGATTCTACACAAGGATGAGTTTGTCCACAAAACCATATGGCATTTTGAGATGCTGGAGGAAACCATCCTCAATTGTTCACAAATGTAAGGTATTTTCCATAGTAAACTCATTCCTAAATGAGCTAAGGCTTGCTTATGCCCCATCACACTCATATGGAATTCATCATTTGCCACAACGTGTAGAACTTGGAAACACTTTGTTTCCCTACAGCTGCTGTAAAATAATGTCTTTTTAATTCTTCATTCATTTGGGTCCAAAACCTCATTTTCTAAAGAAGTAGACGCTGAAGAGTAGCCTTTGTTAAATATGGGTGGTTCAGTAGTTAACTAGCTTATGGTGTTTAATGGTCTACATTTTGAAGTTTACTAGTTTACTATTTTTTTCTCAGTATGTCACGGATTGGAAGTACTAAGTAAAATGTATTCTTATTTAATACGCTTTAATTGCATGCACAGAAATTAGCAGAGAAAAATATTGTCTTTCCATCAGGCTGACTGCTGAAGGAAAAAAGCAAACTTGGCACATCAGGAACATTTTACATCCAGATATCTGAAAGGAGTTTGTAAATGTTCCAGAGTTAAATCTCAAATGTCCATTTCACCAACATGGAAGCTAAAATACAGAGCAATTACATGTTTTGTCAGACAGCACAAATCTGCAGCAAAACTGGAAGAGATACAGTTTCATTCCCTTACATCAATTATTAAAATAAGATATCTCCCTTAGTTGTGGATTTTAACTATGACTCATATGAAAGCCCAGAAGTTAACAGTCATGTCCAAATGATTAATGATCTGTCCTTAAATCTTTCAAATATGAGCGAATGAAAAAAGTCCATATGACTATTAAAGGTTTGTTTGGGGGAGGGGTGGAGTTTGTCTTTTACAGTATCTAACTATTCTCTCCTGTGTTTTGTTTTCCTCACAGGTTTTCTCACTTGGTGGTATCCCCAAACTTTTACAGCTTCTTGACATTGAGAACGAGGACATTCAGAGGGCAGCATGCGGTGCTCTGAGAAACTTGGTGTTTGAGGACAATGACAACAAACTGGAAGTGTCAGAGCAGAAAGGGATCCCACTCTTGCTCCGTGTACTCCGACAGACCAGGGATGTAGAGACTAAAAAACAAATAACAGGTAGTGTTTTCTCTGCAGTCAAGCATGAAGTGCTTTAAGTAGTGCACAAGCTTTCCCTGTGAGGTACAGCTTTCCCTGTGATTGTTTACTTAGGCCAATGTTTAGTGACTAAATACAAGAACATTGTCACCTATTCTAAGCTCTTCCCTTAGGGTGCAATTCCAAGGTCCTTACTCAAGACCAATTCTTAAGAAAGTAAGAAGACACTAGGAACTTACATTTCCCCTCTTTAAAGCTTCTTCAGAAATGACATGAGTCTGTTTGCAGGAAGCTTAAAGTCCTTGATACACCAGAAAAGAAAGTGAGGGTCCAAATAGCAATTTCTTTAGAACCATCTTGGTGAGCAGTCCAAGAGGTGCCTGGGACCATAATTAATGCCCACTACTGTGCAGCAGCTCAGCCTTCACTTTTTGACACTCTGCTGCCCGAGCATACTGGGAGCACCTTGTTGAAGACTATCTCCCTGAACTGTCAGGTGCTGTGGATAGAAGATGGGTGTCCTACTCCCCACAAAATCTACTGCCCCAAGGTTCTACTCTGAGCTGTCTCACTCTTAGCTGTTTACACCCCACAGTCTGTCTTCTCAGATCTGTGACAAGCAGAAAACACTGCCACAGTGGCACTGTGCTTCTTTTCTGTGTGCAGGGGAGACAATTCCTGTAGGACATCCATTTGACTGTAAAGATCATACAGCACCATCAGTGCAGTGACCTGCACTGCATTCTAGATTCAGTCTTTGCTGGGCCTATGTTCTCATGATGCTTTTATTTCCAATGTCCTTGAGGAAGAACTGTTAAAAAATGAGTAGGGCCCATTGCAATTTTGAAGGAAGAACCCATTGGGTCAGAAGCCCCATATTACACCTCTTGTTGTATATCAGTGTAGCAGAAGGAAATGTCCACCATTACTCATAAAGAAACCTGTGGTTACTGCCCTGTTGGCTTTGCAGCAGACAGCTGAGAAATACCCACCACTTCAACGTTACACCCATGTTTGACCATGCTGTGTCTCTAGGAAGCCAAACTACTTGTGACCCACATTCATTCTTGTTAGTACACAAAGGAAGACCAGGCTTATATTTTATAAATGGAAGAAAACACCATGAATAAATGAACGAGGATTTATTTCAAGTCATCTTTAAAGATACCAGGAACACAAGCTATTAAAATAACAGTGCTTGAAAAGGTACAGAGGGTGTCAAGCAGCCCTGCCTTGAAGCAAAGGCATGTTGAGACCTTCTATAATTCTGCATTCTTTTAAGTGTTTGAAATACTGTGCTCAATAAGCTGGAGAACAAAGCTTTGTATTGTTGGCTCTTTTGGCTCAGTTCTACAGCTCTGCAATGTTAAAATGTTTGAAAATTTTTCACATTCGTCAGATGCAGAATTGGGTCACTTAGTAACTTATTGCAGTGTGTTGTCTCTCGGTGCTATTACACCAGTGAGGGAAGCAGCAAAAATGGGGAACAGTGTCCAGAAAGCTTATGGTCTTTTCTTGCTAGACATTTCCTAATTTCTGACAAGAGCTCTGACTGTTTGTTCATGATAAGTCATAGAGAAATTGTGAATATTACTGTCTTCCCCTTCACCAGCAGGAAAATGGATGAAGGGGTACCTTCTTTCTGCAATTAGTGCTGTCATTGAACATGAATATTTACTTATGAAACATACAATATTTAAACAATATGGAGTAGGATGTTGTAGTTTGTATAAAGCAAAATATTCTGATATAATTTCATGCCTATCAGTTGCAAAGGATGTCTTTAAAAATACACCAAGAGAAGTACTTCTTACTTTGTCCAAGACCAAATGTGCAGACAGGAGGAAGTACATTGAGTCCCTTGGTGAAGTTGGCACCATCATTTGCGCAATTCTTCCAGCTCCCTAGCGAGCTGCAAGGAGCCTACAGGGCAAAGGGCAGCCTGGTTAAATGAGTTTCTATGAGAATAGTAACTTTGCTTCCAGCTGCTTTCCAGCTACTTTTCGGCTTCCCAGCCCACACTTCAAAGGCAGGCAAGGAGTGGGCTGCAGACAGGAGGCAGGCAGTCGCTGTGAAGCGTGTGCTTACTAAGGTCAGTCCTTCCAGATGATCTTGGCATGTACAGAGATATCTAGAAAACACTGGAATTACCATTCTGTACATATTGACTGTCTAGTCGGAGAAGGGCTGCAACATAAGGCTTTTCCAAGCACAACGCAAACCTCTGAGTGCCTTTCCACCAGAATGGTTACACCCTGCTGAGCAACAGTTTCCCTGTCTGGTTGATGGCTCACCTGCCATCGTTTTGTTTCTCCTCTTGCACTGCCTTTGGCTTCCTACAGGACTAGTGGAGTATCATAGCCCTGCATGCAATCGCACTGCAGTGCCAGGAAAAGGTTAATGCAAAACCTTTGGGGTCCACCTCATTAGTATGAGAAGCCCAGCTCTCTTTCCACATCATATTTATTACTTGCCTTCTTTGACTGTAAATTAGACACTTCCAAATGTGTGATATGATAATTCACTGAATGTCTTCACCCATAAGAGATTAGTAAAATAATGTTGGTACCTGATAATACTACACTGACATTTGGTGAAAGACTCCTGGCAAAGGATCAAAAGCATGTGATGCATAATAATAAGGATGTCTAAGCTCAGCAGAGCTGCTGTGTAGGAACCATGGTACAAAGCACCCCCCCTGATGAACATACACAAAAATAAGGAAATTGTTGGAGAGAAGGAAGTTAAAACTGCAAGACACAGAGGTTTTCTCATACTGTACTTCATTACCTGTCAGAAGTACAATCTAATACCTGTGTACATAAGTACACCTCCGCCTTAGAAGCTTATCTTTAAGGTCACTGGCTTACTAGCACTGGCAGTGTTAATATAGGCAAACGCTTGCCTAATATTAAGCAATATCATGACCTGTTGTACTGGCCCATGCTCTGCTTTCTTTCTCTCTAACTGTACAGAGAGGAACTAAAAAGCCAATTACAGGAAAGTAAGGAAAAGATCTCCCAGGATCAAAACTGTGACTCCCTTGTATTCATTTATCCATACGTAAGAACCTGCAGCTGCTCATCTCTTTGTATGTGCTCCCGTAGGCACATCAGAAATGCAGATGCAGGCTAAGACCTAGGCTGAGGAATACAGTCTGAGCATCGTCCCACAGTGTGCCTTGTATCATCCCATGAGAAGACAGAAAGCAATGAAAAGTGTATGGAGATAAATGCTGATTATAGCAAGTCCTGTGTCCTGCCTCACAGTCTGTGCATCCCAGGAGAACACACAAAAAGCACCAAACCAGTACACCCACCAAAGCAGCTTTGTGGTTATGACAGTGGTTTGAAAGCTGCTGTGGACCAGTTTACCTAATGCCCATGTACAGAAAATAGCTTCCTGGTTTCTCTGTGCAATTTCTGTGCTTCTTTGACCTCTTCTTAGGGGGAATGAGACCTCTTCAAGGTCACATTGACTGGATTTGCTGGCTTCATAAAGTCATTGATACAGGTAAAGAAAAGGAACCATAGACTCTGTCCTTTGTTTGACATACAAACAAACTTCTTGCAAATCACTTAGGAAAGGAATGAGGTTACTCCTGAATAGTAGGAGAGGATGTCACTAGGAGACAATGCAGGAGCCAAGATAGATATGGCATTTTGTAGTATTTGAAGAGCACACTGAGGAACAGAAGGTAAAATGGCTGTGACATGAAAAAAAAATAAAAAAAAAATTAGCTTTTGAAGGTAAGCCAGATGAGCCTCCAGGGAGTATCTAACCTCTTGATCTTGTTATCATGCAGCGCAAATCGAAGAAATGAAAGAAAATTTTTCCTGCAGGGAAGATTACAGCACAAACAGAACTGTCATTAAAGGAAATATAAATTTAAAAGGAGACCCCACCCATTTTCCCAAATAACCATCTAAGGAAAAACTATGCCCCTATGAATACATTATAGCATAGCTGCAAGGAAAGAGCCTGCTGCTAAAGACATTTTTTAAAGTAAACAAATTATTCCACACCCAGAATGCCACTGAGAGAATCCATCTGAGCCCAGTGAGACAGTGCCTGTGGGTAAAGATAGGATTTTTCTTGGAAAATTTACAGTATGAGCAACATCTCAAATTCTGATCTGACAATTCTGTTCTAGGTATCTGTCTATAATTCAAAATGCACTTATTCCTTTTAATATGATATTCTGTCCTTGTGTCCTTGCATTTGTGCCATTCTGTGTTAACGTGCTTCTCTCACCAATGCCCTTTGGTCTGCGTGTCTGATTTCCTATAAGCCTTACTTATCCTTCAGGAAAGTACATTTTTTCTCTTATTCCTAATTCAGAGGTTGAAGAGCTGATCCCAGAAGAAGGAATAGGCTGCTTCTGGCTGGCTTTTGTTTTGATTTTACCATTGCTCACAACAGCTGTAATTGAATTCAAAGTGTAAGGAGATACAAAAGAAACATTTTTTTGTTTTTAACTGATGAAAGGAACATTCATTAATACTCTGCCAGTGTTTGGAGGAGGAGAACTGGGAAACTTAGAGCAGCAAGCTGCGCAAACAACGAATGCCTTTGTAGTGAAAAGGAAAATGATGTGTCTTTTTCCAAGGAAATAGAACTTTAAAAAGAATTGTCATCTGTTGGAATAGAACATAAGCAGAGCTAATCAATTATACAAGACTATATTTGAGATTTGTTTTGGTGTTGGGAGATAGCAAGCTGACAAGGTGTATCACGTTACTTAATTATTTCCTTAGTGACAAGTGTGTGAACAATAACAGCCAACGAGCATTTAACAGTTTTCCCTCCTATGAGGAATTTTGCTGTCAAGTGTTAGAGAAGCCTGCTCTGTCTTCCAGCAGATTTCCGAAGGCCTGTAAACTCACTGGCTGTACCTCCCACCTACCCTCTTTGCACGTGAGTTTATTCTCCTGCTCATTGGTCTTCACTTGTTACTTGGAAGTGCAGCTAGTCCTGCCAGGCCTCCACAAGGGATGAATTCCTCCCTGGAAATGTGGAGAATGGTCACTGGCATTGGTGGTGTTAGCTCCGTTTTGCTTGTGTTACTTTGGTAATGGAGAAGATGACTGCTGCAGATGGGCAATGCACATGCAGAGCCATGGAAAACTACACTTCTCAGGCAGGCTGACTATATAGGCATCTGATTTTAATTACCTAGATAATTGTGCCCCTTTTTTTGCTCCATTTCCATGGCCTCAAGTCAGGGCTGGTGAACTCTTATCACCCCCATCTGCTTCAAGTACCAGGTAGGCTCCTTCACTCAACTTCAAGGAGTTTGAGATTAGGTCTTTCAAATTGTGGGAGAGTATTTTTGCCACTCTGATTTTATTTTGAATATTGCAGGCTTGTTGTGGAATTTGTCCTCCAATGACCAGCTGAAGCACCTGTTGATTAGAGATGCCCTGCAGACGCTGACCGAATCTGTTCTCATCCCTTACTCTGGCTGGCCAGATAGAGATTACCCTAAATCAAGTGTTTTACCTGACCCTGATATCTTCTATAATGCCACAGGATGCTTGAGGTAAGCAATCAGTTTAGAGGTACCCAAAACAATAGTGATGATAAAAAAGGCTTGCACACTTATTTTCTTTCTTGCTTTGAATTTTGATGGCTCCAAAGGAAGAGTTTGCATACAGATCATGTTTTGAAATGCTTCATGTGTATCAGACCAGAAGAATTACCACTCAATACAATGAAAACAACTAACTTTGTAAGACTCCTATATATTCATTTGATGGATACTCCACAGACTAAATGTATCCATAACAGGAGATAGTAGTCAGAGGCCTGATTGCAGTGCGTATTTGTATTGAAGTCAGAGAAATTCTTCACTGAATAATAGTTATTGGTGTGATGTTTACTATTACCCCCCAATTGATGACGATAGTAGTAAAAACAAAGCTTGGTTGTAGGAGTGGTATATACAAATCAGCACTGGAGAAAAGCCAGCAGTAACTTAAAAGAAACACTAAACCTGTGTGAGCTTTTTAAAGTTAAGATTCTAGTGCAGTGGTCTCCAAACTTTTTTGATCATAAATCCTCATCAGTAAAAACCTTTTGAGAACATTTCCTCAGTATATGTGTATTTATTTATTTATAAATTATAGACATGTACTACTTTACTAATATGTTACATACATTATAAAACATACATAACAACAGAAATTAAAAACGATAATACAAAGATGAAATAAACACTTTTTTTTTAATGAATGGTACAAAAATATTTCTTTCCCTCACCGCAGTGGATTGTCTTGTGCACCCCTTAGGGAGACCAGTGCTCTAGTGGATGTATAGTATGGTGACCTTTAAAGCCTGGATCTAAAGTTGTATGATCTGCTGATGCAAATGCAGGAGTGATGCTGTCATAGGATGTGAAGTTCTTTCACCCCTATAAGTATC
This sequence comes from Arenaria interpres, assembly GCA_013399435.1. Taxonomy (NCBI): domain Eukaryota; kingdom Metazoa; phylum Chordata; class Aves; order Charadriiformes; family Scolopacidae; genus Arenaria; species Arenaria interpres. The sequence continues at coordinate 105,023 of VXAK01013811.1, read as the reverse complement.
ATTTATAACCACCACGTTAATACCTTTTTCATAAACAATTCCTGCTTCATTTTAATTTAAACCTTATGAAGCATAGGAAGTGACTATCCACTGGCGTCACATAAAAATATGCCTACTCTACACACTGAAAATAATTAAGACTCTTATACATAGCTTGAGTACATGTCTATACTTCTGACTGGCAGAACAGATTTATGATTGCATTTGTTGAAAACTAACAGTGTAAGATGTTGTGAAGAGTCCTAGCCTATAGAAGGTAAAACAGTATTTCTCTGAAACACCATTTCTTAGTTGTGCTTGAGCAAAACACGGTTATAGGCAGTAATAGGATTTCTATCATTGCATGCCTCCATTTAGAGAATTTGATTCTATATAAACAAGACACTAGCCTTCTATGAAGTGTAAAGAAAATTCAGCACATTCACATGTCACTTTTTGAGGGTAGTCTCAACAGAAATTTGCTGTCATATACATTTTATTCAAGCCGTGGTAATGCTGTTTCCAGTGGATAACTCATTGTGGGCAGTTCCTTTGAGCAGTTTCTTGTTTAGACACCCAGAAGTGTAAGCATTTCCCATAAGAACCACAAGGCTGTCAGCTTTCTCTTACTTTCTCATTTCCTTTCTTTGTGCTTTACTGTGCCCCATAAGTGCCATTTGGGCTACTGAAAGACTGACATACATGAAGGATTAGTTCTGGTGTCGTAGGTGGGGGACACTGGGACACCTTAAATGCTCATGTACCTGGAATTTTCTGTCTGGAGGCTGAGAAAGTCATTTTCATCCACAGCAACGTTAGGTATTAATGGGACAACAATGTTTTCTGCCATTTCTGTTGAGTAAGTTCTGCTCAACTGCTGTAATACCAGCAGAGTCCCACCAGCTTTACCAGGCACATAAGGAGTCCTTTGGGCAGTAAGCACAACACGCTCAGCTGTGGCCAAGTCATTCTTTCTTTCCACTTGGCACATAAACCACAATTAGTAGTTATATACAGTAGCATCTCCAAGGACCCTTTGGATAAATACATAGAGTTAATCTCGAACCATAATCGCATCTTATCTAAATAGATAACTTGGGAAGGGGACATGGTATCTACACAGAAAAGTGTTCCCTTTTCAGCTTCTGCCAAAGACACTTACTATCATAGAATCATCTGGGTCGGAAGGGACCTTCAAAGTTATCTAGTCTGACCCCCCTGCAGTCAGCAGGGACACCCCCAACTAGACCAGGTTGCCCAGGGCCTCGTCAAACCCTTTGATGTATCATAATCTATAGCTAAACTGATTAGAAAACAACTTCAACCTAAATTAGGAAAAAGCCATTTTTTAAACCAAAGTAAGCCCTGTCCAACTCTTTGCACAAGTTCAATTAAATTGATGCCAGGCTGCAGCCATGGGGTAGATGAATAGATTTACAGTTGTGTACTTACTGCTGCAATCAGCTAATAGTCTTATGAACACAGTAGCAGCTACTACAGAGAAGCACAAAAGGCCTCAGTAAACACACTTCTAAATGACTGAAGTATGAAAACCACATCTTTAATAAAAACACCTTTAAAAATAACAGTCCATAGAACTGTGGCCCTTTGTGAGTTCGAAGTCATTGCATGTTAAATAAATGCAAATATCAGTACTAGAGATACGTGTCTTTTGTACATTCATATCCAAAAATGCATGAAAGGACGTAGTTTGAAATAATGATTAATGTATGAGTGCAAAGGCATGGCCCGAGTTTTAAATGCTTCTTAATAAAGTCCAAGGAATTAAGTTTGAAAATTAGAGGCTGGGAAGCTGCCCAGCTTTACCTTACACATATCTGTTTTGCTAACGTGTCCTATAGCAGAGTAGTTGTATCTGTATTGCATGAATTTTTACTGTGTAAACAGTTCTGACTCATGGGTGGTTTCAGAGGGTAAATGAATCGTTAGCTATACAAAATACTCAATGATAAAGCACCTTTTTCTGCAGCAACTCCTGTCAACCCACTAACTACTAATTAACTTCATCTCTAAGTAATAATTAACTTCTGTTTACTCTGATGGCTCAAAAGCAAATACAGAGAAACATTAACTACCCATAATAAAGTCTCTCTAGCTAACGTTGTCTATGAAATAAAGCAGGTTGTCTTTTTTCATGTTAATTAGCCCAAGCTGCATGTGTACAAAAACCAGTCTGGCTGTTAGCTGTGCCGCTCTGTGGTGGCGTGACCTGCTCCTCTCCTATGTTTGGACACTGGAACCATCTCTTCTTCCCTATGAGCAAGCCGATGGCCAGCAGATCATTCTCTATTTTAGCATGATATTACTCTTTCTGAGCTTGTTGCAGCAACTTAACACAACTTGATATGAGACAAAAAAGGAGTAACAGTAGCTGAGTTGTTTCAAATTAAATAAAAGTAGATTCTGAGCATCTGAGCATACCTTATTCTGTACAAAAAGTCAGTGAGTGGGGCTACTCCAGAGCTGCAGTTACCTCTGCAGCCTCAATGAAAAGTCTCTCAAACAACCTTTATCAAGATGTCTGAGGCTACATTATCTATTTTAAAAATATGAGGTCCATATTCTAATCCTTCTCACCTTTTAGAGCTTGAACAAAAAGGGCTTGAAAACTCACAGGTGAAGTTGATCTGCAGGATTGCCAACATACTTTCTAGCAGAGAATGGTTTTTAATGAGGCTTACCATATTTGTATGGACCAAATATCCAATATTTTTAAGACGAGTCAGTTTGCTTCACTTTATTGGAAATTAACACACTTCCCCAGTTAGGTCACTAAAAGTATTCCTTTCTTATATAATTAAAAAAAAAAATCTGCACAAGGAAGTGCTGAAAACTAGAAGAAGAGCACACCACAAAATAAAAAACTGTGCACTGAGGGAATGATGTTACTCCTGAAGATATTTAAAGAGTATATATATTTGCCAAAATATAAATCTGTAATTAGTCTTCCCTTTTGTAATGCTAACATGTTTGTTGTGCATGCTGATAAAGTCTATAGCCTGCAGCTGCTATTACAGGGTAAAAACAGTACTTTGAAGTGCACTACATTATGCATAGTACTGTACTTAGTTATAGGAGAATGCCAAAACTTCTTTTCAAAAATTTACATACACCTAGTGACTGACAGGGACACCCACAGTCCAAATCTAATGCTGTTACCTGACCCGATTGTCTGCGCTGTGCCACACAGTTACCAACTAATAATTTAAAGCCCTCTTCATCTTTGACAGGATTTCAGGAGAATTGAAACCACATCTATATATAATATTGCGGATACCAACACTGGAATGAGTGAATGACTAGAGTTTGCCCTGTTCTGGTAGCCAGTTATTGCTAGAAATACAGTGGAAGCCTGAATTTCATCTGCCTGTGTCAGTGTGTGCAGTCACTGATAAGGAAGTCTGGTCTTGAAAGGATTTCTTAATCCCATTCTCTAGGTCTGCAATTTGTCTTAAAGCTTTGCTTCTGACACAGCTTTACAGAAATCGTGGGTTGCAAAACTTAGTATAATAAAAAGAAGCTGTGTGCACCACACAATTCTGCATTCCTATTTAGAACAAGCAATGGTGTCGTTCAGTCCTGAAATACGATAAAAAGGACTGTACCCTGAACAGGCAGAATAAGCCAAATCAAAAGACTTTGCTGGTTGCCTGACAACAAGCTAAACAAGTAAAATCGGTGTATTAAACTATCTAGAGGAGTACTGCAGACTTTTGCAGACAAGTCTTGTTAGATTTTAAAGGTAAGGTCACTTTATCTTGGCCTGAAAGTCCTAAACGTAATAATAGTTCTGTCTCTAGTTCCAATACAAATGGGTGGAAGTCTTCAACATACTTGGCCTCCTCTTCTATACTCCTTCCTGAGTCTGAAAGGGTAAGATGCCAACAGCATGCAGTATATATGGTTTTGGATATTATTTATATATGTAAGTGAATTTCTGGCATGAGTCTTCCTCTGATCAAAAGGAGAAGGCTGTCTGTATTATACCTTGAAAGCTGATAATGATCTTGTTCCATTTTTACCTTGAAATACCTGTTCCCAGAAGTTCTGCAATGCTGAACTTTCCAAAATTTATCTTTAGAGATCACATTTCCTCTTGCAAAATGTTTCATATAAGTATTGGAGCTAGTGATCGCAACTGCCATGTTTTGTTACAGAGTCCTCCTTTTTAATTGCTCTGTAACTGAAGCTTCTGGTGGCCCTACATGTCCTAATTCTTCAAAACATTCTAGACAACTGTCTCCAGAAAAGGCAGCTAACCTCCCTGTTCCTGGTTCCCCAGTCAGTAAAATAGAAGTAATGCTTCCTTTTTCATTATTATTTTTCACCCTCTCTCTGTCCCAGCTCTCCTTTAAGCTCTTTGTGAATTACACAGTGACCTGCAAGGATGGTGGAAAGCTGTAGTTGGAGGAAGTATCATTGCACTTCAGACCAGGAGGCTGCCTAAACATCTACTTTCATTTGCTCGGGAGAGAAGCCAAAGTTCTCACTGTGTGTTGAAAAGCTTAATGGCAGCTCAATTTCATAGTGGAAGCTTCTAAGAGAGAATGTAAAACAAAGGACTGATGACAACAAGTCTTTGAACCAAGGCCTCTTGCATAGCTTTGCCATTCCTTTAATTTTATTTCCATCCATTCTTATCTTCTCTCGCCTCCTCTTCAGTTTATCTGCTTCCCCAATTCCTGAAAAGAATTTTGTTATTTCCAGAAAGCAGCTTGCAGCCTGGCGCCTGGAGCTACTAAGTAGATCCCTGGATACCTTTCCCTCCCTGTTGCATTTTTGAACTGTGTAAGTCATGAAGGGAATAGAATTTCCCAAACTACTTCAGGAAATTGTTATCACGTAATTGAGTTAAATTCAAATTACGAGTTTTAGCAGAATGAGTCCCGGGAGCAAAAGCTTTCTTCTTATCAGTGGTGTAGATCATTCACAGCAGTGCAAAAACCTTTTCCAACATAGTCTGCCAGTGTGTGACTCACTGCTGGCTTAAAGGGAGTATCTCTTTCATTTAGTGCCGTTTGCAATCTAACTGAACATATATTATCATTCTGTTTCTTTCAAAATCACACTTGATTTAAATATGTTATATTTCTTTGTATTTAGCTCATGCCTCTGGATCAAAACAAAATATCCCAATAGGAAAATAACTGATCCTCCATAAACGCCACAGGAACATGGGCTGTTCCAGTTATAGTTACACCGTGCATTTGTGCAAGAGAGAAAAGAAGCAGCAAATATGGGATGAGATAAATGAGGCACGTAGATAGATACAATGCACCCACGTTAGCATCTGGTATAGTTTGGGCATGTCACCGGGATTAGCATATTTAAGCATGCCAGAAGTCAGAGATTTTTAAGTTAGATGATCCCAAAACATAAGTTCTGAGTCATTCAAAGGAGAGTATCCCTACAAGCCGCAACCTCCCTAAGGCTGCATTCTCCCAACTGTTCAATACCAACACAGGGTGGAAATACAAGGAACTGTGTAGCAGAAGAGTTTTTCTATCAGAACACTCTTGATCTTGACTCCAGCTTATCCTTTTTTTTCCGTGGATGTGTTTGTCTCAGTGTACTTCTGATGAAATGCCAGTAAAACAAACTTGCACAGCAAATCAGAAGGTTTCTATGTAGCCCTGAAGTCTCACCATGGCGGTTGCCACGAGCCACAATACTTGGCCAGCCCAACCATGGCACCTGCCTGAGCACTGAGTATTTAAAGGCCTCCAGGAGCTCCACTAGAAGAGAGACCAACTCCTGAGCTCAGAGAGAGGTGTTCCAGTTGTCAGGAACTTCAAATCTTGGGAAGCCAAAATGAAGTCAGTTTTGCAATTTTCTAAAATTCTAAATTCATTCTAAAAAATGTTGCCATTGTTTCAAAATTGATTTTGGCTTGGTGTTTGTTTGTTGTGGTTTTTTTTTTTAATTTAGGTTTCTGTGACACTTCTCAGAAACATTTCTTTTTTCCCAATCTAATAATATTGTTATTTCATGGAGTTTCTCAAGCTTAAATTAGCAAACAAATTTAAACTCTCAACTGAGGTTTTGCCTGAAATGCTATTCTCTGCCTTCAAAACAACTGTGACCTTACAGTGGTTACAACTGTAATTGTACAAATGGGAGAACAGGAGCTCTCTCCTTCCCAGTCCGTGTTGTGGTGATAATGAAACAGGGAAAGGTGGAGAATAGAATGGCCAGGAGTGTACGGAAGCGCACACAGACACACACTGGTATGTCTGACTAGATGAACAGCTGAGCGTCAGCTTCTTAGTTGTAGAATCATAGAGAATGGTTTGGGTTGGAAAGGACCTTAAAGATCGTCTAAACAGAGTTCAATAATTCATTTCCTTTGCGGAACAGGACAGTGCCTCAGATGCAGGCTCTTCTCTGCCTCCTGAGCCTCACCATATTCACGCTAGACAGCAAAGCCAGGTGATGGCCCCTTCTTGCACACCCATTCAGCATGATCATAGTTGTCAAAAGTTCAGGGATTTCTCCAGAGGTCCCTTCCAACTCCATATCATTCTGTGATTCTGGGATTATTTGTAGAATAATGTACTGTGACAAAACAAAATACTATATCAGCTGAGGTGACTTTGGCGAGGGAAATTCCACACTTATCTTTTAATGCTATTTTTAGTCTGTGTGCCTCAGAAACTATTTTTGCTATGCTCGAGAAAGGCTTTGACTTGTGCATTTCTGTCAGCATAACCATAAACATATGAAAGGGTGACATGCCTCAAATGTGACATAGAGGTAAAATCAAATTCCAAAGTGATGTCTGTAGTAGGCTATATTGAAGAATCTGAAAATTGACTCTGTGATATATAATTCCATGACAGAATAGGTGAACTCATAAATAGGGAAATTGTTCACAGCATGACCAAAACTAAAATTATAATTACAATGCATTAGTACTTAATCTGAATACCTACTTCCCAGTGGAAAAAAAAAAACAAAAGCAGAAGAACCGCATCGAAGGAATTTAAAACAGTACATTTACAGTCAGGAGCCACAGGAAAGTTTAAAGCTGTACTTTACTGGCTTTGTTGATAATAAAATTTTAAACCATTGTAATTTCCAGTGGGTAAAGTAAGCATACAAAATAAACACCCTGAAACTATCTAAAGGAACATGTCCCTCTCTGTGATGGATGTTAAGATTGGGTTATATTAAATGTTATTTCAAACAAAGAAGCTGGAATGTGATAGTGTGCAGCCTTTTGGCCAGCAGAGCTGCAGGAGTCCAAAATAATGAGGCTTAGGTTTATAATTCTAGCATTCCATAACTCCAAGTTTGTTCAGTTGTAAAAATAATTATATTCTAAAATTGTAAGTGTTGTTACTTCCCTGGAAATCAGTAGCTTATTTAGAGCCATACTTCAAGCAGCAAGCATGTGCTTGGCTTTTCAAGAGTTTTTAAATCACTTTCATAATTCATTTTCAAGTTGTACTTGGGTTACCACAAAGCACAGAAAATGTTACTTGAAAGCTGGGAAAGCAGTGGCTTCCTTCAGGTCTGGAGGAAGCAGAAAGTGTGCAGAGCTGTGTCCGAGCCGCTGTGGTAGAACAGCAGAAGGCATCGGGCATTTCCCTCCCTGACTGAGCAGCTTCTGGTGGCTTCAGCTGTCTCCTGCACAGGTGCCAGCAGTTTCTCTGGGAAGCTGGGAATTGGCTCAGCACGGTGAATTTTTTCTTCATCCTTGTCCCTGCACATTTTGTAATTCTCACACAGCTGCTCTGGCAGCGGCAGCCACATCGAGATTCATCCCCTCAGCCCCTTGCCCAGCGGTGGGACCAGGCTGCTGCTCTGACCTACCAGCTCGACTGCATCCGCATCCCCTCCTGCCCGGTAGCACCCCTCAGAGCATTTCCATGAGCACATGAACTGCCACCTGAATTTGGCCCCATAACTGACATCAGTTATCTTTATGTGTTAATGTACAAATGTTGCTAAAACTCTCAGAAGCGTGTCTGCTGATGGATCATCTTGGATCAAGAACTGGTTTGACGTAAGTAAAAGCTAAAGGACATTTGTTTGCATGGAAATTTTTACAGGTACCTTTCCTCTGATATCTTGACATAGCTACTGCCCCAGATTTTAAAAATACGACTACAAATGGAATAATGGAAAAAACCTCCAGTTTGTTTGACTGTTTAAAAAGGATCAATTCAACTTTGAGATTAAGATCTGACTCGGGTCTTACCTTACTCATCCAAACACAACAGTTTGTTTTTCTGGAGTATTTGGGTTTGTCTGGGACTGCACTGAGGTGAAAGTTTCACTTAGCAGAGGCTCAGATTATTGTACAGCTTTGAAGAAAGGAAGCAGTCAACCTTAACTTCAGTACCTTTAAGATTTAGCTGGAGGAGTTTGCCAGAGGAGCACAAGGAAATACTTTTGACTAAATCTGTTCTCACCAATGAATTCCTTCCTGCACAGAAACATGAGCTCTGCCGGCCCAGAAGGAAGGAAAAAGATGAGAGAATGCAACGGCTTGATTGATTCTCTTGTGTATTATATTCAAGGAGCTATTGCAGACCACGAGCCTAATGACAAGGTATTCTTTGAGATGAAAGGTCTTTTCCTAGGGGAAATTGCTAGAAGGATATGGTTTTTTGTTTGTTTAGAAACCAATGTTCAGAAACAGTTGTGTTGTAACTGCCAAACATATTTATTTCCAGGGCTTTTAGAACTGCCACCAAAGATGAAAGTCCAGTAAGAAGCTTTCTGAAGTGTTTTTTTTATCCTGCAATCTATAAGAATAACATACCTTAGCTTTGGGAAAACATTTTCAGAATCACCAGCAAAAGCTAGAAACTTCTGTCTTTTTTTTTAAATGTGAGAGAAAGTCACAACTTTCAGAGACAATGAAACACCTAAAAAGTCTGATATTACTGTTTAGTTGCATCAGGGATCTAGCTAGCTAGAAGCTTAAAAAATTAATCTGGTTACTTTCCTGTGTATTTAGTGTGATATACCCCTTAGGAAATGAAGAACCTAAATCTCTTTGGGTGGCAGTGTAATTAAAGAGCTTGCATCATTTAGAATGAGATTAATTTTCCTAAGTTTTTTAGAAGTCACACATTCTGTCTAATCTAGTAACTAGTAGGGATGTAGGAGCCAGTTCCTCTCATTCTCCTTCTTCCCACCATTGACTGCAGATGAACCCTGAGCATTGCTTAGACTAGACTTTTAGCTGGGTGAAGTTGGGTGAAAGGACCAGCTGTCACTTATGAGATGTTTAGCCGTAGCCTGTGAGGCGCTTCTAGCATGCCTGCTATAACTTGTGCTGTGTGGTGGTAATTACTGCACATTTATAGCTCTCTTCGAGGATTAGTTACTTGTGCTTCTCCGTCTCCCTGTATTCGGTGCCATTAGCTTCAGGGAGCGTATTACACTTGTGCCAATAGCTCTTTGCTGCATTTTTTCTTAAAACCACTCATTCCTTTTCCACTTTCAAAAAAGGAGGAACTGGTAATAAAGCTATTTGCCACTAGACTCATCACTCAGAAATTGTAGACCTGACCTTAGCCATGGTCAGAAAGGCACATCTAATTTTAAAAAAGCATTCTACGGCAGAAAAGCGCTTCCTCCATAGGAAAGATACAAAGCTTTCCTTTTGCTGACGCTACGGCGAGGTGTGTACGTGATCATCTTTCCTGTTAAGCTCTTAAACATTCCTTGGCACACTTACGGTCTGTACCAAATAGCACTCGCCCTAACAATACCCAGGCACAATTCAGGAATTATAATGTCCTAGGAGCATTTCCAACAGGCATGCATCCCCCCCTACGAATGCAAGCCCTGTTTGCCAGTTGGCCTCAATGCTCAGGAACAACCCAGGGCATGTTTAATTTACCAGTATAAATGCAGTCTTGTGGATCACTGGCACGAAGACTAGCTCTTCTGTAAGCCATTAGAAGCTCTGCAGTTAGGTGTTGAAGATCCAAAAATGAAAGATCTTGCCATGTCTATACATGTCCCTTCAATGTATGCCAAAGTTTTCAAGATTTCTATTCTTTTGTTATTTTAGGCCACAGAGAATTGTGTGTGCATTCTTCACAATCTTTCCTACCAGCTAGAGCTAGAGCTCCCTGAGAGCTATGCCCAGAGCATATACATGCAAAGAAGGAATATTTCTAGCAATGATAAAACACCGGGCTGTTTTGGATCACGGAGCAGAAAAGTGAAAGAGGTAAAGGACATTTTTAATTACATCTCATTTTGTTAATCAGTTGTAACAACTTTTGGAGGATAAGGCTGTAATCTACTTAATGACCTGTTATTGATGTATCTGGTAGTATGACACACTTGCCCCAAAAAATGGAGACTTACTGATGGCCTTTCCTAACACCCATTATCTTGTTCAGCTGCCGATGATGAAAATGACATGGCAATTCACTGTTTCATTAGTTAAGGAATACTGCCACTCAGTTTCATTCCCTCTAACGGATCTAAGTGGTGTCTCTACCACATACAGCAATCGTGCAAGTACCTTGGCAATGAGTGGGCACTGTGATGGTTTCACCACTGAAACCAGTGCAAGGTGACTTGACACTTCCATGACTTGCTGGCTTTTGGGCTGTCTCAAGGTGTCTTCTTTTGATGCCATGTGTTCCAGTTGCCGGAATGTGAATTGTGAATTGTTGGAGAGAAAACAGGTATAAGGGGAGGGGGAAAGCAAAATAAAAGGATCAGTGACCCTTCCCCATCTATTAGTTCTGCTGGAGTGTATTGTGCCCTCTCCCATTCCATCCGCAGTGCAAGTCTAGCTGGCCGTTTCTGTTTCTCCTTGGCCTCGACGTCAATTGCTGAGAAATAAGCAGCTTCCCCCATACCCATCTCCTCTTTTTGGATGGAGTGGTCAGTATAATTAAATACTGAAATTTTACAGGTTGTCATTTGAGTTCACAACTTTATAATCATCTCCAAATAATTTGGTCATAGAGAGTTACAAAATGGCTAGTTTATCTTGTGATGCAGTAACTCGTATAGGGTCACTGTTTCTAAAGGCTTGATCTGTTTACATGTTTAGAAGCAGCAGGACACGCCGCTACCTGAGGAAAAGAGCAATCCCAGAGGTGTTGAATCACTCTGGCATTCCACACTGATTAGGATATATCTCTCCTTAATAGCAAAGAGTACTAGAAACTATACCCAGGAAGCATCCTTGGGAGCTCTTCAGAACCTCACAGCTGGCACTGGACCAGTAAGTCAACTTTTTTTCTTTTTCTTGTCATTTAGTTCTTAATGTGAATGCATAGAGTTTAGGGCTGGAGAGCAACATGCCCACAGCACTGAGATCAGGTAACCACTGACAGGTCACTGTCTCACAGACGTGATCAAGAAAATCAAAGAACGTTGAAGGGAAAATCATAACTAGCAGTGCAGCAATTTCTTGCTTGGCAAATATGGAGGCTGCCTCTTCTCACTCTTTGTACATCTCCATGTGCGGAATTTTGGCTATTCGTACAGAATGAGGGATCAGTAGATATTAAAAGCACCCAAAAAAAAAGGTTTTGTGGCACATAATCAGTCCCATGGGGAGAGGAAGGCTCTGAATCACTTTCATGGTGAAGAAACTAATGACCTGTGTCATGTTTTCACCCAAGAGCAGCACATGGGAGAAAGAGGGCTTGAAACTTCTTTTATATCACCTTCCTTTTCTGTTGCAGCTCATATCTAGTTCTGGATGTAAACTATTTTAAACATGCTTAAATTGATGCAGAGAAGCTGCTGTGGTTGTTTATGAGGCTGTACATTCATGGTAATGACACACTATTGCCACATGCCTTGTAACAGATGCCATTTGCGGTGGCCCGGACTGTTGTTCAGAAGGCAAATGGCCTTCCAAGTATTCGAACTATGCTGCATGTAAGCCACCCAACAGTAAAGAAGACAGCAGTCTCACTGCTCCGGAACTTGTCTCGCAACACCTCTCTGCAAAGTGATATAGGTGAGCAAAGACTAACATTGTCTCTAGGGCTCTCTTTCTCTGTTCTCTTTACCTTAAGCTTTCCTTCTTTAAATATAAGCCATGAAAAAAAAATAATGTGGGTTTAGTAGATTTTTAGGTCAGATACTTGCAATCATTCTACGGGGTTGAAAATAAGAGTTTTGCCAAAGAAAGTCTCTAAATTCAAGTTTTCTCTAAATTGGGTATTCCTCATTAGATGTTACTTTCGAAAAATACATGATGGAAGTAAAAAACTACACAGATCTGGAGTGGGGTTATTTCTTCAGCTTAAAATAGGGTAAAAGAAGGCGAGTGCTAAGCTCTGTGCTACCACAGCTATGTAATCCTTTGGGACAAGTCATAGAACATCTCTAATTCTTCAGGTGAAAAATCGTATTTTCTTCTTTTACACACAAAGCTTTGGAAACTTGCAGCTCACACAATTTTTCTGCATAAGTTTTTTTGAGAATGGAAACTAGAAGATACTACAGAGAAAATAGTTCGGTCCTTTTGGAGGACATTATTTCAAAAATGCTATAATTCACATCAGAAGTTATTTCTACTCTAAGTATTCTCATTTCAGTTTAATGTATATTTGAATTTTTTTCCTACTGATAGGATAAAAAGGAATTCTCAGCATTTGTTGTTCTTTTCTCTGTTCCCTCCAAAGGAGAAGGGGAAATTACAGGCACACAGCTGGTTCATGAGGCAGATTAACCTTCAGAAGCCTGCAGAACAGTCTCCTGGGCACTGTTTAATCCTTAGAAAACATTCCCTGTTAATGAAAATATTATAATACATTGTTGGACTGATTACAAAGAGCTAATTCATACAGTGTTAAAAATTACAAGTGGTGAATCTTGCAGAAAGAGTAGGAATTAAGCTGAGAAGAAGTTGGGATTTTATCAGGAAAAACAATTTATGAAAGAATGTGGTAAAGACAGAATAGAATGAGGCTTTGGAGAAAGGTTCTTCATCTTGCATGTTCACAGTCATTCTTTTGCTTTACCTATGATAGGAAGAACTAGGGGAATTTCAGGTGAACCTTTTCTCCATGAAAAGATGTTCTTTTTGATTGACTAAAAACGTGTGAATTCAGATCAAATTCTTCAAATAATTTTGGTCAAAGGGAAACATTTGGAAGGGCATACTGTTTCCTAGATAAAGTCTCTATATTTATCAAGCAAAACGAACATTTCCTAGATACGTTGTCTATATTTATCAAGCAAAAAGAACAGTTGATAAGAAATTGAGAATAATCTCTAAAAGTTAAATGGTTGAAAAATATCAGAAAATCTTATATTTTAGTTGAAAAAATAACATTTGGTCTGAACAGATGTTTTCAAGACACTGACAAATGTATGCTTTCTAAAAATTGCCTTTCTTGATTTACGAGTGGAATTAAAAATGGACTGTCGTGTCTGACGTAATTGCTTTGACTGATACTTAGTATAGCAGGTGGTTCATCCAGTTTTAGAGGTCCTTTTCTAAATTGCATGTAATTTAATCTAAAAATATATTAACCCTGTCATACATCCATCAGGAGGAATGAACAGAACACACAGAGAGCAAAGTGCTCTGTCGAAGTGAATCACTGGTTAGGAGGGGAGAATGACCCAAAATGCCCCAAACTATGGCCCAGTGCTCCTTGTTACAGTGGAAGCAGCTGTCTATGGCCTGTTTCTTAAATTTTCTCCATCAGCTTTGGTCCTCACGGCACATATCTCACAGTATACAGTAGGACTCGGGCACTGTCCAGAGCTGTTGTCTGCTCTTCGGTTGGCTGGTAGGGTCACATCCAGTGTGGTCAAAGAAGTCTGTCCTTCTTGAGTAAGGACAGACTTCAGAATAGAACATTCTTCTTAAATAGGTAAACGGTTGAGTGTGTGCATCCCCTTATAGCTGACCATTGACAAGTTCAGCAGTAAAAATTGTGCTGTTGTCACCCTTTCTCAGTTTGCTGTATATCACTATACCCGTATAGATAATCACCTATAGGACACACAGGGTTCCTCGGGAAGTGGCAAGCTGCTGCTAGCACACGTCTAGGGACCTCACTACAGTATAACAGGTGTTAATGTATTGTGTAGAAGGGGCAAAATGCATACTGTCCAATTTAGTGCAGATGCATCTTAACCTAAATTGTAGGGATGGAATGCCAGTTTGAAACCATGACCCTGTTGTGGGAGCACACAGCACCCTGATAGGTGATAATGGGAGGATCAAGGTCTTGTAGGACCCCTAGATAAATCTGCACCTGTTAATAATGCAGTTGCTTGTCTCTCTTCCAACTTGTAGCTAGAGAAGTTTTGCCTGATTTGGTCTCGATACTTCCCGAGTCTGTCCCGGAGTCTGACATTGTCTGTGAAACCACAGCGTCCATCTGCTACACCTTGTTCAATTTGACACAGAGCAGTTCTCACAATGCACGGCTTCTCCTGAGCGCTAATGGCCTCCCGAAGATTATTACCATCAGCATGACTGACAGGTAAGATTGTGGAGAAGCCTTCCTTCCCTCTCTCTCTCCTCCTTTTCCTGGGAAAAAAAAAAAAACAAACTGCAAACTCTGCCACTTGAGGGGAAAAACACTGCATCTTAAGGTACAGGACAACTTAAACAAGTGACTGTGATGTCAATAGAATTGCACGTATCGGGAAACACAGAAAGATCTCTTACAACTGTTCCATCCGTGGCTAAATTTGCCATGTTCCAGCATTTTAAATAGTTCCTCAGAAGATGATGGCCCAAAATCATTTGTATTCTAATATATATAGTGTTTGCCCATCAGATCTTATCTGTCCCCCAAAATTTTCTATATTTCCTGTTTTTTATTAAACAGCTCTAATAATCTTTGGCAGAAAAGTGCAGCGATACATTTTATAGAGCTGATAGAATTATACTTAAAAATTATTTATCAAGGGGCATTTTGGATAAGAGATGTTGAATTTCCTTTAATCATTATTTAATATTTAATCACATGCAACCAATGTTTACTGAAAAGAGAATAATTAATGCTTTGTGAATACAAATAATTATTCTGTTTGCCTTCCTCTCTCTTTTTACAAAATGAAAGAGGAAATTAATCTCAGTAAAGGAGACCTTCATGAGGCTCTGAGTAGTTTAAATCCTATCTAACTAACCAGAGATTTTACCAGCTGGAAAGATCTTTTCAAAAGCTTGCTATGCTGAGTTGTGCTTTCCTCAACTGAATATGAATAGTATGATAGCTGCTCTAAGATTAAGGCAGTAGATTGCTTAATTTCTCTCTAATTTTGAAGAATGAGTGAAGCAGGGAGGGATGTTGCATTTGTTTCAGTGGTCAGGACAGTGTGAGGTGTGCTAGAGTACCTAAAGAGCAGTAAAACAGCATTTAGGAGTAGAGACAGAAAAAATGCTACGAGTTTACATTTGCCAAAATCTGCACATGCACTGTGATTATGAAGTGAGAATTTAAACATGTTTCATCACTCTTTTTTCAAAATTGCAGTAACATGTTCGGCAAAGCTAGTAGGGCTGCTTCAGTCCTCCTCTACTCCTTGTGGTCACACACGGATCTCCACAGTGCTTACAAAAAGGTAAGGTTTGGGTTTGAGCAAAGTCATTTAATCTGTCCTTTCGGGTCCAGAACTCTCATTTGTCCTTTGGGGCCCTTAACTGTTTCTTAACAGAAGTGCTGTGTTTCACGGTTAAGAAGCAGAATCCGATCCTGTGGTAGGATTTCAAGTTGTCTCTGAATTTGGTGTTCCTATTACTTATGCAATATCCTGCAAAACTGATGCATGCTCTTAATTTTTTGCTCATCTGTGTTAATATTCTCTCCCTCTGTGGTTTTTATATGCACTGGCAAAGTTTATGAAAAACGCTGCTGCCGCCTGCCAGAGGTGTCAGATGGGGAGAAGTGGTGCACAGTAGGTGTCCATCCACCACTGACTCAACCAACCTGACACAGAGGCCCTAAGGCACCAGCAAAAGCAAAGGCAGGGCGAGGCAGCTCCCTGCTTTAAAACCAGAGCATTTTTTTTTTCCCTTTGTTGTTTGCATGGCTGCGAGACCAGGTGTTAGTTATATTCAGACAAAAAGGTAGGACCTGGGAAAGGCGTTGGCAAATCTCTACTGCCACAGTCAAAAATCAAACAAAAAAAATGACCAGCATGAGTCAGCCAACAAACCAGTCTTTTTTTTTCCTTCCTTTTGAAGCTCTATTACTGCTTTTTCAACACACAGCTGGGTTGACTTGCACCTACCTGCCTTCAACCTGCATTTCACACTGTTTTCATTCCTTGTTTACTTGCTCTTCAAAATTTCTGTCACCTTAAATTCCCTATAACCTAAAACAATTCCTTTTTTTCAAGCTGTAGCCTTTAGCATTTATTAGTTAGCTTGTTTATTCTTGTTAATGTTTTCTTGAAATTTGGTCAAAAAAGGTTACTTACTTTAGTATCCTTTAACAGTCTTGCATCATACTCAGAATCATGCTGCCTTACAAACCAGAAATCTGCAGTCAAGAATAAGGGTGCCGTATCCATAAACTCTAGCTGGATTTTGTTGTCTCTGGTTTTTTGCAACTGCATTCCTGACATTACTGTACAGCAATATCCCTGATGGCATGAATTTTTTGAAGTCACTGGTACTTTGGTTATGCCTATGACACATTTGTTGGATCTGAGTTTCAAAAAACACTGATTACTTGCAGTTCCTGTGCAAGTATGGTGGGTCCCCTAGCCATATCAGGTACAGCACTGAAAACTGCAGGCTACCTGATGCCTAGCCATTTTTGAAAAGTCAAGTCTAATAAGCAACAGAAATCACTTGATCAAATGAGATTGATGAAATCCTAAGTCATTTTGGCATTGCCTGGTACTCTTTGTTCAGATAGGGTTGATCTCAGCTGACATCTACAGTCACCTAAGAGTTAGGAGTCTGTAGAGCTGAGCTAGAAGAATAGGCTCCCTGTAGAGTCAGTGGAGAGAGCCGAGCAGCTCCAATGATTCATCTCACCTATCTTTGACTGAATGGAGTCACTCCTGGGAGATGCCTTTCTCTGTCTGTTGACTGTAGAGGACTCTGCCTGTACCCCTACCATGGCTCCATACCTAGCTTTTAGACAGCTGAACCCATCCTTCCCTTGCAGAATTGAGACTGAAGATAACGAATTATTCTGTTTCTTTCTTTTCAAAGGCTGACTTCAAGAAGGCAGATTTCATCAACACCCGGACCACAAAAGCTTATAATTCTCTAAAAGAATGAATCAGATCATAACAGCACTGAAGACAAATGAGATTATATGTCAGTTAACGTAACCATCTTCACACTGTTAGTGTTGCCGTCACAAACCAGGAAGTATCTCAGAAAAAAAAAAAAGGCTGATTTTATATAAGACTTGAGTGACTGAAGGGTAGCTGTTTTGTGTTTTTAATCCTAATCACTTTGTTGTCACTGTATATATCAATATAAGAATAACCAAAGATGGATTCTTCAGGGTGTCTGAAGTGAAGCATCATCCAGGTTTATCACTAGAGCTTATCAGAGCTTCAGATGACTGCCTTTTGGCTAACAGACATTTATACAGAGAGGTTTGAAATGCTGATTGACAGCAAATTCTTTTCAGACTGTTTTATACAGATACTTTTCTACAATGGTTAAGCATCAAATGCACTGCTCAGGACACAGAAATTTTTCACCCTTTTGTTTCTTCCCACACACTAAATAAGAATCTTCAGACTCTGTGAGTATACACCAAAAAGCTATTTCACTACCTGCATTATAAAGGCACCAATGAAGTTAAAATTATTATTTTTGTATTGCTTGTATTCATGTGCTCACTGGTTCTTAAGCCTCTTTCCTTTGAGATTTCATGAGCAACAGCAACAAAACTGATTTTACGTAAGTTTCATCATGCCTTGCTCCTCTCATCTTCCCTCACGTGGCTGTTGGAATTTATAACTGTGTCCAGAAAGAGTTTTAACTAGAACTAGTATGTCTCAGACACTTTGGGCTGAACTTCAATCCGTCATTCTTTTCTAATTGGTGGAAGAGTTGGTTGCTGGTGATTCACTGATTATTTTAAGAAAAATCACATTTTTGAAATTATTCTCTTGTTTATATATAGTAAAGCAAGTAGAGTCTTGCCTTTATTTTTGAAGAAATAGATACACATGCACAAGAGATAAGGCTCTGTGCTTCTTAAGGAATTCATCTGATCCTGCTTCATATTCTCTTACTTGAAATCATCATCCTCCCTGCAGCAACTACATGCAATGTGATAACTGAAGGACTATGTCTGCACGTGTGGGAATATGCAACAGGAGGAGAAAAATTCCTAAGTACCCGAAGGCTACTTAGGCTACCCTAAGTACCCGTTATATGATCCTCAGAGAGGGAAAAGAAGCACTAAAAAACCCCATCTGATACCTTTAGTGAGCTAGATTTATCTCAACAAACCAGTACTTAAATTGTCCATTAAAGCATTATCTAAATATTTAAAACTCTGTGGATCAGATTATCAGCTGACATGATCTGGCATTACTTTTCTGAAATCAGGGGAGCCAAGCCACATTTATGGCAATGAAGCCTTTGGCATATGTATTGTGAAGCCTTCCTTCATCAACTGCTGGCACAGGAGCTGTTACAGCTCTTCTTATCCAGAAAGGGGTGGCATAATCCTTCAGGTAGGGGCCTCACAGAGGAGATCATCAGGTCTCTTCATTTCAACACTCCTGGCTAAAGGTCTAGCTCCTATCAGAAACTCACAACGAGTGGACTTTGAGAAGTATCTCAGACAAACATATTCCAACAACTGTGTCAAAACATATTTCTGGATATTGGGGAGCTAAATTCTGCTGGTAGGTGCATGTAGTTCTCATAGGGTTCCCAGGAAGTCCCACACGTGCATGCAGAATAGAAGGTGTCCTGGGGAGGTAAGCAAACAACCCTGCTTCCCCATCACAGATCATTTTCATAGGTCTGTTAGTCCTCTGCATTTGCTTTGAATAACTCGAATCAAATGCATTCCAGTAAGACGTTTTAAAAATACTATTGTTTTGTTAAGAAGTTGTTTTCAAAATACTCCAGGTCCAAAAACAACACAGGGGAAGGGAACTTACAGCACCACATGTTGAGGAAATTGTTTTTATAATTTTGTAAAAATATGACAGAAAACAGACAATTAAAATCTAAGTTTTTCTTCTAACTTTTTAACTCAAGTAGCCCCGTGTATGCCGTGAATTAATAAACACCAGGAAACCTGGACAAGTGTACTTTTACTGCCCCAATAGTAGTTGTAGGCAAAAATACAAAGAATAAAATTAAATACAGAGTAGCACAGGAATGAAGAACTGCTGTCTAAAGATTAGGAAGATCTTATTATTCTAAGGTATTTCTAAATAAGTATTGGTTTAGTTCTGTGAAACTCACATGCTGTTTAAAAAAAAACAACCAACAAAACCACAACAATGGTGAGCATTTTCAAATTCTCTACTTACTGTATCTAACTCCCAGTAAGTTGTCCTTAAGAATGGGATGCAAACTTTCGGGGTTGTTTCTATTGATAGTGTCCCTTTAAAAAGCAAAGCAGTGTTCAGAAGTCACAAAGAAGATTATCAGCCCTGGCAACAACTGAAAGCTATAAACAGAGATGAGAAACAATGACACACCTTATTGCAACTGATCTCCTACTTGTATGCAATCAAAAACATTTCAGCAGGACGCCAAAGAAAGCAAAGAATGTTAGTCAGAGAAATAATAAAAAATAATACAAAAAAAATACAAGAAATCTGTCTTTGGTCTTTGTTGTTATTAGTGAACCTACTTTCTAGGATGCAGCAAATGTATTTTCAAGTCTTAGGCCTTCCTTTAAAAGGACAAATTCATTTTTAAATTAAATCTTGGTACAGAGACTTGCACTTTTTTGCAACAGGAGTGTTACTGAAGGTAAGCTGTGTAATGCTCCTGTTGGCACCAGAGTGTTCCTGCAAATAATTTATTTTTACTTACAAAATCTGTTACAGCTCTCTGTCCAGTTTTGCTGATCTGTCAAAGCACCTGGCATCCTCTGTCTTCACCCCTCTTTAGTTGGTCTTTGCCAGTAACTTTTACCATTGGCCACATCACCACTGGAGATCTCAAACATAATTAGGGCCATCCTCACCATAGTCTTGGACTCAGAAAATATAACCTACTCACTTGCTCTTTTACAGCGAGGAGGTTTGAGACCTTGAATTTAAACATACTGGGTAGTGTCCAAAACGTCTTTGGCTGAACCAGGAACTTACCTCAGGTCTTCCTATCTTGAAGTAGTGTCTTAACCACAACCCAATGCAACCACCTTTCACTGAGTTGTTTTATTAGAAACTCTTAATTAGTACAGATGATGTTGTAGTAGATACCAGAGAATATAGACATTAATTCATTGCCAGAGAATTATCCATTCCTTTCCCCATTTCATCCTCCTACCTTTTTTCTACTGTCATTGCTTCTAAATATTAATGCTTTTTCTCCTCCCTTCCTTGATAAGTAGAATTCAGCTATTTAAAATGCTGCATTATATGTGCACAGACACAGGAGTTTAGGTTACTTGGCTTTTTTTGAGGGAGGGGAGGGGTATCTTTTGAGTTACTGTATTACTATATTAATTAATATTAAGTATATTATATTAAGAAATGTTCCTGTGAAAACACAGAATCACGCAGAATCATCATGGTTGGAAGGGACCTCTGAGATCATTGAGCCCAACCACAAAAAAAAAAAAACAACACAACACCCCACCACATCACACCCACCCACAAACCAACAATCTCGGGCACTAGAGCATGCCCTGAAGAGCCACGTCTACACATTTCTTAAATATGTCCAGGGATGGCAACTCCACCACCTCCCTGGGCAGGCCGTTCCAGTGCCTGACCACCCTCTCAGTAAAGTAATTCTTCCTAATATCTAATCTAAACCTCCCCTGCCCCAACTTCAGACCATTTCCTCTGCTCCTGTCATTATTCACTAGGGAGAAGAGGCCAACATCCAGTTCTCTAGAGCCTCCTTCCAGGTAGTTGTAGAGGGCAATGAGGTCCCCCCTCAGCCTCCTCTCCTCCAAACTAAACATGCCCATTCCTGGCCCATACAAGACTGCAGGTGAGATGAGCTGACACCATCATGAGCCGTGATACAAGAATCCCAGCCCTTTCACCGGCTTCTGTTTACACGTCCTCAAAAGACTACTCGTTAAAGCTGAGTGATTGTACCTCAGGCTGCCTGTTTGCTGATGACCTTAGCCTCCAGCTTGCCAGAAGCATTACATTTTCTTGTCTTCAGGGTTCAGGACCAAAAAGCTCAACAGTGTCACTTCACAGCCCTCTTTGGGGGGTGGTTCATGAGATTGCCTAATGAGCACAGTCACAGTGTGAACCACACTCAAGCTATGCAAAGTGATGAGACTGATGTTTCCCAAGTTATTTCAAGTCCGGCAACTGCTCTTTCATTCTTTTGCTTTAATTGCTACTGATAAAACCTCCGTTTGCATTCCTGACTCATACTCTAGACCCAGCCCACAGGGAAGATAGCATGACCCTGAGGCATCATCTGATAGTAGACAAATGATAGTAGACATCTGATAGGAGATAGGAGCAGAAATCAGGATGGAGAAAATTAATGTTTGAGCTCAACATCACAGTGCATCAAGGACAAGGTTTGAAAAATCGAGTGTCAGTATAACCATGGGAGTCTACACCTCACATACCATTTTAGATGTTGTACAGCATCTGCCCACTGGAAACCCAGCAGGCAGATTTGATCAAACATACCAAAGACCAAAAGGGTTTTATAGTAGATAGTGTACATAGAGCAGGGGCTTGCCGTTCTCTACAGTCATACTCTGGCTATTTTAATAGGTTTGCATATGATGAGGAAATAAGCCCATTTTATCTTATTTCGCATGTTCAAAGCCAAAAACATTTTAATATACGCAATAAAGGCATTGTCAGCTCAGGATCAGAAATTAGAGTTTGCCTGCATCCTTTTTTCAGCTGCATCTTCCAGTGCTGTGTCCAGTGTGATTGCAAATTATGTAAGTTTAGGAACATAACATTTGTAACAAATATTTCCATTATTCAGCCTAAACTCCCAGTCCCTTATCTATATCCTGTTACCCTTTGTGATCTCTCAGATCAGCCTAAATATCCACAGATACAAAAAAAAGGAAGCAGGCTCTTTTTTTCCATGCTGACCACATAATCCCTCTGAAATTGTGCAAGGCCCTCTCTTACCTGTGCCTGCATCTTGCGGTCTCTAAACCATAATCAGCTGGAGGACTACAAGCCGAGCTGCCATCACTCACATGTTGAAAGGTGTTGGCCTCAAAAGTCCCCAGCTTGCTCTTGCTTGTTCAGAAGGGCATCACTACTGCCTTGAGTGCATTTGGACATCTAGGAGCTCCTATAACTTAAATAAAAACATTTCAGGTCACCTTCAGGTGTAGAGAGATCTAAGGGCGTTGTTTGACCCTCAAAAAAAGTACATCTTACTGTGTGTTCACCAGAAATTGAAATAGCCAAACCTGAGCCACTGGGTGAACACAGGAAAATGCTGAAGAGTGAAAGGGGCTTTTTTAGCTGCTGTCTAAGAGGGTAGTATCTTTCAGAAAGTTCACAAACTTTCTGAAGCCCATGAAGGTCATAAGATAATGGGCCTCAGCCAGAATAGCTTTGTTTAACTTGGAATAGCAATAAAATAAATCAGTAATGTTTTAGTATCAGTGTTGAACTCTGCCTGGAGAGCACACTGCACCTCAGGATACATGAGCACACTGGAGTTTAACTCAAAACGCTGGACATTAGGCATAGCCCAATTAAAAACTGTTCACAAATTTAAATCCCACGCAACTTTTTAAGGCTGGAGAACCTTGGATGTGGCATGCAGGATGAATGACCTGTAAGTGAGATTAAAACAGACCTTGTAGAGTAAGAGCTGTTAATTAACAAAGTGAGGAAATAGTCTAAA
Source organism: Arenaria interpres (assembly GCA_013399435.1). Classification (NCBI taxonomy): domain Eukaryota; kingdom Metazoa; phylum Chordata; class Aves; order Charadriiformes; family Scolopacidae; genus Arenaria; species Arenaria interpres. Next base: position 82,081 of record VXAK01013811.1, on the reverse strand, counting down.
GAGGAAAAAAGCTTTTTCATCATAAAACTTCCCCTTTGTAATAAAAATGTTGCTTGGTGACGTAGCTGGGGGGGGGAGCTGTACCCGTGCGTTTGTGCTGTGGTTACCTTTGCATTTGCATTGCAGTTACAGCAGGGTAACACGCAGGATGCTGCACGGAGAACAATGGTGGCTTTCAAAGACAACCTTTATGCCTGAGGAGGGACAGGGCGGCCATGCGGGCTGTTGGCTCTCTCTCTTTGCCAGCATGTTGGATTAGGTGTGTTACCCAGCTCCCGCTTCGCGCTTAATATGAAAGCTGGGATTACAGGAATTTTAGTCTGTCTTCCTGAAAATTAAAATAAGGATCTTTAAGAAGCTTCCTGATGCTAGGAAAAAAAAAAAAATGCTCTAAACATATGATACATATAGCCTTGCAATAATATTTTATTAATAGGGTCATATTTGTTTTAAAAGAGTATGGACAAAGATTAGAGTTTTTAAAATAAAGGCAGGCTTGATTATATACACACTGATGAAAAGGAGAATCCACAAACTTATATTTGCAAGCAGCATTGGTTTAGTCCTACTTTTTTTAAATGATGCTACTGCTCCACCTGAAAATACTTAAAACATTGAAGTCAATAACTGATGTTTTTGATAGCTGTAATGTTCCTGTTATTGCAAAAGTTTTGGTATAGCTTAAATGACAGAAAGAGATGGAAGAAAAAATGTCTTCTGGTGTGAAAGACTGAAGCAGAGGCATTTGAAAGAGGTGTGAGTGCCAGAGGGGTTCATCGATAAAAGGGCAGGAAAGTCAGAGCATGGGGAGGAGGGAAGGGAGCTGGCTTCTCTCTGGTGAGAAGGAAGGGATGCCAAACCTAGAGTGAGAAGTGCTGCCAGACAGGGTCAGGCAGCAGATGCTACCATGGCAAAAAAGCGTGAGGTGGGTAAACTGTGAAAGTGAGAAAGGCCAAGTAAGCGATGTAGAAAAGAAAGGAGAAATTTCAGAAGGTCTAAAATTCACGTGGCGGAAAGCAAGACCATCTGGATGTTGGGCCAGAGGCCCATCCAGTGCCTCCAGCAAGAGGAGAGAGAGCCTCAGGAGACCCTCACTGCAAACCCTGACAGGGTGGCACACAACTCCCTTCCCAGCTTGTATGTGGAGTGAATGAGAAGCTGGAGTGGATTTTGCCAAGGTTTAAAGGCTGGGTGTTACGAATGGATATTTTTTTGCAGGTTTCTGAAGTCCTGAGATGAGGGAAACCAGCACTGGTCTGGCACTTGCCTCTTGTACAGCCACGGCTGTGGGCTGGCAGCCTGACCAGTGCTGTGTCTTCTGAATACACAGTACAGATTACACATCCACCAAGGACTTTTTTTCTAATTAGATCAGTTATTTTCTATTGTTATGAGGAAAGATGGACAGATTCACTGTTACCTGGGCTTAGGCTTGTACTTAAATTATTGTGGGGGTAATTATGGATAGTAAATAGGGCACGATGAATGCTGTAGTCTATAACATGCTCACCTGTAAAAGAAGTGGTCTTTAGTATGCCTGAAAGACGCGCACCTGCATTTCACAGGCAGTCTCATGTTCTTCGCATCTACAGGATTGGCTACAGATGTAGATTTGTTACACTGGCATTAAAAAAAAAAAAAAAAAAAAAAAAAAAAAAAAAAAAAAAAAAAACAAAAACCTAGG
>VXAK01013811.1:23969-80333 GCA_013399435.1 Arenaria interpres | reverse complement strand
AAGAAGTTGTTCATATATAGACTTAAAAGGTAGGCCCCACTGTTGCCATTTTGTGTACTTTTCAATAGAAAAGTGCTTTCAAATCCTACTGTTCTGGCTCAGAGAGAGAGAGAGAAAAAAAGAAAACCATCCAACTCCCTCATCCTGATCCACTGCAGCACAGCTTCACTGGAGCAGCTTTGCAGGAACGTTTACTGGTCCATATGCAAGTATTGCCATGTGACTTCAACAACAGAATGGCAGGCACGTGTCGTCTGCTCTGTCACCACAGAAGCCCTCTTTCCCCGTAGGGCCAGAGAGCAGGGGCAACCACCCCTGGCCCATCCCTGAGCCCTGCAAGGCTCTACGCACCTGTGTATGGTCTTGAGTTGGTACCTTTTTTTTTTTGCCAGCCCTGCCACAGCAAAAAGGATGCTCTCAGCCAGCCAGATACTGCACACCAGGCTGGCTCCCCTTCTGCGCCCACCATAAGAATGAAGGGCAGGACACCACGCATGGGGGATGCCCATTGGAGGGCTTTATGGAGCAGACACGTGGCCTGTGGGATGGATGCTTTGGCAAGGATTGTTTGAACAAGTTTGGGGTGGGCACAACACGGCAGCCTGGGAGGGCTTTGAGCAGCACAGAGGCCAATGCCTGCTTTCCACCCCATCNAAAAAAAAGAAGAGAGAAAAAGCATAAGAACCTGAGGTGGCCAGATCGAAGAAGTTGTTCATATATAGACTTAAAAGGTAGGCCCCACTGTTGCCATTTTGTGTACTTTTCAATAGAAAAGTGCTTTCAAATCCTACTGTTCTGGCTCAGAGAGAGAGAGAGAAAAAAAGAAAACCATCCAACTCCCTCATCCTGATCCACTGCAGCACAGCTTCACTGGAGCAGCTTTGCAGGAACGTTTACTGGTCCATATGCAAGTATTGCCATGTGACTTCAACAACAGAATGGCAGGCACGTGTCATCTGCTCTGTCACCACAGAAGCCCTCTTTCCCCGTAGGGCCAGAGAGCAGGGGCAACCACCCCTGGCCCATCCCTGAGCCCTGCAAGGCTCTACGCACCTGTGTATGGTCTTGAGTTGGTGCCTTTTTTTTTTGCCAGCCCTGCCACAGCAAAAAGGATGCTCTCAGCCAGCCAGATGCTGCACATCGGGCTGGCTCCCCTTCTGCGCCCACCATAAGAATGAAGGGCAGGACACCACGCATGGGGGATGCCCGTTGGAGGGCTTTATGGAGCAGACACGTGGCCTGTGGGATGGATGCTTTGGCAAGGATTGTTTGAACAAGTTTGGGGTGGGCACAACACGGCAGCCTGGGAGGGCTTTGAGCAGCACAGAGGCCAATGCCTGCTTTCCACCCCATCCCACGGGCACTTACCCCTTGGGAAAAACGCACTTCACAGCATCGATCAAACAGTCGTGTTAACTGCAGTTGGAAAAACCCTTGGGAAATGCATGTCTGCTCTCAGGTTCTCCATCGAAGTCAGCAAACAGCAGTTAGTTGATTCCTAGTCAGGAAAGAAAACAAAGGTAAAAAAGGCGTAGCCCCGGACAATGGTCCCTGATCTCTCATGAGTTTATACCAACCGCCTCTGGAAGATGTATATTTTGCTCTGTCACTCTTTCCACTTGTGCAGTCTGGTTGTAGGGCCTTGGCTAGGATTTTTTTCTCTGTAGACACGCAGCTAAAAATAAATTAAAAATCAGTGTAACAACTCAAGCCAGAGAAATCTTTTAACAAAATTCTTGTTAAACATGAAATTCTTGTTAAATGCTCATGATCCTGTGCTTTGGGCAAGAAGACACACTCCTGGCTGCTAACAGCATCACTGGCAGGGTTTCTTTCCTTCACCTCGGGCAGTCCTCAGGGTGTTTAGCTCTGGCTGCAAGCAAAGCTCCAGCATGACCTGCTGACTTCACAAAAAGGACAGCAAATAACTCCTAGTTTACACTGACTTCTGCTCCTGTCCATTAAGCAGGGGCATCTTTATTGGAGGGGAACAGTTTAATATTTACATTCATACCATTAAACAATAACTTTTTCAGGATAAGAAGATAAAGGCAAGGAGGAAAAGGAGGGTTTCTGTGAAGATCTTCCCAAAATTTTTTCTCTTTCTGGGCCATAACCATAACTCTCCTCCCATTCTAAGCAAAATATTATTCTTCCCCACCCACCTCCAAGACAAATCAATTAATGTTTTTTTTGGGAACCTCTTTGTACAAAAGGCTCACTGAAAACTGCAAACATGCTATAAAGTACAAATCATTTTTGCTTTGGCTTAGTGGACAACCTCTGAAGGTGACATCTCGCTGACAAAGTTGAGATCAGAAATAACCCAGCAGTCCCATCTCTGCTCCCACATCAGAGCCAGTTCCACCTCCTGTAAATTTAGCAGTGAATCAGGGTAACGTATTGCTTACCTCCACATAACCCAATATACGTTCCCAGACACAGAATAGTGAGGACAGGGTGGAGGGAAGGGAGGCTCCCAAAACAAAGGATGTTGCAAGTGTGGTTTGAGGACTTTCCTGCCAAAATAAATCAAGATACATCTGTTTGGGTCCTTTTTCATTACAACAGTAGTTGCGTTAGTACAATGGTTGCTCACGGGTCTACAAGCGCTCCCCAGGTGGGGAGGGTTAAGGCTTTAACAGTGCAGGAAAGCCCCATGCACACACACACACACAAACACACTGGTGTTTTGCAGGACCTCCCTATATGAGGAACTGAATCCTCCAGGAGGGTGACAGGGAATATAAGAACACGAGCCCTGTAAGAGATTCCCCTAAAATAAGGGATAGCTCATTGTCGGCAGTAAGAGGTTTCAGAGGCTCTCAGGATTCTTTCCAACCTGCCATTTCGCTGGAAGGGGATATATCAGGAGATGCAGTTCATCTCACTGAAACCTTGTTCACATGCAAGGTAACTTCCGAAGGGACAAGGGAGCCATGGCAAATGTCTTATGCCTATTTATTTCTCCCTGAACAGCTCTGAAGGGAAGCATCTTCACTCACATTGTTCTAGTTGTTAAGTCCTGTGTTTCCCCAAACATCCTTCTCAGAAACTGTACCATAATGTCTGAGGTGGTGGTTTGTGGGAATACCCTGGCTCCAGAATTTCTGTGCAAAGTTATATTTAAAAGCCCTGCATGCTCATATTCCCTCTTGATGCCAAGTCACTTAAGTGTCACTGGCTTTCATACGTGGCTGAATTTAGCAGGCCATCCCCATACTGCATCACTTGACATTTTCTTCTTCCTGCTATGACTTTTTCAAGTTGGTGCACCCTTCCCTGTGTAGCTCTGACCCTTATAATTTGCAGGTAAGGAGATAAAACACCTTTCTCACACCTGTGCTGTGCAGTACGTAATTCTTTGCACCTGACTGGTAACTGCATCCACTACAGAGATTTCATAGGATAAATCTGTTTGGAGTCTTTTTGTAAAGGCTCCTTATATGAGACACCTGTTCCCATAAACAGCCCTACTCTAAGGGCTTTTGGAGGTGCAGGAAGAGTAGTTCTGTGAAAACCAAGCTCGTAGTTTGATACAAACAATGTTGTGGTAAAACCTCAGGTTGTAAAAAAAAAATAATAAATCAATATACCTGAGATTTTCAAGTTCTTTTAAATGCTTTCTGTAACTGAAGCTGTAACTTTTTTTTTTTTCCAAGCAATGAAGCAGCACACAATTTAGACTGTTTAAAAGTTCTTCATATTCATTGGCCTGAAGTTTTTAAATGCTTAGCCTTAAACACAACTAGTTTTAGGGGCTCGGGAGCTTTGCCATCCTGTCCTTTCAGTGGTGTCCCAAAGACAGCTATATTTGGGTACAGCATCTATCCCTGTTACCGTGTATATTATACATCATGCATGTATCATTAACAGTGGTCAGCTCTTCCATGTACTTCAAATCAACCTGTTGTTGTCCAGAACAAACATTCTATTTCTTTTAATATGTATTCTTGATGGTCTCTGCAAGACACAGGCATTCTTCTCTCACAGCCACACTTATTCCCTAGCACAAATCTTAGCTTCACAGCAAAGCAGATATTTTTTCACTGTTTTTGAGAGTTTCTATACTTCTGTGTTGTTCTAACTGAGCCAACAGTTCTGTGTCCATGAAATTTCATACAACCCTTACCTGAAAGAAAAAGCACATATTGAGAAAAATAAACAACACTAACTTACAGACTTTCCTGAAGTGGGTCTTAAAATCATCACTAGAAAAGAGCTTGGCCATATCTAATTTCAGCATCTACTGTACTTTTGCTTGATTTTGCTTTGATTTTTCACAATGCTGACAGCTTCCTTTTCTGTACTTTTATCCTTTTGTCCTCTCCTTTCAGTGTAACTCTCACATTACAGGTGTAATAGTCACCATCAGTCAGACCAAGCCAGCTTTGGAAATTCCTTTAATCAACTCACTAATCAGGAGCTTATACGTGAGCCTCACAAGAAGAAGCAGTCTGATCTCTTAAAGGAACTTTGACTCTTGCCTAGCTGATGAATGAGCAACACAGTCAATTGTGAAAAAGGGCTCAGATAAAGATGAAACCTAATCTTGTTCGTTAGCTGTTTTCACCAGGTATAATCAATAGATGGCTTCCAGACCGATTCAAATCTTGGGCCCTCAGTGCAAATGTTTTTATAAGTGGTGCTTGTTTTCCTCATTACAATTACCACGTTAATGTTAATGACCATGTTCAGTAAATAAAAATATTAGAGATTATCATTAAAGTGCTAGGACCTGGATTTATAGATTTATTTTGTTTTATGGCCTTCATTCCATTCATTCTTTTTTTTTTTTTTCTCTTAAAGACAGAGTTTAAAATCAGGGAGGAAAGGGAAGAAGGATAATAATGTACTGTAGAAGTCATTTGTAATTAATACAATAACTTAGAGATCAGTTTTATTCTGCTTCATTTTTTTTTCAACGGCTGTGAGTTATAGATGCTAGCTCATCTGTGAACCTGGGTATAAACAAGCAATGGGTTAAAGAAGTACCCATGGAGATTGAGCCTATATTTTTAAACACATTTAGAAACCTAGACCCTAATTAGGTAATAGGAATGGGAAGAGACCTGGGCTTGTGGGTAGCAGTTAATAGATGAGCAAATTTTGTACTGCATCTGCCATTCAGTAAATGCTGAACAAAGCTAAAGGAAGAAACAGATATAGCTCAGGAGGGAACAGCCCAAAATCATATGAAAGAACTTCATACCAAATTAATTTACTTGTTATGCCTCCAATCATTCCATTCATTCTAATCTGCATGCTACAGTAATCTGCTATTCTAACAGCAGTAATGAAGCTGGAGACAGTTTGTTCACAAGATAAATTTTGTATTTCTTTCTTAGTTCATGTAAAAATATAAGGAATATCTGTTAAAAGCCCCATGTCTCAGCAATTATGCTGTATTGACCAACCTCAGTTATAGTTCCATGAAAATATGTCAACTTGTCCTCTACTAATAGAGGAGTTAGTCCTGTCCTTACAGAACAGAGATGCCACTCTGCAGGGCCCAAGCACAGAGTCTGGATACAAGGTAATTGAGTAAGTGAAGGGAAGTGGTTTAGGAACCAAAAAAGATCTCATCATATAGGAAAACCTTACCCCAGAGTCTTCCTTTCAAGATGTTTGAGGTCTTAGGAAACCTAGTTGCCATCACAAGTCACATACAAAAGTTGGAAATTTTATTCCTAAAGCCTGTAGAAAATAAAAAAAAAATAAAAAAAAATAAAAAAAAAAAAGAAGAAAAAAAAATCACATAATGCCACTTGGGAACAGAACTACCCTTTAGTATCGCATATCTAAGCCTCTCCATATATAAAAGTACAGGGGAAATAACAATCTGAACACTGTTCTTAAACTTCATTCTCTGTACAAATGTTAGGGTTCAGAATGTACTGCAGGAAAAGACCAACAAGTTTTACCTGTTCTTGAAGACTTTACCGGATTCCTGCACCCAAAGGTAATCTATTCATTATTGCTCACCTGTCAGATCAATGAAAGGATCTTGGCATCAGTAAAATCTGTTGTGAATTAGGTGCCCTTCAAAGCAACCAGTCTTTTCTAGCATTGCCTAGGAGATCAGTGGGTGAATTGATCTCACCTTTGCCATCTCAAACATACAGGGTCATAGCTCCATTCTACCCTAACATATCCACCTCATGTTACTTTCCAGTGACAATCCATGTCAATTCCTCAGCAAAGCGCTGATGTGCTAGTTGTTTGTTGTTGATGTTGCTTTTTAATGCTTTGAAGAAGTTTATTGAAAGGACTATTGTTGCACCAAGTGGAATTTCTCAGTTTTTGTTAGGAGCCCACATGTATGTGAAACAAATGTACAGGGCTGCATGCCACAAAAAAATAAAAAAAGGTCGAAGATACTACCAAAGTTGTTCTTTATGGCAAGGGCAATATCTATAGAAACTCGGTGTTTCAGAGCACTGTAACAGCTTAGAAACAAAATAATCACAATTCCTGACAATACTCAGTTTTCCCTGTGGAGCTTGAGGCAATAATAGTGATATCAACCAAATCTTTTCATTAAAAAGTGCGCAGTTATATGACTTGTATACTAACTTGAAAATCTGCTACCTTCTTTTTTTTTTCTTTAATAGTCCTCTCTGGTTTCAGTAGATACATAACTTTGGAAGGGAGCTGCTCCTGCTCTTCACTGATGTCCTGTAGGAGCAATGGACACGGTGGAGCCCTCCTGAGCATAAAGCACACATGGATGTGAGGCCATATATCGCCTTCCCATCCTTGCTGAAAGAAATAAGAAAGGGAAGGTCTGTGTAACTTACAGTTATAGAATGGGCAGGCAGCAGCTAAGACAGAAATGTATTGGGTTAGTATTTTTTTTCATAATATATAGCTTGTCTTACTATTAAAAAGATAAATCATAGATTTTCCAAATGTATAAGTAATCCCTCCATACTACAGCTCAACGTGCCTCAGCTTTATATACTCATTATAATACATGCTCAGCTGTATAAACCCACTTGATGCAGACAGTTCTGCATCCCAGACTCAACTTCAGACTAAGATTAGGAAATTTACACGATTGCACCTCAGCCATGTGACCAAAGACTTGGAGAAATTTTTCAAGAGATCAGAAAGGACAAAATAATATGGATAAACCTGTCATTTAACACCACTTTTTTATGGTTTGGATAGACTGTAATTTTGAATTTATCTCCCTGATCTGACTTTGGCCACTGAATACTTGAAGACACTTGCAAGAGGGTGAAGCTCGAAGCGCTGTGCTGCCTTTCAGAGGTGGCAATTGGCACAATGCACTAGTCCATCTCACTTTTTGGAAACACTGATTAAAGATATACATTGACATGAATTGAAAGTACCTGCTTCAGATAAAGTGCTTTCTTTTGTTCTTTCCTGATAAATTACTTTTGATAGCTATTAAACAAACTTGATATCAAAGAACATCAATGCTCCAAGCAGCACTACCCTCATTCATGAACATTCAAACTGCTATAAGCACAGCAGGTTCAGGAGTTGGTTGGGTGTTACTCCACCTTCAAGGTCAAATTAACTTTTTTTTTTTTTTTTTTTTGGAGATTTATTATTTCTGACAGACAAATGTAGATTAAATATATTCAGCAACTCCCACACATATTCATTGTAGGAACTTCCTCATGCAATATGCTAGCTCAAGGGCATCCTTTTGCCAAGAGAGCTCTCGTATCACCTAGGTTGTTTCTAGAAAGGTGTGAAATCTATTCAGGCACACCCAATTCCAATGTCTCTCTCTATATATGTGTGTGTGTTTGTGTGTGTCTAAAGAAATTTATTTACATTGGTTATAAGAAGAATGTCCCCAGGAATGAGGGAAGAAAAGCCAAGCACCGAAAGTTAGGAAGGACCAGCAGTAAAATTACATTTTTTAGCCTGTCCTCTTATGTTTCCAGCATATGCTCTGCATATATACAGAGAGGAAAAAATTAATCTTGAAATTGTTACAATCTTAACGACAGCCTAATGCCTAAGTCCACAAGAACTCACAGTACTTTACAGGTAACAGTCTGTGTTGGCAATAGCCAATTTTTGACCCTGCTGTACCGCTCATGAACACTTCATCTGGCTAAATGCTTAGATGCCAGCTGCATATGGGCAGCAGATTGTAGTTCTAAAAATTATTGCACTTTCTTTTTCTCAGCAGTATTAAAAACCACACAGGATAATTACAGCAGTTCTGCAACCCGGGCAGAACGCTGAACCTGCCTGAGCCGTTCTCTCACTTGAAAGTGACATACCAATTACGAGTTTCATTTGGCTGGAGGCTTTAATTTATTACATTTCAACATTATGCTGAAGTTGTAACTTCATTTCACACTGCACAGGCCTATCCCATGCCAAGAGAGGGCCAGATGCACAGATAAATGCTGAAGAGAACTTACTTTGGCAACCCATCCCCACAACCCTGGGAGGAGGCGTTTGGGTGCCAAGTTTAGATAGAAGCTTCTAGAGGAAAAAATTAATCTTGATTAAAACATCTCTGCAGTGCATTTACAGCCACAAAGTGAAGTCCCATGCCAAAAGTTAAATGTAGAAAAGTGGGAACCGTGACATATTTACAACATTGCTTTTAAATGCACTCTGCATGGACAAGAGCAGCGGCGACTTACCTACCTAGCAGCTCTGCAAACTCTCCCAGCACCTAGAAAAATACAAATTCATAAAAACAACAAGGCTCTGTTTCTCAGTCACGTTGCAGGGGGTATTAGAAGGGTAAACAGCTCAGGGAAACTAGAACAGCTGGTTTTTCTAGCCTAGTTTGGGCAAGGAACCCCTTCTTAGAAACGAACCCTTTGTATTTCAGAATACCCTTCTCATAATGATAATAATAACCATACACGAAAGCATAGCTGTCCCAAACATATTTGGGCCAGAATCAGAAAAAATGGATTCTTTTAACACGTGAAATGTTGAAGAAGCTACTGCTCATCTAGTCCTGTTTTAAACACTTCCAGCAGGAAAAAAAAAAAAGTTACATTGGCTGCATGGGACAAGCAACCCTCTGGCTCTCCAGAGAGCTAACAGCAGCTTTCCCACAAGGCGTGCGTGTCTACGTGTGCGTGCACACGCGTACGTGTGTGCTGTTTGGAGGGGAGGGTGCCTGAAAGCAACCCCGTCTTTACAGGCAGCCTCGGTACAGAAACCTGCACCCGGGGCTGTCACTGAAATATCCGTGTGGCATTTTCACTGCCTGCAAGGGTGAGAACCCGCCAGTGCTGCCGCTCTCCCCTGAGAACACACTGCTGGGGGGACAGGATACAACTGTTTTGGTTTTTTTTGAAAAACTGTCTTAGGAGATCCTGGCTTTAAACTGCTCCCGATTCATGCTCAGAGCATTTAAGACTTTGCGCAGAGGTAGCTCCTTTAATGACAGTACTAAAAACATCTCCTAAGCATTCCAGAAAACTACATTTCTAGCTCGGCTAGAATGGAAGAAGACATTAATTAAATGGAAGCAGAATTAAATAAAGTGACCAGATTTTCAGACAGAGCATAACATTTTGTGTTTCAGCTCTATAGTTTTGTAGCTCTGAAGAAATTATTTTGCAGAAGCTGAGATCTGCTCAGATTTCTTCTTAGGATATTCTTCCTTTCACAGGGAATTCTTATCTTGACTTTTATGCTAATTAAATCATTCCTCACACTTCTATTTCACCTGTTCTGTATATTATTTTCCAGTTCTAAACAAAATAGGCAAATTAAGCAAGTTCTTCCAGCAAGGCCTGTAGCATATCCAGCTATGTAGCCATCTAAGAAGTTTGAACTGTATTCATTTCAGTGGCCTAACTGCTTTCTTGTTAGCTTCAGTACAGTATCAGAATTGGCCAAATCAAATGCCTCAGCTCATTTTCAACTTTCCATGTAGACCAGGCAGTGCCCTAAGAGGACCCTTGAGCTGCATACGAAATATTGCTAAGGTGAAGAACATAGATGAAACCAGACAGATTGGATGAAAAACAAGTTAATCACTAATCTAATAAAATATATGGTGGAGTCGTTGGCGTGTAGTAAAATGTGTACAAGAATACTTAAACTGAAATAATCTCTGCACAAGTAGCGAGGTTCAAAAGGACTGCAGGATGGTAAGCATAACGTGGGCCGGGAATTTATAGACCAGTCACACCAGCCATTCTCTGGTATGATATATGAAGCTCCATTCTGACAATAAGTAAGGACAGGGACCGAAAGTGCCTAATACACTGCCTGCTAAGGTTTTACCAGGTGATCTCACAATGGCTTCTCTCACCCAAATCTGAAAAATGCTTCTCCCATTGAGATTAATCTGGAGCAACGGTAAGCGAGTAGACTCCCTGATTTGCCACGGCCACTTGTATCTTCACACAAGCTCAACGAGAGAAGACTGATGTCAAGCAAAACAACGTCCTGTGCTTTAAGGTGAGACTTAATTGTCTTTGAACTAAAAGAATAAAAACAATGGATGAAACCAAAGAGAGATTGCCTCAAGGTATTATGAACCATCGGTTAATTGTACTTTGACCGTCTCTGTAAAGAATGCCTCTCCAGTCTGATCCGGTTGCTGGCTAGCTTTCAACTAGTTGTAAATTGTTAAGTATTTGCAATGCTTCCTTAGTGATATTATTCAACCCATGATCATTCAGCAGTTTTATAGAGCACTTAGAAGCCCAAAGTTTGCGTTGAAGGATGTTTACTGTGGATGGCAAAGTAAAGACAGGGAGCCACAACAGCATCATACAGGACAGGAAGAACTTGTGTTTCAATCTGGAGGTCATTGCTGGCTCATGGTGTGGTTTTGCAATAGTTAGTTTAAACTTAAATGCTTGCTGTTTCCTCCCTTATGACTATAACTTTGCCTTCTCTTGCATCAGTTCTGGCATTTATTTGACACCTCCTTCTCTGGTTTTCACCTACTTTGCTGTGGCTCCTTTGAGGCTGAGTAGCTCTGCTGACAGCTTTCCAGAGTGTCAGACACATGTGGCATTAGGCCAGGGCAGGCAGGCATGGCCAGGGGGAGGCTGAGGCTCTGCCTGCAGACGCTCTGGCACAGTTCAATCTGCCATGTCACCAGCCTTGGCTGTGGCTCTGACATGCATGACCTGAGGGGCACCTTACTCCTCAGAGGAGGAAGACTCTGGCTGCAGCTTCTTTTAGCTATCCTATGTCTTGCTATTATTTCATAGAATTGATTTATATGTGCCTTTCAGTAAGGTCCCTAGGTCCCATCATCGATTTCCTGTCAGTCTCATGCCTGGCCAGTTTGTGGTGCCACACCTGCAGGTCAGGGCTTTCAAGGAACAACAGAGTGCTCCAGGTGCCATGAAACCCAGTGTTAGCTAATCAGAAAAGAAGCACTCCAGGAAAAGTATATCTCAGTGTTTGCATGCATGCCTGTCATACCATGCCATCACGCTCCGTTCATGCGATGAGCCAGGGAAGTAGGTCATAACCTTGTATGTCAGAGCCTGGAAAGAGCTTCTCTCTTTCCCTTTCCTTCAGAGGACAAGAGGAGTCATCCTTTTCAAGTCTCCTCTTGCTTGAAGCTATTTGACTCAGCTCCCAGACCTGTACTTCCTCCCTAGGGAAATGAGAAAAACCAGAAGCCTTGTTGCTTACATTGTTTCATGATCATGGATGATGTTAATTGCCCCAAAAGAAATTAATTTCAGGAAGCATTCTCTTAGATTGCCCACTGAGTCAGAAACATGACCACTAAACAAGCCATAAAGATACGTATCATAGCCCATTATTTCATTAAACTTGGAAGAGCTGCAGTAACATGTATTATGTGCAACTCACAAACCTCAGCTGTTTTGAGTATTACCTGGTAACTTAAAGCCTTGGTTCTGAACTGATGGCCAAAGCAAGCTCCTCCTCTGGATTAGCTGAGGACTTGAGTGGTGGAAAGTTGCAGCGTCAGACCTCCAAGTGGGTACAGCACCTCAGCCACAGGTGGACCATGCACTGGTAGTCCCTAGTCAGAGCAGTCATTCCACAAGAGCCAAGAGAATTTAGGGAAGGAGGTAACAGAGTATTTTGAGGCTTGACCAAAGTGGAGGTGCCCAAGTCCAAAGCTGACCTTGTCAAGGAGGGCCCTCATTAGCTACTGCCAGTACTCACTAGGATAACTTCTGTGGAGAAACAGGCATCAGTGTTTGGATCTTTATTAAAAGAAAGGGTTGTGTGTTTTCCCCTCACTTTTAGCTGCTCATCAGGAGACAAGCTGCAATTCTGATGCCCAAAACACCACTAACTTGTGCTGCCGCACTTCCCCGGTGCCTCCTCAGTCTTCTTGAACAAGCCTGAGAGGAAGAAAGGAGAAAAAGTACCCAAGGGGAGCCTGCTACAGCTGTGCAGGTTTCAGCCACTGCAGACGTGGGATAAGAATAGGGGATGGAGGTCTCCAAGTGCCACTACCCAGGAGGGTGCTCTCCTTGCTCCACAGCCACCTGAGCACAGGGTTAAAAGCTCAGGGTGGGGTCATATTTACACGATAGCTCTGTGCCATACGCACCAGGAATTGCCTAACACCGTTTCGCTCCCCTGGGTCCTTTGTCAATAGCTGGGATTTAGCACTGCGAACCACAACGTATCTACGCTTGACGACCAAGATCTGATTACTCGTAGGCTGTTGGAGCTGTTTTGTTTACTGCTGGCCAGTTGAACCCTGAACAGCAAAGCCACACCTATCCTCAGTTTCAGTTCAGATGGGATTACTCTGCTTTTTCGGATGCGATTTTTACTGCAGCCACAGCTTATGCATGAGAAATCAATGCATCCCCGTGAATTCACAGCTGGGAAGGACGTCCCCCGCAGCAGGAGGAGAGCATCGCCTCCAGCCCGTGCCCGACACAGCCCTTCATGGCTGCTGGGACCAACCCACCGGGTTTGCTCGGAGCCAGCCCAGGGGAGCAGGGAGGAGGCGGCCTTGGTCTCCCTCCGCCCTGGAAGCGCCACCAGGGAGTGTGCGGTGACTCAGCTGGCACTGTCCCCACTGCCACACCTGCCAGGATGAGGGCTTATCAGGGTGGGAGGGGGCAATAATTTGCGGCAGAGTCATTGATGAAAAGATCCAGCCTCGCCGCTGGGGAAATGGCGTCTGTTGCCGCCTTCCGGTGTCACGGTGGCAACAACAGCGTGGCTGCGGCAAAGCTGGGCAACGGGGTAGAGGAAAGAGGACCATACCAAGACCCTCCTGCTCTGCTGCACCCTGTGTCCCCAGGAGTCACCTTGCCGAGGAGGGTGACTTGCCCCAAGGGCTGCTTTGCCCTCCTGAGACACAGGATCGACCACAAACCGACACTGCACGGGGTGGGTGCTCGAGGGAGGGGGATACCAGAAGGCACCCCCTCCCCAGCACGCCGGGTGGAATGGGCAGAGCAGTGCCCCTCAGACCCTATCTGCTGGTTTTAACACAACCAGTTCTGCACCATCAACTCCACCCAACCCTGTATCATTTTCCCTACTTGCTGGGCATGCACTCCCGGAGCAGATCCCCAGTAATATTAACCCCTTTGCCCTGGAAGGGAAAGGGTGGTGATTTCTCATAGAGGCCAAATCTCAATGGCATCGGGTGAGAAACCCCCATTTCAGAAACCCTGAAAAAGGTTTCAATTAAGATTTACAAGAAAAGTAAAGCCATCTCATTTTGGGGCAAAAAAATTGTTATATTTTGGACTGAACAAAATATTTTCTGACTTCTAGCTTTTTCCTTTTCTGCTTTACCAAAACCAAAGGGAAGTGGAGCACACTAAAAAAAAAAAAAATAAAAAGGATCAGAGATGCACGAAAGCCTCCAGTGATCTCAGAGGTAACACACCCCAGGGGTAGGAGAGCCACAGTTAAACCTCAGCAGCTCACGTACGCCACCCGTCCCTCCACGACGCAGCGTGACAGGAGAAGCCAATCTCTCTTGCACAGATGGTGCTATAAATATTTAGGCCCAGGTTAACAAAACAGAACAAAACAGGACTAAATGCTTCCAGAGCACTAGCAGGAGGGACCAAAAAGTCCAGGTCCTGTTCCATTGGGCCTTTCTGGTGAAGGTGGAACATAGAATCATAGAATGGTTAGAGTTGGAAGGGACCTTAAAGACCATAAAATTCCAACCCCCCTGCCATGGGCAGGGACACCTCCCACTAGAGCAGGTTGCTCAGAGCCCCATCCAGCCTGGCCTTAAACACTTCCAAGGATGGGGCATCCACAGCTTCTCTGGGCAACCTGTTCCAGTGCCTCACCACCCTCACAGTAAAGAATTTCTTTCTGGTATCCAATCTAAATCTTCGTTTTTAATTTAAAATTCTCCAATTTAAAACCATTACCCCTTATCCTGTCACTGCCCTTCCTGACAAAGAGCATTTCTCCAGCTCTCCCGCAGGCTCCCTTCAGATATATGTCCCTTCAGAACATAACACTGCCAGGAGCAATTAATCAAAATTCCTGTGCTGCTGAATCACAAATTTCCAGAGGTAACAGCTTGCTTCTCATGAAATCCTTTGGTTAACGAAGTACCAGTATCCCCACCCTTCCTTGAACCAAGTCCTAGTTTCTTCAGACTCATGTGTGCTTTCCTCATCGCCAACGCATTCATCACTTTTCCAGGAATTTTGCAAGAGGATGTGTAGCCACATAGGGCAGTTTTAGTGAATATGAGCTGGACCCAGGAGCATTTTGACATCAAGATTAGTAGCCTTGACATTAACAGAATCAAACTATTAAAGGCATTTAGGGTGTGGGTGTAACTTAAAACATATTTAGGAAATAAAATCTAAGAGGTTACCACAAAACAGAGTATTGTTCTGTGATCTCATGGGGCCTCTGATTCTGATAAGAAGGCGTCCAAGTAAAACAAGAGGAATTATGACAACAAAATCAGTGTTTACCTATCAAAAGTTAAGAACTATTGTCTGCAGTTCCGTGTGCAAGTACCCCTTTCTATCTATCATTAAAAAAACAGAAAAAGGAAAAAATGCCTTCAGCCTAATGCGGTAAGTGCACTTTTAACAAAATACTCTTATTCGTTTTCATTATAAAACACCCTTGATAGGTGAAACTCCTCTGTGACAGTTTGACAGTCCTTTCAGATGGTATTTTGGACTGAAGTCTCAAGTCCTTTCACTTGAGACTTTGTGGGGAATGAGAAAAAATTGCTGGGGCCAGAGCTGCTGTTGGAACATGTTCCCATTTCCTGCAAAACAAGCACATACAAATGAGGAGAGGAAGAAATTAAGCCAGAAAAAGGCACTTTTGACCCTGGCACTCTATTCAACTTGCAATATTACTGCTAAGGAAGTAAAGCAGTTTATCTTCAAACTCCCTGCTGCATACCAACAGCTAGGCTTTTAAAGGCATATTAGTGTCCTGTAGCACTAGTTCTGTAAGAGTCACTCTGGGCAGGGAAACTAATATGGGTTAAAAAAGAGAGAGTGGAATTGGAGACATCAGAAAATAAAAGCAGGATGATGAGTAGCAATATGGGACCATGAAGACGGCAAACCAGGTTCATATACCGCAGGTGAGTTAGCTGAAGCCAATGGCTCTCTTTGCTGGAGGGTGCCTTTTAGCTCAAGTGAAGACAACCTGGCTGCCTTGTAGGAGCCTGAAGACTCAGAAGACACTGGCCTGGCACCCTTGCACTCCCTAGTGACTCCCCAGATGAAGAGTGTCTTATGGCTACATACAGCCTATGGAAATGTCCCAGACAAAGCACCTCAATGGTATGAACACTATCGACATCTGCTCGCTCTTTTGCATTTTTCTAGGTTTTCTGGGGAGTGAGGTTCGGTTTTGTTTTGCTGCCTTTTTTTTTTTTTTTTAATTTGCTCTTATGCCAGGTGCCTGGAAAACATCTTGACATTGTAATTCCAAATTCAGCTGACCAGTCCAAACCTGTTGTTGCCTCTATTTTTCATGTATTTTTGTGAATGTCTGTATGTGAACGGGTTGATCTGGACTTCACTATGTTTTCCAATGTAGACTCAAGCAACTGGTACCAAGCCAGGTGCCAAATGTCCTAGAAGGCAAGAAACTGCCTACTGAAACTTCTTCATGAACTCTAGAATGATAAAAACTCTTTAGGGCAAGACTCCCTTCCCCAGGACTTCTTTTTGAGTGAGGAGACAACAAACGAATGGCCCAGGTCACCTTTCCTTTCAGTTACACAGAATTTTGGGATATTTCAGTTAATATAGGGTACGTAAACTTTGATTCTGACGAGAGTAAAATACCAGTCAAAGGAAAGAAATAACTACAGCCAGCATGCCTTGGGCAGAAAGCCCCTTAGCCAGGCAGACCATGGCTGGGTACCCCATACTGAGTTTATAGAGGAGGAATCCTCTTTCCGATGGGGGAGAGCTTGTGGGAGAAAAGAGGATGGAGACCAGGGAGGTGGGCTTTCCTCTTTCCCAAGCTGAGGCAAGTTTGCCTGGGCTCAAACCATGGAATAGGGCTTAGCCAAACAGAGAATTTCTGGGAAGGGCATCATTACCCAGTCTTCAGCTGCATAGAGACAAAAGATAAATAAATCACATCTCAGATTCCAGGAATGCTGTAAAAAAAAAAAAAATTGCAAGCAGAAAACAGTGGAAGGCTACTGGGCAGCTGCCTTATTAGCCCTTCACAATTGTGAGAGGAGAACTTGAGGCTGGGCCCTTCACCAACATACCTGGGGGGAATGCTTTCATTGCACTTAAAGTATATTACTCACAGAGGTTACCCAGACAGATGACCTGGGAAGAAGTGAAGTGATAAAATGAAAATCTTACATTCCATTACCAAATCTGCCTTTGCAGTTGTTTTCTCTGTACCTCAGACTGAACTGTATTTCTGTATTCATGCCAAGTAGCTTTTCCTATATCATATATCTTTGGGCTTAGCCAGACAAAAGGGAAGTAATAAATTTGAGCGTATAGAACACGAGAATAAAGTGCAGAAGTTTTATACTGGTGTCCCATCAGCCTGAGCAAACATAAGAGATCTTGGCTCAAGCAACAATCAAGAAACACATTGAGCAGCATTAATTCCTCTCAAGTGCTTTCTTGAGAAACAGCTTCTCTTATCTTAGCCCCAAAATTACCTCTCTTCCTTGCAAATTTCTGCTTTAATCCCAGCAGAGGGATGGCTACGCTTTCAGTAGTGAAAAATTATTTGCAGAGATAACAAACCTATTGTAACTGAAATGACAGATGGAACTGCTAACCTCAAAGGGAGGAAATTCACAGAACTCAAAATTTCCCATTGTAATAATTTTTGTGCATCTCTCACTCCAGCAATTCATCCAACATTAGCACCGACAGTGGGGTCACAACAGGTACGAGACGTGCTCACACCAATACCTGAACAAGGTTTTTTGTGCTGTAAAATCTATTTCCTCCCTGGATTACAGGAGGAAACATGATCTGCACAACCAATGCTTCCAAAACTGATGGGCGATTAAGACTGGTCTTATATGCAGCCCAATGACAGATCTATCTAGCTTTGAAATATTTAATGGGAAAGTGCTTTCTTAGTTAGTTTTTCCACCAAGGGAAACACCTGGGTTATAACGGCCTGCAAAGAAGTCTGTGTGTTGGAAGTGCAGCCAAAATTTTAACCAGATAGGCACAAGCAGGCATTGAGTGAGAGTCACGGATGTGATTTGTGTCAGGTGAGTGTTACTGTCGCTGTGCCAGGGCAAACTGGATAGAAGCTGGTGTACTGCCCTGGCAATAGCAAACAAGAGGGAGATTGTGGCTGGGCCAGACTCCCAGCACACTTCAGCTTCTTGTGGCCCAGCACAGGTAGTTCAAAAGCCCCAAAAGAGGAAGATGAGGCCCTTTACAATTCTGTATGCACACACAACCTGCCTGGAAAACCTCCCTACAAAAAATGAGCAAGCCTTTCTCAGACAGGGGCAACCCATTGACTCCGTCTGTTTGCCTCAATAGGAAATTGTTCCCAAAGTTGGTCTCTGTTTGTTGCAAGGAATTGACTTGCAGGTCAGGGTTTTCAGTATTGATTCTGCCAGCCTGTTAAAATCAGATTCCTACACAGCCTATCCGAGGAGATCTATCGTTTTAATACAGAAAAGCTGCAATTCCAATTTTCACTCTCCTAAGGTTTGTGTGAAACAAAGTACACGGTAAAATGACTGTGGTTTGCATGGGGCACTGTACACATCTGAAAGCAGACTTTATCTTCAATATTTAAAATTGATATATATTTAATTTGCCATTTTTGCTGTACTTGAGAAACAGTAATGGGACCCCCCCCTAGGGCTAATTTAATATAATTTTATGAAGAAAGCATCTGCTTCACATCTCCAAGTAAATGAGTTTAAAGTCTTTTACAGAGCGGATTGCATTAACCTTTCTAATTATTTTTCTCCTGAGAAAGCACTTCCAGATTTCTCCTGACAAAACATATTTCACTCCTGAAGCATATTTACCACCAATAATTAAAACTAAAACGCAGCGAACACACACATACTCTTCTAAGGCAGCCCAACTGCAAACACTGAAGAGCCTCACAGCTCCATACAGCCTTGGAGCCGCCTGTAACTACAGCTGATAACAAATTCCACCCAGCACAATATGTGTGCTAGCTACAGATTAACCAAAATAACCAAACCCCTTGAAGTTAAGATCTGACACCAGGAACGTGTTTAGTCCTCTCATTTAAAAAGCCCTATGTTTGCATTAAAAGCAGATGCTTGATTTGCTCTGGCAGAGCACTGTCTGTGCATTCCAGCGTGGCAGAGGACCGGTTTTTATCACGAAAACAACCTCAGGAACTCAGGGATCTTTAAATGACTGAAAACAGAGTGTATGTCCTCCCTTTCTCCCTCTACTCCAGAACGTATACAACTCTGTTTCATGTTACTGCGCAGAGCAGCTAAGACACTGGAGCGGTGTCTTCCGATGATAAATACCGGCACACATATTGGGAACTCAGCGTGTTCACAAAAGTGAAATGAACTGAAGCGACAGTGCAGTGAGTCACCCGGCAGCTGCTCCCTTTGAAGGGAGATGGAAACAGGAGACGGCGAACCAGAAAGGATCACCTTTCCTCTGTCTCTGTCAATGCCATTCACACACCGCTTGAGTTTTTAGCTCAAATCTACAAGGGAAGAAATTCTTTCACAATGGCCACATTGAACTGAGAAACAATGGAAAATTGCTGATTTGGTTCTATTATAAAACACACAGAATTATTTTGGACTAGGCACAATAGTACTAAGTTCTGTTTCAACTCGGTATAATTATAACCGGCCATTCATACGCTGAACTTACATCAAAGAGCAATTTATTTTGAGTAATAGCACATAATTCATCCCAGTGTATGTAATTAGAAATGAAATGCAACATGTGCCCAGGCATCACATCGAGGGAGAATGGGAAGTGCAGACTTTTGAATTCATACTTTGTAGGAACTGCTTAATAACACAACTGGTAAAGATTAATCATCCATCACAGTGCAACAGATCAGGTAATACTAAACAACCAAACAAAAATCAAGCTGCTCAGCACAAAAGAAACCCATTATAAACACAGTGAAACTATATATGCCAAAGCTAAATTAATTCCTGGTGTAACTCCAGTATTAAGAAGGGAAACAAAAGGAAAAATCATTAAAAACCACTTCAGCTTCTGTTTCTGCAGTGGCTGGTGTTCCCAAAGACAGACTGAAACTCTGTCTCGGCCAGAGATGGCCACCCAGCATCCCAGAACCACAGCCCTGGAGCAGCACCCCCATTACCTCCCAGCTGCACATCTGGGATGGCAGGAGCAACAGGACAGGCAGACAGCAAGGGCACGATGGGACCCGCTACCCACCTTCTCAGCAGGGCCAGGGGAACATCATGATGAGTAGGATTAGGGTGGCCACATCCCAACACCACCGAGCAATTGCCTGGCTGCAGGAGCTTCCAGCAAGGCCTGAAGGGTCTCAGCTGAACCATCAGCTGCAATCACCCCCTGAGTGTCTGCAAGCAGCACGGGGGCTCTCCAGGTGTCCTGGATTTGTACTGCTGCTGCTTTTCACATGTAATGGCTAGCCAGGTGAAAGGAAGTCTTCATTTCTCCAGCAAAACCATCCACCTCCTAAGTCTTTCTCCACCCCAAAGTACTCCTGATTGGCAAGACAGCTTTTTTTTTTCTCCTCCAAGTATTTGTACATAGTTGCCATGATCTTTTAGGTTTTTACTAAAAGACACAAGGACCGTGCTACTGTGTACCAGGCAGCAAACAATAACAATAATAAATAATCTGAAGGAAAGATGCTGACACAGAAACCTCTTTGTAAAATGGAAAGAGCAAGTGCATTGCAAATGCGCAAAAAGCAAAAAGGTTTTCAACTGTTAAAGTGCAGTCTTATGGAAAAAAATGCTGCCTGTGAAATACGGTGACTTCTCTGCTTCAAATAAAATAAATGAAGTAGAAATGTCACGAGGATAGAATGTCTAGGTCATGTAGCACACGGGAAACAGGCACAATTCTTGGCTAATGACTGCCTACCTTTCTGAGTCCATACTTGGCTGCATCGTATCTTGAGTTAGCTGGTGTGCCACTGAAGCTTTTGTAGCTGATTTACAGTGTAATAATTCCCATTATATTCAATGGATTTACCACTTACCTTTGAATGGCTGCATTTAAATTCTTTTTATCCTGATCATTTATCACTGTATTCTTTGATAGCTTTGCTATCTGTCTTTCAAGTCAATACTGAAATTTGGCTTCAAGAAGAAAGGAGAAGGGATCTTTATTTGCTCTGAGACACACGTTACCTCACCTAGGATGCCAGTCAAGGGACCACAGTGAACAGGTGAGAGGTCTCCCTTCAGTTTTCAATGTTTTTTACCAAAGGACAGTAGCAATACAAAGGAAATACAATTGTGACAAAAGGCTGAAGAGATCCTGGTCAGACAAAGACCACTTTTCTTAAATCTCTCAGGTAAAGAAAGCTTCTCTGAAGTATCTTTTCCCAGCTGTTTTTCCCCCACCTGGCTTGTCTCTTCCGCTCTCTTCCATTCCCCCGCTCTGCCCTTGTTTGTTCCCAGGACTCATCATCAGCTGAAGTTGAAACAATACCTTATAGAAGGCACACAGCTCTGAACATCTCCATCTCCTGCAGTTGGGAAGAGAGTGCAAGAGCAAAGGGCTTTTCAGAAGCTGTGGTGACCGGAGATATGGAGTGGAGAGCTCCAAAGAACCAAAAGTAACTAGTAACAATAAGTGAAAAGGTGGACTTTGTCAGTCCCAAGGAAATATCTCAACATATTTTGGAGATAACTAAGAGTTGCTCTGGATTATTGAGCTTTCTGTGGCTTTCTTGTAGCAGCTGCCAAAGCTGCCTGCACTGGGTGCAGTTACCACCCTTCTGGGATTTTTGGTTAGGTTTTTTAAAAGTTACATCCTGAAGTTACCTGTGCTCTTCCTCCCTACTCAACTGCATTTGACCAAACAAATGTCAGCAGGCCACAGTCTGATGCTTTGGAAGACAGATAGCAAAGAGCCAGCTGCATTAGTTTTAGCCAGCTGGGAGATTCTCCAACAGTGGAATTAATCTCCTCATGCTTTCCTCTTTCTTCCTCACATGAGCTTCAGTGTATTTTTAAAGGGCTACAGGTTTCTCTTTGTGTATATGTATGTCTGTATATTTTTATACGCACTTTAAAAAAACCCAACAGCTTCCATATAGGTGTGTACAGATATAACCTAAAAGGTTATATACTAATTGTGGTTATTGATAATAAATATTGAAAATGATCCATTGGTTGTGCATAACCACAGTATCAAAGCCACACATGCAAGAGGCTCCTTTACCCACCACTGTTAATGAAATTGCTATTTATAGAAAACACGTTTGTTTATGTGCTCATGATAAAGACTGAATAATGAATTCCTCAGGGTTATTTGAGGTTCACACACACAAAAAAAATTAAAGTGCTTACACAGCTGCTCCTGGACTTCTTCCCTTCTCTTTGGCAGTCAGGAGTTATCCTGGGCACTGAAACAGCTTGCCATGTTTAACATTAAAGTTAAGCAATGTAAACGGCTAACAATAGCCTATAGTAGGCCAGAATGCTAAGATACACATCACACTGAGGAACTGTCACTCTCCTTACTTGCAAGGACAATTAAGCAATTGCAGACAGGGCCTGGTTTTCATGTCACCGGAGCCCCACAGAAACAGGGAGAATTGCCCATTGCCATGACCTGTTTTAACAGGTTAAGGAAATCTTTAGGTCTCCTTTACCCAAATCATGACTAAGCCTCAATTTCCATGGATGTCTCCCAGCCTGCAGCTGCTGCATCATGCTGGATTGGCAAAGGGAAGGTAAATAATGGGCCAAGCCCCCACCAGTTTAGACCTCTGGGGACATGTGGGACCACAGCCATATTTTTGGCTGATAAAGGGAGCAAGCCTGAGGAGGATTAAACACTCTTTACCAGCCGTCGCCTCCAGGAGTTTACTCCTAGCATTGACAGGAGGCATTATGGCTCCGATTGAATCACCATGGAGAAGCTGGTATTTCTGGCTACTCTTCAGTCTCTGCTGGCTTGATCTAGCCAACATTCTAACTTCACAGCTAAAAACAAGGCTTCTGGGCTGACAGACGTTTCACCCAGACGCTTACTGCAGCTCACAGCCAGCAAAACCTACTGCCTCTTAAAAACATCATGGTTCTGGGCTATGGTTCTTCACCAGTATCACATAGCAGTGCTGACGTGTCCTCACAGTGTTGATAACTCCAGCTGCAAGGAAGCTGACCTTGTGGTTAGCTTCAGGCAGGCGGGAAATGGCTTGCAGCTTAAAGGCTAGGAGGGAGATTTAGGAACAGGCTTGTGCCAAGAGCTGCAGAAGGTGGTAAACGCTTTTCAGATCACCCAGAAAATAAAATGCACCCTTCTGAGACACCCAGCAGCCCTAGACATCCTGCATCTCGCTGACAGACCTGCCTTTCATACACATGCCCCACAATGTCACATTCAAGCTGCTCGGAGCTTTGGGGAGCCCCGTGGGGCTGCCCTAGGAGGGGGCACAAGCAGGGGGCTGAGGGCAACCCCCACCCCACAGGATCCATCGAGGGGTGAGCCAGGACCTTGGGCTACCATCGGGAGCAAGAAG
The DNA here is from genome assembly GCA_013399435.1 of Arenaria interpres. Classification (NCBI taxonomy): domain Eukaryota; kingdom Metazoa; phylum Chordata; class Aves; order Charadriiformes; family Scolopacidae; genus Arenaria; species Arenaria interpres. The sequence goes on along the minus strand of VXAK01013811.1, from coordinate 57,218 downwards.
AGGTGGGGCTGGAGACAGGGCTGGGCAGAGACACCTTGTAACATAGCCAGGTGCCCAGGGCTGAGCTGAAACGGGGTCCCAGACCTTGGTTAGGATGGGGAGGCCCCAGGGGAGGATGGGCAAGGCAGTGAGGGCTGGCAGTGCCCTCAGAGGCCGGAGGGGCTCCTAAAAAAAGCAGGAGGGACACACACACAGAATGACCTGCTGCGAGGCCTTAACTCGTGGGTGTCACCTACCTATCTCAATTTTATTTCTGCACATCCACTGCTCAGTTGCTGCCCACCCTGGACATAGCAAAGTCCTCTGGCTGCACAATGCTGTTTTACTAGTGAAACTTCCTGACACATGAAGATCTTCCCTGACAGATGCAGAAATATCAAAAACCATGACAACACTAGAAGTCACAGTGACTAACCCAGGAGAGAAAGGCTTGGCATCCGTCCACCCGTCGTACCAAGAGCACTTGCAGGATGCAGCTCCTGGACCTCAAGTTAGACCAGCAGAGCACAACACACTGTCTGCACACCCCCTGGGTTCATCCACAAGTCCAGTGTTACCAAACTCTCCAAATCAAATAGCATTTTGATCCCTCATCTGCACAATTTGAGCCTCATGTCCATGCCCTAGGTGAGAACTGCAGTTAGTGGATATAAAAGGGAGACATCTAGTGACTCTGATACTTGTGCTTAGAGAGATAGACTCAGTACAGGGGCTGATCTGCAGGAGAGAGCAGACTTATCTGTTCCATCTGGTGATAGATACACCTTCCTCCCACATGGTACCTCAATCCCTCAAGGGTGGAGTTAAGACGTCCCTGGTTCATACCTTCTGCCTTTTTCTTTTTTCTCTGGTGGAGACGTCTGCATTACTGCAAACCTGTTCATTATACAGGACTTCATTTTACTGGGAGGACAGACAAACAATTTCACTGGTATGAGCTCTCCCATGCTTGAGCTTTCTGACATAAACACACAGATGTGCAGGAGGAATTTAAAGCATTTCTTAAGCCTCAGCTGATAAGAGCAGTTAGACATTGCATCTATACCCCAAAAAACCTCCTGCATTGAACAAAACCCTGATCTACTTCTTTGACTATTATTTAAAAAACACTGATGTGTCTCTCCAAATGTGCTTGAAATTGCAAAGATATACTTATATTCATTTGCCTAAACGTATTTACTGTCACGCTGCAATTTAGACTATGGCTCCCCATAATTTCCCATTGTTTCTTCATATTCTGTGTTTGTTTGTAGCAACTACTGCTTCGCTTTTTATTTAAATTATAAATGCATTGGGGCACAGACCGTCTTTATTTTCCCTGTTTGTAACTGGGCCTTGTAACAAAGCACTTCTGGTAACAGGAGAAACAAGTGGTTTTGCTCTTAGTGGATCCTGCTTTTGAAACAAAGACTTTTTTCTTACAAACCTAGCAGAAACATTCATTTTAAGGTTTCTCCTCCTCCTGAATTCCATTCAGCCCTCATTTTGATATCTCCATGATGTCTGACAAGTCAGATTAGATACAATGGCACCTTAATACACAGCAAATCTCTAAATGTGATTAGATTAGAGCATCCTGAAATGTCTTTGGGACCTGATATCATCTCATCATCATCAACCGCTCACTAACCACCTACTTTTCTACGTTGTATATAGGTATTTCAAACAGCACTGAGCTTAATGTAGATCCGTAAGGGATTCCAGTTGGTAATTCCCCTCCATTGCTAAAATGAACGTTTTTCTCTATCTTTTATCAGTATTCGCAGCTTGCCTTATCACATATGTGGAGAAGTCTGTGATATGTTGGGGGAACTCCCACAGGCCTAAAAGATTTTAGGTACAATCCCACTCCATAATTTCCTCTTATCACATAGCAATACACAGACTATGAGTAACCCGAACAGAGTGCATTGGCTTGCAATTCCTGGGAAGAAAGAGCAAGCATCTCTCTTCCAGGAGTGGAGCAGGAATGTAAATTATTAGGTTTCAGACCACAAACCCACCAAATTAATCATCTGTGAACATCAAAGACAGATATTTATATACATGATGCAGTATAACAAAAATAACCACCAACCTGGAATGAAAGCTGGCACTCTTGCCTACATCAGGGAACATCACATTTTATCACTTGCTCAAGTGGTTTAAATATATGCTGAATACCTCAAATCAGAAAGAGAAATGTGCAGTACAACAATTGTTCAGTATCCGTGTCAAAATACACATAAGAAAAATAAACTACATAGTAAGAGAAGACACTGCATCATCATGTTACATACAAATGCCAAGTGCTGCAAAATGTTCCAGGTGTTTCATGGAAAGATGGAGACACACTATTGATAAAGTTTACTCAGTTTGAAAACTCTAGTTCGCTTAGAGTTTGAAAACAACATTTTGAGATGTTTTTTGTCAGCAAGTTTGCTGATGACACTAAGCTATGTGGTGTGGTTGACATGCTGAAGGGAAGAATGCCATCCAGAGGGACCTGGACAAGCTTGACAGGTGGGCCTGTGTGAACCTCATGAAGTTGAACAATTCCAAGTGCAAGGTCCTTCATGTGGGTTGGGGCAAACCCAAGCACAAATACAGGCTGGGCACAAAACTGATTGAGAGCAGCCCTGAGGAGGGGGACTTAGGATTGGTGATGAGAAGCTCAACATGAGCCAGCAATGTGCACTGGCAGCCCACAAAGCCAACCTTGTCCTGGGCTGCATCAGAAGAAATGTGGCCAGCAGGTCCAGGGAGGTGATTCTGCCCCTCTGTTCCACTCTGGTGAGACAGACTCCACCCCCAACATAAAAAGGACACGAACTTGTTGAAGTGAAGTCCAGAGGAGGGCCACAAATATGATCAGAGAGAGCTGGAGTCCCTCTCCTATGAAGACAGGCTGAGACAGCTGGGGTTTTTCAGCCTGGAGAGGAGAAGGCTCTGGGGAGACCTTATAGCAGCCTTCCAGTACTTTTCCTTCAGGAGAGATGGGGAGGGACTCTTTATGAGGGAGTGTAGCTACAGGGCGAGGGGGTAACTGTTTTAAACTGGAAGAGGGTAGATTTAGGTTAGATATCAGGAAGGAATTCTTTCCTGTGAGGGTGGTGAGACACTGGAACAGGTTGCCCAGGGAAGCTGTGGGTGCCCCATCCCTGGAAGTATTTAAGGCCAGGGTGGATGACCAACCTGGTCTAGTGGAAGGTGGCAAGGGGGTGGGAATTTTATGGTCTTTAAGGTCCCTTCCAAATCTAACCATTCTCTGTAAAAGTGAGGAAGGGAAAAGGAGGTTGGAGGGAGTAAGGAATATTTTATCATCTATACTATATCTTAAATAAGATATTCTCACTCCAACTTGCTGAATATTTTAATGTGTCAAGTCAAAGCAGCATGACATCTTCTGATAACAGATAAACACAACCTAAGTTTTAGCAAGACTTTTTTTTATGTTGCTATTTAAGGTCAATGAAAACAGGTCTACTGACTTCACTGAAAGCTGATTCCCAGCTCAAAAAATGCAGAACTGCTAGACAGAACACTGGAGGAACACAGGTAGAATTAAATTTGCTGCTCTGAATAGAGCCTGGAAAGCACTTCACTGCCACTGCCCCAAGCCCCCCTGAAACATCTTTGTACAGTCCAGGAAGATTTTAGAGATTCCAGAAAGATTTTCTGGGTTGTTCCTGGCAAGATAAGCAGAAGTATTTCAATAAAGCCTTGTGTGACTGCTTCTGAATGTTTAGATCCTTTTCTTTCTTCTCTGCCTTTTTCATATCCTATCCATGGTGAGCACCAAAATTTAAGGATGAAAAAAGTGGCTGCTACACGAAGCTGTACACTAAAAATGTGCGTTCACAGAGGAGAATTTGCAATACAGAACACTGGGCATTTCCAAGAATGGCTTCTATTTTTCTGGAAGAAAAGTATACCATGTGTAGCCTCTCTCCTTAGCACTGTACTTTCAGGCTAGCAGTCATATTCAGCTCCTCTCTCCCCTTTTTAATTCTCCCTTCCCGGGCATACATGCTGTTTTGTACAGTCACAGTTGTCAGGGTAATTTCCAAAACCATGGATTAAGAAGAGCGGGAAATTTTCTCCCTCATTTGACACTACAGAACAATTGGGGTGGATAGAAATACCATCTCATCAATTACAATCGGCGCTGAGTTGCGTTAGCCTTGTGCTTGTACAGCCAATTACGTGGGATCTCTGAGAAATGGCTCCCACTGGGGCTTGTATCTAACACCTCATCCACAAGCTGGCGAACGCAGTAGCAGAAAGCTGTAAGAGAAAAGCACCCAGTTCCTCAGACATCGCGTCCCAAAGCTCACTTTCACTTCTTCCAACACCAGCTGGTCTTTTAAAGCTTATTTTATGTAACCTGCCGGGAGCACAGCCTGAGGTTCGTGTGGCTGCAGGCTGTGCAGCAGGTAAACAAGAAAGCTGGTATGCGCACGCAAACAATTTCCAGAAACAGAAGAGGCTTGAGGCACATTTTCCCAGAAGAAATCTGCCATTATCAGCTTTGAAGACACAGTTTATCAACTGTCTAAGCCGGCAGTTTAATGTTAACAGATAGGGTTACAGATACACCATAGCCCAGGTGTCCTTCAAAAGTATGTGACCCTGCCAAATACAGGTCTCCATTTGTGTTAACACTTAAATCCCGTGGTCAGTATTGTGTAGAGGGCAGATCAGCCAACTGTTTCCTTCAAGCCTTAGAAACTGAATTTTGAATTCCGAGAGGTCAAGGGCACATGCGTGCCAATGCCCGCAGCCCATCAAGGTGTTTGAACCAAACCAGGCCATTGATGAGCTTGTAGAAATAGATACGTGTTATCTGAAGTACACAACAGTCTCAGCATGAGCACCCACAACTGATCCAACAGCCTGAACACCCGGCTCACAGGCAGAATTTCATCTCAAATCTTTCTGACAGAAGTCCACATCTGAAAAGTTACTTACTTTTTCAAGTCTTCCTACTGTGTTCCTTTCCTTTATATTGCTATTTATTTACTAAAACACAAACTTGCATGTATGTGAAAGACGTATTTGCTAACACAATGACTTGACAATGTATCATCTGACTGAAAATAAGATTTCCTATAAAGTGCTCAGAGAAAAACTGGTACCAAGTCAAGAGAAGACAGCAACAGGCTGCTAACACTTTCGTACAAAATAATAAAATGCTTATCCATAATGACTTCCTAGGTCCAAATAAACACTGCAGTGAATGTACTGACATGAGACATCTTCCAAGTCCACAATCCGTTTCTTATGCTACAAGTTTTTTAGTCTACCTTATTTGGATAAGAAAAACAAACAAAAAAAACCCACCCTCTGAAAAGCAGTAGCTTTAACTTCTCCTGAAGGAAGTAACACCAAAATAGAAATTGTCATAAAATACTTTCTGCATTATTGTGGATAGAAAAATACCCCTTGAAAGTAAGTGTAGAAAACAGAGATGTTCCTTTCCCTGCAAATGACAGAAATACTTTTAATTACAAGAAAGGATGAAAAAAGGCTGGAAATCAACTATTTCCATCTGATACCACTTTTGATTCACTGTTGAATGCGCTGATAATGCATAATAGCATGCATCAGCCATGCTGAAAGGGAAATCAAAAACCAGGAGCAGAGTTTAAGGGAGTGAAGCCATCAACTTCCTGGGAAATCCACATATACAAGGTGCCCAGGTCCGTTTGGACCTCAGGAAAGTCAGGAGAGGACCCACACTGGGACAGCTGTATGTTGCCGGTGCACCCCCTCTCCTAAGATATTTTGCTTTTAACAGCATCTGAGTTCCCAGCATAACACCTCTCACCGACCGCCGAGCCACTGAAATACAGATATCAACTATTAGCGACACAAAAGGCACAAGCTATTGATCCAGAAAATCAGCTTAATCTTCCTTGGCTTTTGCATGAAGTCAATTATGCAGATGTGGAGAACATATTACAGGCTGGCAAACAGGGTCAGACTCTGCAGTAACACAGCAAATGTATTTACTTTGCTAATACTGCGAAGCCCAACCGGCATGAAAGCTACAAATACCAGGGAAATTTAGCATATCAAGCTCCTGTATTGCCACCTCGTGGCTTTTACACGTATAGCGGCACTTTGTTGGGAGGAGAGGAGATACAGAATTTCTTGTACTGTGTCACAAGCTATCATACGCTGGCATAAATCAAGGCAGAATTTTTAATTTAGTGACATTTAATAATGATACTTTGCAACGGAATGAGACTCTTCCCTGCAAGAAGAATACGAATAAAATACCGGGTGAAAACTTAAGCATGAAGTGAAAACTTTAGTAACCACCCCGGTTGCGATGTGTCGCTTGTGCGGTCCTCACTCAGCGGGGCACCTGTGCTGGTGGGACACCAAAGACGATGCTGCCACTAGTAACTAACTGAAAAATTCATCCAATTAAGTAATCCTTCTAGGAAAAATCTTGTAATACTTTCCAAGGCCTCTGTGATTTGAAATTCAATTGATATAGACACAATTGCGGTTTACAGGAAACGTTACCTTCTTCTGAGAATTGGGTCCCACAATACTGTAGTGGCTGAATTTGATTATGTCCACATCTACTTGAGAATAAGGAAAGGCAAAGGATCCATGGACCCAGTGAAGAACAAGGAGGAACACATAGGTGGAGGGGTGCCTACTGCTGCCAGCAACATCAGTTACTGACCAGAAAACTGTGTGGGAGCTCACCAGTCTCCACAGAGGCCTTTCATGCTAATCTTTTATATTTAATTTCACATAGCAGTTCCCTGAACTCTCCAAGTCATTTCCTTCAAACCACCAAAATGCTTATATACCTGCACTGGCAAGCAGAGGGTGCCCCAGCTTTCACAGATGTTCTTAGAGTCTGAAAGCAGAATAGTTTCCTCTTTCCCTTCAGCGTCAGCACCATCCAGAATCCAAAATCAGACAACCAGGATCAAGGACTCATCCTTGAATAGCTCAGCTGGAAAGAATAACATTCTTATTCTCATTATTAGCTCTTGTTAGTTCTTGTTCTAATGCATGCTATTTATCCAAGTACATTGTTTTGAAAATAATTATCCTTTTGTGGCTGTGCTATTTATCACAAGGAAGGCTAAGCCTTTACTATCAGTTCCGTGGGGTTTTTGTGCAAATGCTTGCAAAATGCCTGCAAAAAATCATTTGCTTACAGGGCTAAGATAAATTACTTTATGATTTATAGGAAGACGATCACACACAAAGCTTGATGATTTATAATAAAAAGGCTAAGCACCTTAATCATCTCTGTCTAACTGTATCCACATTTCTTCTGCTTAGGCTTAGCCTGTCTTCTAATAGGATTAAGTCCTGAACACTTCCTGCTTTCCCTTGTTACATTACTGGTATCCCATAATACAGCCAAGGGAGATCACCCAAGGCTTTATCTTACTCTCTTAAGTGGATGGTTCTTAGAACAAATAATTTGACAGCTATAGTACGGCAGGGTGATGAAATAGTCATGAAAATCTTCTCAGTAATGCCACAAGCAAATATTTTGTTAGCAAGTGATACCAACCTGTAAGCTTCAGGGCGAAAAAAATACTATGTGCATATACACATTGTGTGATCATTTACATTTCAGTGTCATTAACATAGCATGATGCTTTTTAAAAATTCTCCATTATATCCATACACATGAAAACATACATAATTCAGTGATTAAAAAGACCAGCATCTAACCTGTACAAACACAGTCTCTGATAGGTAAATTCTAGTATTGTGCAGTGAGTTAGATGCAGTGTAACCACATCGGCTGGAAGAAGATTAGTCCTTTCAGCAGTCTAGCATTCTTTGCAAACTTCTACAGAAGTTCTTGCTCCATCTCTGCCAGGTGTGATGGGAACGTGCCTAAAACGTCAGACTGGAATGCGGTTACAATGGGGATTACACTCCTGATGGCTTCAGAGGTTTCTGCATTACCCAGGGAAAGTTGTTGCAGTTAAAACAGGAGATACACAACTTTCTTCCCAAGACTTTATCTTATTTGGAAATTAAGCCTGTGCATGACTGTTAGAGGAGAACTGAGATATTTTGGACTTAGCGATACCATCGTGTTGTTTTTACATATAGCATTTAGCTCTGTAAAGGTCCAACACGAGTATCAAGTACGATCACGGCAAAGGCCTTGCCATTTGGTCAGCGATGGTGTGCCCCTACCATCTCCAAAGGGAATACAACCAGAGGACACATGTTGAAAAGTGCAAACAAATTTATTTTTCTAAAAGTGGCATAACTTCCATTTAATCCCACACAAAATACTGTCATGATCTCACTCTAAAGTGGCTGCGTAAAAGGAATAATTGCTGAAAGCTAACAAGTCACAAATAATAGCATTATCACAATGATATTTTAAAAATCAAGAGGATTTTCATAGCTGATTCTGGGTTTGGGGTCATCCTAAAAATCCCCAGTATTGAAGCTACAGTTGAGGGAATCTAAACAGAAGCATAAAAGCAGCTGTCAGCACCATAGTCTGCAAACCCCTGGTTCATTTAGAGCAAAATGATTTATCCTGGAAAAATATGAAAACATATTCCACATTACTTGGTCTGGTGTTTCGAGGATGGAAATCAAATTTAAGTCTAAAACATAATCAATATGGTACAAAGGCCAATTAAAAACAGGCATGAGCCTATTAGAGGACATGTAAAGAGGCCCATGGATATGAAACAAAATTAAACTATACATTACACCAGAGAAAAAGGGGAGAAGGAAGGGTAAAAGACACACAAGAACCAAATACCCCTGGGCAGAGAGAGACAAGGAAACAAGGAACTAGTTGCTTTTCAGCTGAAAAAGATGACAAGAAAAAAATAATACAGCTATATTGAAAAATAGGATGATTGAATGAAATAAAATAAATTTGAGTGAGGGTGGGAAACTGCAATGAAGGAAAAGGAGAAATCCTCATTCAAACACCCCAATTCAAGAGAAGAAACGCTGCAGAGGGAATGAGGACTGCAGAAAATAACCACTGCCTTCATGGCCACAGACACTGCACAGTTAGACACGACTACCCCTTAGAGGAACATTGAAAGCAAATGCTTTTCCACCCTTAAGCCACAGACAGAAGCAAATCCCTGTAGAACACAGCAGAAGCAATGGTAAGAAAAGAGTTGGTGGGGGGATCGGTATGAGGTGTGTTTCTGGAAGGGAGTGGGCACAAGTAGAGTGGCTGCCATGGCAGGGTGATTATCCCAACACCACTGAATATACTGGGGAGCCTGGGAGCATTGGATCCTAAAGCTCGTGTTGATGTTGTGGAGTTTTATGCTTGTTCACCATCGGCCGAAGCCACAGACCACCCCTCTGAAATGAAATCAGAAGTACAGGAGACATGAGTAAGGAATAATTGGCAAAAAATAGTTCTTTAACTCAATTAACTAGTTCATTGGGAAGGGAGGGATGCTAACATGATGCAGCAGCTCAGAGATTTCAGAGAAACAATTTGATGTAATCATTGTATCTATTCCATTTCCAAGTTCATGTGAGCTGTCCCTGTTCTTACAGACCATTCCCCACCATCTACATAATCAAAATGCTCATGTCTTGGTCTCATGTTTAGCATGTCATGACCTCACTCAGTTTAGTTTCCTCCACTCCTCCTCGGACATGGTCTTATTTCAGAGCCAGTTGTAATTGTATCTAAAAATTAATATGACTTGTCCTTTTCATATTTGCTGTTATCTTATTTGGACATCATTACCTGAAGGATCTTCAGTTAATCCTCCGGATTGCTGATAAGAAAACAACACAGTGAGTGATAAACATATAACGTATACCATTAAACAGTATTAAAGACTTTTAAAAACAATATTCTGATTTCATATTTCTATTTTTACAGCATCTGGCAGGCTTTTTAAAAAAAAAAACTGATTCATCTAGCACATTAATCATACTAAAAAGCCTCTAAAAATCAAGCTCTAAAAATAATTTGTGTTAGCGAGCTATATTTTGAGAAAGGAAAAAATAACTCTACTTCACTAACTGCATCTCATATCAATAAAACTGTACGGTCTCAATTCTACAGAAATCTGCGTGCACATACTCACTGAGAAAATCCTTCGCAAGGATGAAAACCAGCAGTACTCACAATGCACCCTATCTATTAAATGCAGCTGTGTTAATGTAGTAGCAAAGTTGTGATACAATTTATAGCTGGTGATACATCAAAAATTCAAACTTCAATTTCCTATAGCAACTCATTTGACTGCTTGAAACAGAATATCACTTCCTTATTGGAAAAGAAAGTTCTTGAATGCAAGACATTTCCACGTTTTAACACTGAATGCCACTTTGTGGAGAACTTCTCACGCTTTTTACCTTGTGGATCGCCTTGCATTCTGTGTTGCAAGTGAGAATTTTGGAGCTTTAGGAAATTATGAATTTATAAAAGTGCAGCCTGTGACACTGCTTGCCTTGCAATACTTGTTTGGCATCACCATTCTTGAGTCAACACACGTAAGAGGCTTCTTACCTTGCAATGGCATACACGTCATGCCGGGTATTTTACGCACAATCCTGTTCTGATCTAGCCAGTCCCAAGTGATTAAATTAAAAATGTCTTTAATTTAATTAAAAAGCAATTAATTTTAAAATGGCTTTACTTGCCAAAGAAATGCTTTTCTTAGCTTGGATTTGGTGACACATCAGGAAAACACTTGTAGTCGCCTATGAATCATCCTATGTTTTTAGTACTGTTGCAAACTGGAGTGAATTTATGAAGTTAATTGAGGAAGAGACAGTATGAAGAAAGAGAAAGGATGATGTGAAGTCAGTGACCCCTACTAGCACAAATATAACTAGGGATTTTCCTGAATCTACAGCAAGTAAGAACTTTCCACAGTCATTACTTTTAACAATAGGATTAGCTTTTTTTCTTTCGTTTCTAATTGTCATGGTTTCAGCTGGGATGGGGTTGACTTTCTTGTTAGCATCTGGTGTAGTTCTATGTTTTGGATTTGTGATGAGAATAGTGTTGGTAGTGCACCAATGTTTTTGGTCGTTTCAAAGCAGTCAAGGCCTTTTCTGCTCCTCACACTGCCCCACCAGTGAGTAGGCTGGGAGTGAACAAAGATTTGGGAGGGGACACAACCAGCACAGCTGACCCCAACTGCCCAAAGGAATAGTCCATGCCATATGACATCATGCTCAGCATATAAAGCTGGGGGAAGAAAAAGGAAAGGGGGATGTTTGGACCAATGGCGTTTGTCTTCCCCAGTAACTGTTATGCATGATGGAGCCCTGCTTTCCTGGAGATGGTTGAACATCTGCCTGCTAATGGGAAGCGGTTAATGAATTCCTTATTTTGCTTAGTTGAATAGGTAGAGCAAACATCGTGCACACAAACAGTCTTTGTCTCAACTCACGAGTTTTTCCTCACTTTCACCCTTCCAATTCTCTCCACCACCCCAAATGAGGGGAGTGAACAAGCAGGTGTGTGGTGCTTAGTTGCTGGCTGGGGTTAAACCATGATGTGCAACAACTAGATATTCTCTTATTGTAAGTATTATTTGGATAGTGAATAATCTAAACTCTCCTCATTCTGTGCAGTATTTTCTCTTATTGTTCTCCCCATTGTATTATCATCTCTATACATTACTTCTAAGACAGAATGACAAAGATTTTAGCAATGTTTATAAAGTTCTTGCCACTGTCTCGAAGGTAAGAGCTGCCCCTGCTAGGATATTTAGACTGTAAGACAGGCAAGCACATAGACCTGGACTTCTAGAGAGCCATACATATGCCTTTAGCGGAGCATGAGCTGTTCAGAAAGATTACATGGCTTCACAAAGGGAGAGGAACTGCCATAGTCAACATTGTCTCTGTGTAGGTGGACGGGAGAGCAGACACTATTTTAGAAGGCAGGAGGCCAGGATGGGGCCCAGCAAGCTCCATCTAAAGGCTATGTGCCTTGATAGGCAGGACCTTCCCCACTTGCTGAAGGAGACAAAGGATGTAAGCATGTTCTTTCACCTTTGTCCCCTTCCTCTTCAGAGGGAGAGTAGACATCTCTACCATCTATGACTCTGAGAAGTATCCTTCTTCTTTAGCATTCAGCCTACCTCCAGTGGTGCAAACAAGCTGGAAACCGGCAATGCAGAAGAGGGCCCAGCCTGAAAGGGTAATTTCCCCCTTAGCAAAGGGAAAGTACAAGGTTTTAGAAAGATGTCCTCAGACAGGGGACAAAGGAACAGCAAGTCTTGAACTATGACACACGGCTTTTAACCTTCTCCAATTGTCACCTACATTTCTGTCTCGCACAGGCCAAATGACTTTTGCTATATTCTTTGCTTGGATCAGTTTCAGACAGTCCTGGCAGGGTTCACGTGTAGTGATGAGTTCAGCATCACGCAGGTCTCCCTCAGAACTGAAAACATACAAGATTGTCACAATTACAAACATGGTGTGTTTGCAGGAGGAATTATTTCTCTTAGAACCTAGAGCGGGTTCTTATCTTTTTTCCTCTTCCCTCACTGGCCAAAGGAGGGGAGTACAGGTTCTTAAGACAAGCAAACACTTGTAGTATGTACTATGAGATTGCCAACTCAGGATATAGACTTACTTACTTTTTGTGTACTCACAGCACCATAAAGACAGGCACTGTGGTTTATGAAATGTGTATCCAGGAATCATTTCACCACCAAACCATAACCACCCGAATATGGGAGCAGGTGACAGCAGAGCATTCAGTCAACACACTCTCCACTAAGCCCGTTGTCAGAAAAGGGACCATCAGCCAGGGACACGAGCGCAGACATTTGCTTTGTCAGTCTGCAGAGAAATTTCCCATAGGCAGGAAACTTCATGAAACTCAGCCTGCGTGTGCCAAAGGCGGCAGTCTGAGTTGACCACCCACCTGTGATGCCTTGTATTTCCAATGGCTAAGTAATACCAGAGACCCCACAGAAGCAATAGCTCTGCTACTGGCTAGTCCCTTCTCCAGCATGTGTGAAGACCCTCTGCCCATGACCACCAATGGGAACAGGGCTTACATGAGATCAGAGAGAGAGAGGAAACAGGAACCTCTGAGACTCTCTTACATAAGTTTGCTGGGTATATTAGAATGTAAGATCTCATGGACCTAGATATCTGTAAAAAATAATTGTACTCAGTGCCTTGTAAGACTAAATTCCTTTCCATGCTACATAACATTACTTCCCCTTTCTAAGCTTTGGAAATTCCCACAGCAGATTAGTCAGAGTAGTATTTATTCATTAATGAAGCACCCTACACAAGACTTTTTTTGTCTAATTCCTTCACGATATTTAGTGAGTTCCTACCTCATAATAATTGCATTAGCTTCTGCACATACAATTGCATGCTTGTCAAAATCATCATCTTTCTTCTTGCAAAATAAACTATTCACTGCCCCTTTTGGATATCCACTGTAGCCCAGGGCAACCTAGAAAGAAACAACATAGAAAGGAACAAAAGGTAATGTTGTTCTGGGACCTTTAGTTACTTACAGACTAATCCAATCCTAAAAACTGTTAATAACTTCAGTGAGAATCCTTATGTGATGTTGTTTGATAATGTTTAGGCAGATCTCCATTTCAAAATGACTGATTGTGACTAATTATGGATCCTAATCATATAGTTGTATGACATGTGAAGTTTCAGAAAATCATGAATTTTTTTTTCCCCAAAAAGGATAATTTGTCTTTGTTTCCAGAAATACCTTTTCCTATGAACAAGAAATACAATGCTTATAAACAATCATCACAGGAAAAGTTGACTAAGAAGAAAAACTTAACACAAAAGAGGCTGCCAAACACAAAGTCATCAAAAAGATCTGGAAAATGTTAGCTATGTTTTCTTATCTGTGTCCATTTTGGAAACATGTAAAATAAAAATAAGCATAGAATTTCAACATGATAATAGTAACAATGTCGTCAGGGTCATCAGCTCATTACTTTAAAGTTTAGCAAACATGGGACATCACCTCTTCTAACTGCTGACTATATATTAAATAATCCATCATCTTAATGTTCTGGGACAGAGTTAGGTAATGCAAACTTTTTTTTTTTTTCCAAAAAACGTTGTTTATATTACTGCAATTCCACTAAGTTATTTTTTGAGAGTCCATATGATGCAAGTTAATTTCCTCATTTACTTGCACAAACACAAGCCTAGCGAACTTAAAGTCCCTTTCTTATGGCAGTAATAGGCTTTTTTAAACATTTCCGTGCCTGATAACTTACTACGTAGCAATCTTACAAGCATTATTTTCATATGACAATAGATCATGATTAGATATTTTTACAAGAGGAACACAATTTCCTAGACCACAAGAACCTTTACTTACAATGTTATCTTCCTTGTAAATCACCGTCCCCACGCCGTTATTGTTGTCTGAGGATAAACAGGCACATAATTACAGTTATAAATTCAGACAACACTATGATATTACAACAATCCTGCTGATCAAAAGGTTCTTACTTGTGCCTGCTGGTCAAGAGGGATGCAGAACACACCTGTTGCAAAAAAGGGGCTGTTCCTTGCTCAGCTGCCTCCAGAAAATATTGAAACAGGTAAACTGCTGACAAGAGCCCAACCAGATATTAGGCTAATTAATGCACTTATCTCCCATCCTCACAGCTCTCTGTCCCCTGTAGTCAATCTCAATTGCCTCATCTAGTACTCTTTTGTAGAACTACCAAAAACCATTGACTTTCCCCACTGCTGAGAACGCTTTCTATCATTGCAGTTCAAAACTACTTGTTCTGCTTGAACAGCAAGTTCTATTAGAGCTTCCTCGAGGCACAGGCACACGCAATGAAATCTACTGCGCAGGATCTCTCCCTCCCTCCCCCCCAAGAGGAAACACCACCTCAAAATTGTCTTTTGTGGGAAAGGAAAACTAGAAACTTTCCACTTCGTAATGACCCAGGGAAGCTGGTGTGGGCCTGATGCTGACAGGGACTGCCTGGGATATGGCTGGGAGCCATAAGACTCCACTTTGTCACCTATGAGCAACTATTATCGTGATTAAAATCAGTCAAACCCTGCAATGCTTTCTCTTCCATAAAAGAGCCGACTGCATTTAGCTAACAGTAGGAGAAACACTGGGAAACAGTAATAGGGTTTGGGGATAAAGTGGGAAACACCTGCCACACTGCTGAGCGAACCCTATTCTCAACCTACACAGGTGGGACTGAACAAAAGCCAGCCTAAGACCTTCGGTGTAACCAACCACAACCAGCCAGACTAACGGACAACATGAGAAAGTAACAGATAATTACATCCAGTTTTGTCTTCTTTTTACCTATCGTAGCAGTGCTTCTTCAGTTTTGCAAATCTTTAGTGCAGAAATAGGAAAGCTCGCCAAAAATCAATGTCTGAACTGCCCACCTGCCATTTCATACCATGGAGAAACTGGCCCCAACCAGAGTCTCTTGCAATCAGCCTAAGCCATCAGAACTCCCCTCCTGGTGAGGAAGAGAGGAGAAGCACATTCCTCCTCTTCCTCCAGTCTGGCTAGAAAAGAAAGAGCCCAACTAAATACCTCTGAACTGTATTTCCTTGGCTCTTACTCAGCCCTGGGCTTGTGCTGGAGGAACTCTTAACTTATCAGATAAACCGCCATTTGGTAGTAACGATACACTGTGTCTTATCTTAGGGAGTTTTTGTCCAATTTGCGCTACCAGCCTTCTTCAGATAACCTGAGCATGTTTTGTAAGACAATGATGCAACATGAATTAATTTTATAACACAGGAAATACCAATGTAGTACTAAAGTTAGCTAGATATGCAGAGTTTCATGGATTACCTAACCGAATGCAATGAAATCAATTAAGGATTTTTTTTCAGTACATTACATCTCCAGGCATATGACTAACAATTATGTGGGATTTTTCTATACTGTGTGAATGACTGAGCTAAATTTAGTAACATTAATTTACTTACCACTTCTGGATGCTAATAAATCACAGAGCTGTAACGCATGGGTGTATTTAGGATTATTCTTTACAGTTGATTTCTCCTCTTCTAAGATTATTATTTCTTCATCTTTGCAACTTGCCAGAGTTTTGAAACATTTCTTTGCTCTATCAAGATTGCTTTTATATTTTTCCAGTTGGTCTCCTTTCAGGTGTCCCAAGTTAAAACACTTTAAAATTTCCACATCAGTTTTCCCATCAAATATAGATGAAACTGGAATTATATCATCATGAGAAGATGCTCTTTTGTTGGAATTAGGCTTTTTCATCTGTCTTTGATTGTCTATTATTGGTACACATGGTGCTGCAACAATATAGCTTTCTGTAAAGATGGTATGAGCATACTTTGCCAGAGCATCCCTTTTCTCACTTTCTGCCATTTCAGTTTCAAAATTTGGCCAGTAATAGACTTGTGAGACTTGTGCTGAATGAAGAAAATATATATGTAAGATTAATAAATATGAAATACACTAGTGGTCATTTTGTCCACTAATAAATCTAAAGTTATATGGAATATACTTAAGCAAGCTGCAGCTTTTCCCCACATTAGTAAAATAATATTAAAATACTTTTTAATTAACACATTATCTTCAAAATCAAAAGGGAAACTTTATATACAATTCATTACTTTTTTTTTTTCCAGGTGATCAAATTTTTATCTCTCCTTTTATTTACCAAATGGTAAAAAGTTCCGAAACAAGGAGATTGTTCTAAAGAGATAGAGCAAAGCATTGAAGTTATTGTAGAGGAAAAATATGTGTTATCAATTAGGCATCTAAATACAACAGAAAATTCAACACATAGGTAGCGTGTTATCATTTGTGAAGTACTACAGATTGACTTATCTGCAAAAAACCTACCTACTTTGTTATCCTGAATATGAATACCTGAGGTACATTTCTTATCTGATAAATGACTTAAATGGCTACTTTCTTCTCATTTATTTTATTGGGTTGATTATCTATGCATTATTTTTTCAGGATTTCCACATTCCCTGGGACCACTACTTTTTCTTTTTTTTTTTTTCTCATTTAACAAGCATCTCTACAAGATCTGCTGGCTCTTTTTTCACTTAATGACTTGCACTCTTTATGATCTATGTGTTAGTAAAAACAATAATTCATACAATGACATTATGAATCACATCTTAATACCTTTAATAAACACAGCTACCTATTGTATGAGATATTTAGCTATACCAGCTTCTGACAGTGATCAGAATATAAAACCAACTGAGGAAGAATGCAGAGAGCAAACTGGAAGAAAATAACAAGGAAGAGAAATGACTGGCCTGACTAGTTAACCAGCCTATGAGTATGCCACTCGTGCAATCTTAGTCAAGGAGATATTTCAGTTCTGATGCTGACCTTGAACCAGCAATTTTGCACAATAATTGCAAGGCATCCGAGACATGTAAACTTCGCAGCCCTGCAGCGCCTTAGGAAACCTTAACAGCACTTTTGGCACAGCATGAAGTTCCTCTGTTGAGCAGCCCAGGGCAATAATCCTTTTTGGCTTACTCGCTTCACAGACGAGAATTCCAGTTTTGCAATCCTGCACACACATACACAAATAAATGTATACATAACCAAATGAATGTATAACCATTCAGTGAATGAGAGTTTGTCCAGATTATATGGAGTAATAGCAAGCAAAGGATTTCACAGAAAAAGAATGGCATTTGTTGCAAAAGGGTAGGGATCAAGCAGTCTAGAAACGTGCTGATTCCTGTGGATTTTCAGCCAGTTCTGGTGTGTCTACAGCACATAACTCAATTGCTGTATTCTAAATCAAAAGCACAATACTTTGCCTGGAGTCCAGAAAGGGGTACCTTTGGAAAGTCTGCAAGTCTGTAAAATTATGGAAAAAGTAGGGAGATGGATATCCCAATAGCTGGTCTAGCAGACTACCGAAACAGGAGACGGGAGTGACAAGGTGTAGTTTCAAACAAATGCCAACGTTATTCTGAGGATACTCACAGTAAGAACCACCAGGCATCTACGTAGGTTCAAAAAGTCAAACAGCTTTGATTTATCAAAAATTATTAGAGTATAAGCATACAACAGATTAAAATCCTAACTGTGGGACTGTGGCCCTTAAGTGAACCACACTGGGGCAGGGACACTCCTGAGGGACCACACCTAGAAGACAACTCATGCCAGGACACGGCCAGTAGGAAGCACAGAGGAGCAGAGGAAAACTAGGAAAAAGCACAGAGGAGCTGCAGACAAACCATGACGCACAGAGCCCCAACCTCCTGCACCGCCCATCACCTCACTGAAGGAATTGGGACAGACTGAGAGTAACCTACAGTGAAAACAAGGGAAATTGAGAGTAGGGAGGTGGGAGGGTAGGTGTTTGGCTTAAGTTGAACCTAGAAAAAATGGATGGAGGATGTTTAACTAACTCCTTATGTTCTCTTTTATTCCTCCATATCCACTCCAGCAAACAGAAGTTTGTATTTATTGGTAATGAATTGAATGAAGTAAAAATTTCCCAAAATTAAGATCGTTTTACCCACAACACCAATTCAGTAATTTATAAATGGACACTATGGCTTTTTTAACCTCGATACCAATTCATATGCTTGAGTTGATTTAACTCACGGGTTTCTGTGATTTGCTTGGGAAGTTTTCCATATGTAGGGCTAAGAAGATGCACAAGTCTTCTTTCTTCATGTAAGGAGGACCTAGAAAGAAACAATGGAAAGAAAATTTAATCAAAGCAGTCTTGGAGAAAAAAGTAGGTAGTGTCCTGAAATTATCAAATTATTACTGGCAATGAGATAGAAAGGATAATTATCTAGCTCTCCAGTCCTAGGTGAAAAACTGGGGAAAAAGGCTATGCAATTTACAACTAGATTTTGTTGTATGCATTACAGGCTGCAAAAAGGGCTTTAAAGAAAAATACTTAGTAACATACTGTGCTTCTAAGCTTAAACACCAAGCAGTAACAAAAGAAACCAATTAGAACAGTATCAAAGAACAAGGAAATTAATCTTAATCATACCTGCAGTAAGTTGAGTACTGCACTGCTTCCACTGGAAGAAAAGCCAGCAACCAATGAAAAATTAAACAAATTTATTTAAAGCATACATGAACATTTATTTAGCACTTTCAACAATCTATCTGTTCAAATCTGCCATTATATCTAACACATACTAATCAATCTACCATGAGGATTTCTTGGACCACTGAACAAACATGAGTCCTCAAAGACTTAAGACATTCTTACCTATTTCAGTTCTAAAGCTCTTGTACTATAGAGGAAGATAAAAGTCAATTACATAGTCTACTCTCTTAAGTATTTATGCAGTTTTTCAGTAGTCTTGTGTGTCCCAGTTCCCTTTTTTCCCAACTCAGATTGCTTTACTTCCATCAGATATATCTGATGGATCTTGAAAAGTGAAGCAATGCTTTTCTGCACTATCTGCTTCCACTTCTGACATGCTTTCTAGTAGCTGAACTACTTTTTATGACATCTGGGAATGACTGGCTCCTAAAACTACTAATGGAGTACAAAATTATGACTGAAAAGCTCTGATGTCTATATTCAGGTGAATACATATTTACGTATCATCAAATGGTTCATGAACACTCAATGCATTTTAATGAACGTTCCATCTAATGAAAATGTGCTTCTTAAAAACAACAGTAAAAAACCCAACAAATAAACAAGGCAAACCAGAAGGATGACATATATCAAAACAACGTATTTTATGTTTTTATTAAATAAATATTCGAAAATACTTTTTAGTAATACAAACCTGAGTCTAATCTTCAATACGCAAACCTACCTCATGATAGTCAAAGTTCTTCTTTAAGTTTTCTAGATTATTCTGAAAGAAAAAACAAAACAAAACAAAAATACTTAAAAAGCAAACAAATAAACCAGGCACTTGCAAAATCACAGAGGTTGGGAGCCATGTCTGGAGGTCTCGAGTCCAGACCCCCTACTCAAGGCAGTGTGAACTAAAGCAGATCTCTTGGGGCTGTGTCCACTCAGATTTTTAGTATCTCCAAGGATGAGGCTCCACAACCTCTCTGGGCAACATGTTCCAGTGCTTGTCACCCTCACAGCAAAAGGCTTTTTGTTATGTTTCAGTGGCATTTCCTGTATTTCAAATTGTGCCCATTGCCTCTTGTCCCATCACTGGGCACCACTGAGAAGAGTCTAACACAGTGTTCTTTACTCATTCCCATCAGGTATTTACACACATGAATAAGATCCCACCTGAGCTTCCTCTTCTCCGGGCTGATCAGTCCCAGCTCTCTCAGCCTCTCCTCATATGAGAAATGCTCCCATCGCGTAATCATCTTCACGGCCTTTAGCAGGACTCACTCTCATATGTCCATCTCTACTTTGTACTGGGAAGGCCAGAACTGGACACAATGTTCCAACCATGGCCTCATCAGTGCTGAGCAGAAGGATCACCTCTCTCAAGCTGCTGGCAATGCCCTGCCTAACACAGTCCAGGAGGCAGTTGGCCTTTGTCTCAAGGGCACATTGCTGCACCCTAGTAAACTCACCCACCAGGTACTCCAGGTCCTTTTCTGCAAAGCTGCTTTCCAGTCAGTCAGCCCCAGCCAGTATTAGGGCATGGGGTTATTCCTTCCCAGTTGCATGGGCTTTGCACTTCCCTTTGCTGAACTTCATTAGATTCCTGTTTTGCCATTTCTCTAACCTGTCAAGGTCCCTCTGGATCAACCCCCAGTGAACCAACCACTCCTCTCAGTTTTGCACCACCTACATACTTTCTGAAGGGGTACTTTGACTCATCATCCAGGACATAAATGACAACATTAAACAGTTTTGGTCCCACTATCCACCTCAGATATACCACTAGGGACTCTCCTCCAGCTGGACTTCGAGCTGCTGATCACAACCCTCTGAGTTTGGTAGTTCAGGTAGCTGTCAATCCACCTCACCATCTACTTATCTAGCCCACAATTCATCAGTTTGTCTATGAGGATGCTGTGGGAGATAGGGTTGCAAGTCTCGTTAAAGTCAAAATGAAAAACATCCACTGCTCTCTAGTCATCCACCAAGCTGATCATCTCATCATAAAAGGACGCCAAGCTAGTCAGGCATGTTTTCCCCTTTATAAATCTAAGCCAACTACTCCCAGACAAATTCTTGACAGGTCCCATGGTCTTGTGTACTTCCAACATCTTTAAATATACCATAATCAGATTCTGCTCTACTGAGGGTATATCTTCATTGCTCCAGATCTTCCCACTGGTGTCACGGACATGGGATTCCTGAGGGCAAGTCTTGGCAGAAATCACCAAGGCAAAGAAGACTTTGAATACCTTGCCCATGCTAGTATTTAATCTTGAATGTAGACATCAACTGGATACTTGGGCCTGAACCAAGACTAAGACCTTTTCCTTCAGAAAGATTTTTCCAAAGCCATACACAAATTATTTGATTTAAATTACACCCAAGTTAATCCTGTTAAGTAACTTAGGAACTTCCCTGAAAGGAATAATACTCCTATGCAAACTCAGAAAACATTCTTTCCACTAAATGGAGGACTATATCTTGTGACGGAGCCAAAAATACCTCGTTTGACACAGACCTGTAAACATCAAAGCCAAACTCATCCAACACTTCAAATACTAGAACGTGAGACTTAGAAGACTGTTGCATTTACCCTGAGGGATTCAAATTTAAGTGTGTGCAATGCAGGACAGACCTACCCCTTCATATTGGAGGTCTTAATGAAGCATGTCACAGCTCCCCTCAGCATCTATCCTCAGCCTTCCTCTATATAGCAACCAAGACACATATCCAGGCCTCACCATCACAAAAGTTCAGGCACAGCCAGAATAAGCATTCAGATGCAAAATCAGGGAGCACTCCAGAGCTCTGCTGTACAGCTAAACAGGAGGCTGGACTTTCCCAGTGCCAGATTCTAAAATATACAACTTGTTCCTTTCCTGTCTGTAGAAGCATCTGAGTGTAAAGATTTCCAAGGCAGAAAGCAAGCCGTAAAATTCCAGTTCTATATGAGTACAAAGAATAAAGCATCTTGTAGGTGATTATCTGCTATAGTTCCTCTCCTATGTAGATGGGTAAGAATGATGTGTTTGTCTATAAGTTAACTATAAATAAAATGACACCCATGCCCTCAAACATATAATTACATCATGACAATAAATAAATAATATTGTATAAGCATACTTCTTCACTTTGTTTGGATGATTCTTCTACACAATGAATTGTCTTGATTTTCACTTCCTTCAAAAGTTTCTGACAGTCACAACACGGAGGTTTAGTGCAGTAAAGAACATCACTCTCTTCTATTTTTGTCTTTGATCTGAAAAATATAGGTATTTGCACATTAATTCATTTTCTGCAAAGCTAAAACAAACGTAATCTCTCCATTTCCTTAAAATAAATTTAGTATTTTCATTGAAGACTACTATTTCTAATTAGATTGCTCTCCTCCTCCAAGTTTCCCATTTGATGTTAATGTTTTTCCCTTCCAGTATCTGATCCTATTCGCTTCCTCTACTTCTGTGTATACAAACTCTCAAGGGATCTGGCTGGCTTGACAATACTCTTGCTAGCCTAAGGATGAAAACGGACTAAAAGCCTAAAAGACTGCCAGGCAGAATGCTGCAGACTGTGTCCTTCAAAAACTGTTTAGAGCTTTGTCACAGCAAGATTGGGTGATTATTTTGGCAGAGTAGGAATACAAGATGGCACTACACCCTTCTGGGGGCAGAGGAGAGGAAACATACACATTAACATGTTGATTGTAAGCTCAGACTTGTAAAATGTTAAGAAGCTGTATTAATGGGTGAAGAACAGATGGAAAGGTCAAAGAGAAAATCCATGGTTAATCACTGACTTACACTCCACACTATTCATATCTATCATCATAAAGAATGCCTGAGAAGTCACTCCGTTACTAGATTTGTAACAATAACCTGTACAGGAGAACATTTGCTTCAGCGTGGAGAACAACCTCCCCTTTTGCAACTTGAGTCCTTCGGTTTTTCCTCCCAATAGAGGGCAAGTTTGCATATAGTATGCCAATAGGGTATCCATTATAACCTGCCCCAAACTGCCAAAAAACACAAATGAAATAAAATAATCAAAATCTAACAGACTCTTTCAAATATCAGTGACATTTTAACCATATACTAATACAGCTTTAAAATGTAAATATATGCTTTCTACCTATTTCTAGATACATACAACAAGTTTTCTAGCTATTCATATCAGATTTTTAATCAGCTTTACCAGTTTGCCACAACCATCTTACCACCCCATCACATTATCACTTTTAACACAGTCAAGAGTTACTTTTGCTTTTGCATCCAGTGAGGTAATTGTTCTCCATCAATTTCATCACCATCATCTTGTCTCTCTATCTTTGCAAGAAACTTAGGATCCACCTTTTTAGTAGGCCTCAGGGAATATTTTTTTGGAGTTAAATTGTAAAATTTTATCATTACTATTAGCATATTTAGTATGAGAGTATGTGTTCATAAGGGAAATTCATCTCCCTTAACTTCTTTACACATCTATACCTGGTCACCTTAGACTGCCTTTACATTCAAGGGAGAAAACCAGGTCTACCTGGCCTACTCCAGATTCTGGACTGGGATGA
Source organism: Arenaria interpres (assembly GCA_013399435.1). Taxonomy (NCBI): domain Eukaryota; kingdom Metazoa; phylum Chordata; class Aves; order Charadriiformes; family Scolopacidae; genus Arenaria; species Arenaria interpres. The sequence continues at coordinate 33,635 of VXAK01013811.1, read as the reverse complement.
ACGACACTCTACATTTCCACTGACTATAAAGGGGAGCCAGGACCAATAGCTCAGACGTAGTCATCTATACTGCAGATGTCTACATTAGGTCAAATAAACCCTTTGGAGCACTGAAGAGAAATTTTGTAAGTGTTGGAGAATTCAATGTACTTACAAAATATCCATCCTGACTGTAGAGTGTACACCCCACACCTCGGTTTGGATCATCTTTGAGAAGAGAGAAAGATTTTCATGTCACTTAAACCCATACTTTTTTATATTTAAAGACATATTTTACAGATTAACATGCAGTGCTTTAATGATATAGAAATGGGAGGCATAAGTGCTTTTATGTTGAAAGAATCCCTCCACGTATATACATTATCCAATTCTAGACAGATATCCATACACAATAACACAATGAGGCATAACTACTATCAAGTACAACAAATGTCAGATTTAAGAAGAACACAACCCCAAATCCAATTCAAGGCACACTTAGTACCTTTGATTAGTAATTGCAGAGTATTAACTTGATACAAAATTCTGATAACAGTATACATAGACTTTAGTAAAGCCTTTGACACCATTTCCCACAGCATTCTCCTGGAGAAACTGGCTGCTCCTGGCTTGGATGGGCACACTCTTTGCTGGATGAAAAACTGGCTGGAAGGTCAGGCCCAAAGAGTGGTGGTCAATGGAGTTAAACCCAGTTGGCAGCGGGTCACAAGTGGTGTTCGCCAGAGCTCAGTACTGGGGATGGTTCTCTTTAAAATCTTTATCAACAAACTGGACAAGAGGACTGAGGGCACTCTCAGTAAGTTTGCAGACGACACCAAGTTGGGCAGAAGTGTTGGTCTGCTTGGGGGTGGGAAGGTTCTACAGAGGGATCTGGACAGGCTGGATTGATGGGCTGAGACCAACAGGAAGAGTTTCAATAAGGCCAAGTGCCAGGTCCTGCACTTGGGTCACAATATCCCTGTGCAGCGCTACAGGCTTGGGGAAGAGTGGCTGGAGAGCTGCCTGGCAGAAAAGGACCTGGGGGTGTTGGCACTAGCTCAATGAATCAACAACAACTATAAAAAATAAATATACAGTAATCCATTCTTTATATTTGGTTACTATTCTTTATACACTCTCATCATAACTTACCAGATCTTGCTGCTAAAAAATAACAAAGCTGCAATGCATGTTGATGAACAGTTTCCTCCAGTCCTTTTATCTCACGTTGGGAACATTCCCGTAAAAAATTATAGCAATGAAAAGCATTTTCCATCCATTTGACACATGGATCTTTGCAGCTATCTATGTTAAACAGTGAACAATATTTTTTAAAGTCTTCAGTTTGATCATCGAGCAACTTAAAGTTGCTGTCCAGCGGTCCTTTGCATCGTATTTTATTTGCGATCTTTTTCACAGTTTCAAAGCTTGTTACAGGTAGGAGCACACTGCTACTTATATGACTTCTAAGAAACATACAGTCAGCTTGTTCAATATCTTCCTTAACCACCGAATCATCTCCCTTTTTTTCAGGAGCCACTGGCCAGTAATAGACTGAAGAAACTGAACCTAGAGACAAACACCAAAGTCACTAAAAGAATCATGCGGTTGGGTGGGACGTTCAATTCATGTGTTTCTTGTTTGAAACAGAGGGCTAATTTTCTGTCGCACTGCAATTCTATATATAGCCTATATAGTTACCCACAGCCTTAAACCACTCCCATTGCAATGGGATCTGAATTGAATATAGAACTATTGCAACAACTGGTGCTTCACTTTCATAAATGACCTCCCACAGTTTGCCAGTCCTTGCCCAAGCAGGTAGACATATTTATTTCTAAGAGACTACCTGCACAAAAAAGGATTACATGACTAAAAAGGGATTTATTAGACTGAGCCCCGTACGACATTTTTCTAGACACGAGGTAATTTATGAAGTTATTCAGGTAGAACAGCAGTTAACATGGACTGATTAAAAACTTACTATAGACCTTGAATGAGATTGATTGATTAAAAATGTATTATATACCTTGAATGAGGAATGTGGTACAAGTTGCACATGGTTTCCTGGACAAATACACAGTGGAGTCACGCAAAGCAGTGGGAAGACACTGAATGATTTGTTGTACAGCATGCAACCCAGGTTTGGAGAAACTCATAGCTACTATTTTGTGTACTTTGTCTGATTCACATATTACAATCCCAGTCTTATTGAACTGAAGAGAAAAAAAAAGCAAGCTTATTTTTTTACACCAATTTGATTTTACAAGCATGCATGCTTCATACAAAATAAAAATACACTATAGGTTTTGCCACATTGTATTAAATATAACCACTCTTCAGTCCCACAATCTTTAGATCACAATTACTTTTAATGAAAAGATAATGTGAATTTAGTGTTAATTCTTTTTTTTCTGTGCATTAGTTCTCAAGAAATACAGTGCTGCACCAATTAAGAGACATGTAAAATCAAAACCGGAATCAACTGGAAAAGATCAAACTATAAATTTCTAAAGCACTCTCAGGAATATTTGTTTCTTTTAGCCAAATTTTTCCAAATATATATATAATATATATACACACATATGTATATACAGCTGGGTTCTTTATGAACACTGTATTAGCTGTGCTAGAGAAAAAAAAAAAAAGAAAATGGTATTAAAGTTGACAATGAGTGTCCTGGCTCTCTAAATCTTCTGTACATTCACCTAATGGCAGATGTTCTAATGCCCAATGTTGCTACAAAAGCGCAAAAAGTAAATTATACTGTCGCTGGATACAGCTCCCCTACAAGGCTGGTAGATGCACTACACAGTAACAGCTTAAGAGTCACAAAGGAAATTTAGGTTCGAAATGGAACTCTGGGGGTTAACTAATGCACCTCCCTGCTCAAAGCAGGGCCAACTTCAAAATTTAATGGGATTATTCAGTTCTTACTTAGATAACAGGTTTTGTCTTTGTCGCAGAAGCACTTGGAGTAATCTAGGAGTTCTAGGTGATTATCTAAGGATTCAGCTGTCCTGAATTTTAGTAACTCCTACAGAGAATGTCTCACTGAACTCAGGTCCCCTCTGCCTGCCACTCCTTTGAGCAACCATCATCTGATGCATTCAAGGACCTTTTGATAATGGTAGACTAACTACTGGAGACAGAAGCTAGAAAAGTAACACGTTCAGGATAAAACTGCAGCTCTGGAAACATGTCATAGCCTATTTTCATTACAGCAATGTGTGAGAAAACCAGTATTTTACAATTGATCCTAACACAGAAGAAATGGTCATAAAAATCTGAAAATGGAAAGTAATTCCAATAAAAAATATGATGATGTGATACACAGGAAAGGATATTGTAAGAATTGAACGATTATAAGGATTTCAGAAAGACATATATCAGCAAATCTGAGGAACTGTTAGGAAGTGTCTTGGAAAAACAATCCAAGGACTGTAAGAGTCTGACTTAGTAGAAAAGAAACAGGAGTAAAATGCCCTGATGTTAAGGAAAAGTCAGTAAAACTTTGGTTGTACTGACAGATCTTTATTAGTCTGAAAATCAAAACTAGAATCAGAAAAAAAGAAAGGAAGTAAAGGCCATATGAAGAATGCACATAAAGGAATAGTATAGCATGTACAGATAAAATTAAAAAGACTAAAATGCTGGAAAAATACAGATGCTTCCACTAGCAAGGGATACAAAAGCCAAAAAGAAAAGGGTATATATAAAATCATAGGAAGAAAGTCAAAGGAGGCATGGTTCCATTACACAACAGGAAGGAGAGCAAACAAGAGTACAGAAAAGGCTGCACAGCAACAAGATGAAACTAAAACCAAGCAAAGATCCTGCTTTGGAAACAGAAACTGAACAAGCAAAGTCAATATAGAAACAGTCATGAGACTATTGCGAACTACAGTTCACCAGACCAACAACACGACATTGCTATTGACCTCCATGTAGGACAGATCTTTACAGGAATCACACAGCTCTAGTTAGTGTCACTCAAGAGTGTCACGTCAGGTTTTCGTCCTACTCTTAAGAAAAATGCAAGCACACTGGAGAATCTAGGGAAGAACAAACAATAAAACTACAAAAATCCAGGAGAAAGACATAAGAAGATTGAGAAATTGTTTCTATAATGTAGTTTGAAGATCAGGTAAGACAAGTATCTGGTAAGAGTGCTCCAGATAAGACTACTAATTAGACTTAGTGCTACTTCACTGCAAGAAAATGGGTTAGATTACTTCAGCCCATTTCTGTGATTCCATTGCTTCACGTTCAAAGCTGTTTGTTATTACTGGTCCCATATCAGATCAACTGTTTATAAATTGAGTAACATTTAAGAAGTAGTTCTTAAGGTTTTTAAAAGTGTAACTATCACTGTTAATTTTATCTGCTAACTTGATCACGGTGTAGTATTTAGTCCATAAAACCAGTCTCAGATAACCCAAAGCAGGAAAAGCAAAACAGCGCACGGAGTTGAAGACAAAATATTTAATATTTTCATATTCACAACTAAAATTAAGATAGGATGTATTTTCACTGTGGAAACGGGAACATGAATACATGATAAAATGGGAGATTTGGTTATTTCTTTCAGAAAAGCCCAACGGTCCTTAGAGTGTCTGGGATGGATTCCACTATGGTTAAAGCACCAAACTGCAAAGTCTGTCATTCTTGCCCTGTGAGGAAAGGACTAAGGAGCTCTGTTTAACAAACTACTGCTGCTGCAGCCGTGTCTAGCATAGAGAAAGGTTTCTGTTTTCTCTTGCCTCCCAAATTTCATCCCTACACGGATCCTTAAATGAATGAGCTTACACAAAGCCTACAGCTCTGCCGACACACATCTGAGGAAAACTCACCACACTGAAAAGTCTGGCATGCAAAAGGCAGAGTTGCATGTTGGGCTTGCTGCCACCTGTGATTTGCTCTATTCTCACAATATAAATGGAAAATGACATTCACATGAAGATTTTTACTCCTTTAGTTAATAACAGCTCTGAGGAGGAAACACATTACCATTACCCATGCTGTCTAGTACCGTTCTAGCTAGTAACAAGGCTGTCAATTTGAATATACGTGTATTCTTTCACCTGGGTGCTTCACCTCCCAAAAAAATGTCAGCTCTGGCTAAATGACTGAATCTATGTGCATCACCAGGACCATCAGGAACAGAAACTGAATCTGGCTCAGTACCCACAGGAAAGAAAGAGGGAGGCTGTTACAGTTTGAAGAACCCACAACAATTTATTGTCGTTTCGACAATTATTCTATCACCCGATGACCCCTCCCCACACAGGAAGGGGAATCAGGAAAAACAAGGAAACCTAAGGGTTGAAATATAAACAGATTTAATAGAAGATTAAATAGTTAACATTAATAATAGTAAAGATAATACCAATAATAATAATAATAATACCAATACTTATCCCAATACCAATACAAAATATACTAGGACTATACTCAGCCCATTCTATCAGTAGGAAGCTGTGCACGCCCAGCAGGGGACAGCGGATGTTGGACACTGCAAGCACTACAGCTTTGGGAGGAAGGGAAGGGCTCCGAGTTCCAGCACGATGGCAAGAAGGACCGTAACCATCACAGGAGAGGAAAACTGTTCAGCAAACCATCTAACTTAGACTGAATGTGACATTCATGGTATGAAATAATCTTGTTGGCCAGCTTGGGTCAAGCCCCTGGGTCTCGCTCCTCCTCATCCCTGCACCTGGCTAAACTTGAAAACAGTAAGACTTTGAATCCCACATACAATAGCTGGCTATGAAGTAAATACTTTCACAAATTCAGACACTAGAGTCTTCTAAAAATGCAGTTTTCCCAAGCATTAGAGGAGACCTTACCAAAAAACAAAATTACTGAAGAAGAAATTAATTTTGTGTTGCTCAAACCAGGAGAGAGGCCAACAACTGTCTCACAAAATGATTTATTGTTTTAAATCACAGGTAAACACAAAATAACCTTCATAATATCCCCACATGTAGACAACTGAATATCATTTTATCCCCATTGTTCAAGTAGGGAAAGCAAATGCAAGACCGCCGCTTTTCCAGGGAAATCTCCTCCTGTTCCATTATGGGGTTTATTAACAATTAGGGCATGTTGGTACACCTCAGTGATATGACATAGTGATGGGAAATGAAATAATCGGCATTAATCGATACTTAGAAATCCAGTATTTTTATGTAACTTTATCAGAAGACAGTGAAAAATTTAACAGCATCAACTATTACCAGTAACTTTTAAAACACAAGATTAGAATGGACTCAGAATGACTAACTCAGCAGATTCACTCGCTCACAAAAGCCGTTCAATAGTACAATAAAGGTTTATAAATGTTTTGTTTGATGAATGTAATCAGATTATTTTAAAGGATAATTCTCAGTAAAATAAGCAGCAAAAATACTTCCTAGAAATGAACTTGTTACATACCTGGTCAGATGAGGCATGACACTCCGGAGACTCCTCCATAAGACGAGCTAAAAACATACACAAATCTTTCTTCTCTAAGCGTATGCATGGATGACTTTCTGAACAGGTCCAAATAAAGAGGTCATAATTAGCAGGCAAATTCAAATGGGTTTATGCTATAGAAAAAACACTGTTGACTGCTGCACTTTTGGTAATATGGGGAATGAAGGCAGAGTATTTGGGTAAACAGATTTTTTTTTTTAATGTTTTTTTAATATACTGCACATACAGATTAACTGCCAGAAAATCTGAGTGATACAGAGAGAAGTCTGTGGTGGTGTTGCCTAAGGAGCGCACCATTTATTACTAGGAAGCACTGAGCTGATTAGCAGCCATAAAGCAATAGTGTCATGGAAATAGCAGATCTAATAAACCCCATAGAAACTAATACTCAAAGAAAAGCTCTGGGCTGTGGTTTAACTCCTGCTGCTCATTCTATCTACAAAGAAGTAGCCAAGTTTCAGTTGTGATGTCTTCTTTTTGTATCATTTCCTGAAGCTAAAGAGATGTGCCTGTTTCAGTTGACTGTATTGAGATAATTAATTAACTGGAGCAAACAGATACAAACCGTCCTCCATGTCCTCAGCTCCAGAAGGTCTCCTCTTCTGATGAAAAAAAAAATCTTTCTAAGTTACTTTTGAAGCAAAGCACTGTAGTGAAGAAAATATACATGTACGTCTGTGTGTATATTACATAGGCGTATATACAAACATGTAACTTGTTTGTGTTTGTTCATGTTTTAAAAAATAATAAACGCCCTTCACCCCACATAAACATAAACAAAAGGTAAAGGAAAATCTGGTATCTTGTATTGCCAACCCTCTTTCTTTTTGCCAGCACAATAAATCTTCAGAAATACAAAAACAATTTGTACCATACCTGTTAAGTATGCAACTACCAGTCCAATGACAAAATACTTCACGGCACCTTTTCTTTTTAAACATCATTAGCAGAAGCATTAATTATTTGCCATTGACAGATACCTCATCGTTTTAGGATTAGCTCACTGATGCTTAATGGACTTTTCTTTTTCCTTCTTTCATTATTTTCCACCCAAACATGATTTTCTTCCATTATGTTTATTCCCAATGTGATAGAACAATTCTGTACCTCACTTACCCACAGGTCTGTTTTCAAGAAGCCTTCAATGATAATAGGTTTCAAGTGGCAAAACTCACACTTTTATATCTTCCTTCTCTCCTGTGAGTCATAGTGTTTCACTTTTGACACTACCTTGGATCCACCCTGTCAATATTTGTATGTCACAAGGAGATAAATTTGGTGAATTAGAGAAGTTGTCCAGAACTAGAGATTGATCTATGACCACTACAAACACGCAAAAAATGCTCTCCACCCAACTTAAAGTGATGGATTAAAAGATAGATTTGTAACAGTATCGTTATTTAGCACTGCCCAAATCTCCATTAAAACATCTTCTCCAGGCTAGGTGAACTCATAAGAAATCGGACAATCTAAACACCTCCTATTTCATGAGGTATATTCCCCTCTGAAAGACAGTCTGTCAATAGTTACCTATGTAATCAATATACAAAGCAAGACTGCCCAAGATTGGAAGGTCTCATTATAAAACTCATGTAATTTCTCTAAACAACTTAATATTATTTTCTATTGTCATTCATTGTCTATTCATTGTCATCGGGTCTATTTTACTTGCCCATGAACTTCCTTGTTCCTCCCATCTGTATTGTTAGTTGAAGTAAGTCACTTCTGCTGACATGGCAGCATGGAGAGAAAGCCTTGCACCGGTCACCTGCCACTTCAAGGAACTGCCAGCCCAAGAAAAACAACGTTCATGGTGTTCTTTGCCTAGCATTTTCCAGAACTCTTCACTCCTCCTTTTGACTTTCTGCCTTAGTTTAACAAAACAAGAAGTCTACTTCAATTTAGAAAAAGTAGTAAAAGATACTGGAGGAACTTTGGAAATCCCATATGCTTGCTACAGCACAAATGAGTATAGAAAATCCAGTCAGTAACTGGAACCACACAGTCACTTGCTCACTCCCATTTAGGGTGGAGGAGAGAATCGAAAGAGTAAAAGTGAGGAAAACCTCATGGGTTGAGACAAAGACAGTTGAATAGATAAAGCAAAAGCCACGCACGCAAGCAAAGCAAAACAAGGAGTTGATTCACTGCTTCCCATCAGCAGGCAGGTGCTCGGCCATCTCCAGGAAAGCAGGGCTCCGTTATGTGTAATGGTTACTTGGGAAGACAAATGCTGTCACTCCAAACATCCCTCCCCCTTCCTTCTTCTTCCCCCAGCTTTATATGCTGAGCACGACGTCATGTGGCATGGAATATCCCTGTGGTCACCTGGGGTCAGCTCTCCCGGCTGTGTCCCCTCTCAACTCTTTGTGCACCCCCAGCCTACTCGCTGGCTGGGGGTTAAACCAAGACAAGAACTTACAAACTCTAGAATTTATAAACTTGAGAAGTCTGAGCCTGCTTAAAACACTGTCCTGTGGAATTTAGTAGAAAATTGGTTTCAGTGTCTTCAGATGCAATTTTACTTGCCCGTGAACTTCCTCATTCCTCACAGCTGTATTGTTAGTTGAAGGAAATCCCTTCTGCTGGCATGGCAGAGCGGAGGGAAAGGCCTGCACCGGTCACCTGCCGCTTCACGGAACTGCCAGCCCAAGAAAAACAACACTTGTGGTGTTATTTTTCTAGCATGTCCCTGGTGTGAGGAGCAGGAAAGGCCTTGACCGCCCAGCAACAACCCAAACGGCCGCTGCGCTACCAACAGCCTTCCTCTCCTGAGCCCAGCACATGGCACCACACCAGCCGCTAGCATGAAGGTCAGCCCCATCCCAGCCCAAACGCCGACCCCAACAGCCCCATGGCCGCTACACAACTAACTGAAGCGTTAATCTGGCATCCCTTCTGCCCGACACTCTACTCGAAGCCAAAGGCCAGATTTCCAACGCGTGGATTTAAGCCCGAAAGCAGCCTGAAATCCTGGTATTTCAGGGTTGGGGAAAAAAACCCGAAGGAAGACCCAACACATCCCGCTTCTGTAGGCATCTCCTTTAATAACCCCACGGGCACACACAGGCCGCCGTAGCGCCTTCGCCTCTGCCTATTAAAGGGAGGCGCGGGGAGCCCCGCCCCGCTCCCAGCCTCCCCCGCGGCAAGATGGCGGCGCCGGCGCTGAGGCGGCGGTGCGGGCGGGCGGCGGGGCTGTGGGGCGGC
>VXAK01013811.1:0-23736 GCA_013399435.1 Arenaria interpres | reverse complement strand
GGGCGGCTCCGCATGGGGACGCTGCTGAGCCGGCAGAGCTGCCAGGCGCGGCTGCGCAGCCCCGAGGGCATGAGCCTGGCCGAGTTCCTCTACCCGGCACTGCAGGCCTACGACTTCCTCCACCTCCACCGCCACCACGGCTGCCGCGTCCAGCTGGGGGGAGCCGACCAGATGGGCAACATCATGTCCGGCTACGAGCTCGTCACCAAGTACGAGAAGGGGCCCCGGGAGGGGACGGGTCGGGTCGGGAGGAGGGCGGGCGGCGCGGGGTCTGGCAGCGATGCTTGGGGTCAGGGCATCAGGTGTCCTGGCTCTGCGCAGCTTGGTGTTGGCAGCAGCTAAAGCAGCAGAAGTCGCCCCCTCAGACAGTTGACATGCCACAAAAAGGACCTCGAGTTGCATCTGGGGAGGTTTAGATTGGATATTTGGGAAAAAAATCGACACCGAAAGGGTTATCAAGCATTGGAACCGGCTGCCCAGGGAAGCATTTGGGTCATCATCCCTGGAGGTATTTAAAAGACAGGTAGATGTGCTGCTTAGGGACGTAGTTTAGTGATGGTTTTGTCAGTGGTAGGTTGATAGTTGATGATGTGAAAGGTCCCTTCCAGCATAGACAATTCTATGAAAAATGTGGGATTTGAGAAGAATAATTAATTATCCTGGCCATAAGCCTGGCATGTGTGTACATTTTGGCCATGTTTTTAAGCCTTTTCTGTGAAATGTTAATGAATTTTTAAGAAAAAGGATGGGTTCGTGTATTTCTGAATCGCAAGAACCAAAATCAAATATCCTGAAACATGGGACAAAAATCGAGACGAGTCCACTGATGGTAAATGCATTCTAGAGGCAGCTGTGGTACGTTGATAAATATGCTTGCATTTCTTAAATAAAATGAGACATGAATTTGGTGTAAGTCTTAGAAAATTCACGGACGTATACAAGCCAGTCAGTGAGTATGTGGCAACGCTTCCACTTCTGCTCATGCTTGTCTATTGCAAGACACAGAATCAGCACAGAAGAAAGGCCTTACAAGTGTCCTTTCAATTAGTGCTCAGAGCAGAAGATGAAAGCTACACGACATACAAATTTGCTAGTGCTGTTGCTCACGAAGGTGCTTATTTAAAGTATCTACGCTTCTTTGTTACACACAAAAGAACTTAAATATTCAAGGTTGGTTGTTTTTTTCCTAAAGCACCCCTCACAAAACAGTGTTCTGGCATCTTTTGCCCCTCATGCCCCTGTCTTATTTAACTGCTTTATATCAAGGATAGAATCTTAAGGTGCGCTTGTATTTCAGTCAACTTTACCAAGATTTTATTTATTTAATATGCAATTACACTTCTCTTTCTTAGGATGACAGGAACAGATGTGTTTGGAATCACTGTACCTCTTATTACCAGTACTACTGGAGATAAACTGGGAAAGACTGCTGGCAATGCAGTTTGGCTAAACAGAGATAAGACTTCTCCATTTGAGCTATATCAGTTTTTTGTCAGGCAACAAGATAACGTAGTTGAAAAGTAAGTAGTTTTTTTTCATCTTGCTTTTTGGCATTGTTTATAAAACCTGATCCTAACTGTTCTCTCTGACTGTTTTATTTGGATATGTGCAACACAGGCTCCATGTAGAAGTACATGTTAATTATAACTGTGCATTCATTACATAAACAGGCATGACTGGTTCCTAAGTATACAGGATAGTGGGACCTGTCTCCATATGCTGGCATATGCATCATAAAATTAGAATTTGGATGAACAAACAAGTAAAGTGTAATGCATTTTGTTCTGCCAGTGGGGTGACTTTATCTTATGAGGTAAGTTAGTTTTGGTACCGTACTATCACAGTATCAAATGAAATCTCTCCTCTTGATTAAAAAGCAACTCCAGCTTAATAGATACTAATTACTACAAGTTTTCACTGAGTACAAGGTATCCATTGCAAGAAGCTACTTAACTGGTTATAAATAAACACATAAAGTTCAGCTTCTAGAACTGCATCAAATGAAAAACTACATATCCCTCAGCAAATTAAAAGTGCCTCGTTAAGAAAAAGCAAAGAAGTTCATATTTCTGATTGCATTAACTCTCTAGATCAGTGGTCTCCAAACTTTTTTTGATCATGTGCCCCTATCAGTAAAAAAATTTTGAGTATTCACTCCCAATGCGTATTTATTTATTTGTAGATTATATGAGTGTACTGCTGAAGTTCTGATATTTTCTTCCTGCAACCCAATGGATCAGCTTGCATACTTCCTGGGGTGCCGACAACCCCACTTTGGAAACCACTGGTTTAGATAAAAACATGGCTAGGAGAGAGTTAGACAGTGGTAATAGTGTAATTAAAAGGGGGCAGAGAATTAAACCATTTTAAGCTCATGGCAGCAGTATACAAGGTAGTATACAATAAATTTACAAGGCAGAGGGTTTCAGGCATCAGCTTTCAGTTGTTGAAAGGGAAAATCTAAGGCAGAGAAGAAAACCAGAATGAACAAAATTCCCATACCTGGTCAAATTACTAGTTGCTTGCACCTCTTCAAAGCTAGTAGTCAGCACCTTAGGCTATAGTTAAGTAGCCTAACTGTGGTAAAAATGCCTCATGTAATTTTGCCCACCTCTAGATAAACATACCATCTATCCGTGTACAATAATTCTTAAGCATTAATTAAAAATGTTTAGATGATGGGAGGAGTGCTTGTTACATAAATGACTGATAATAACTAACATGGTGTAACCTTAAGGCTGTTTGATGTTCTTTTCATGTACCTTGCATGGAAGTTTTAGTGGGTCTTTTCGAAAATGACAGGAACAATTTGCATCAATCTGACTCTATTAAGTGTTTCATTGAAGTTATCTGTTCATCTTTCTTACCTTGGAATGCAAAAGCAAAGATTTCTACTTACAGTTATAATGGCAAGTGTATTAATCTGTAAAGCAGATGAGACTGTAATGCACCAACAGCTGGAAGGATATCCAACTACTACTTAAAGCTGTAGCACGTGCAAAGATAAAATTCTGAACAATCATAACTTAAAGTAGAGCAATTCTAGTGAGCAAAACATGGTCTTGAATTCATTGTACTGTCTCTGAACCCAGGTCAACCACATGTAACTCATATTCTTCCTGACCAGTGTAACAAATACTAAAATCATATACTGATAACATGCAAGGGTAGCAAATATATGAGGAATACCATTTGACAGGTTTACCTTCATTGATGGCTAGCCTCCATGCTGGTGTGCCAGTGACATGGCTGAAAATAAATAACCAATAGCTTTAGTCAGAGCATTATGTTAATTTTAATAAGTTGCTATATGTTCTTTTTTAAATCTGCTTTTCTTTAAACTTCAGTATCACTGTCAAATCAGAGCCTCCATAAACGTCAGACATGTACTTTCATATTGTGACCTGTCTCATAACTCAGTTACCTCTCTCAAGGGTTTATTCCCTGGTATTTCAAATTTAGGTTCTGCATCCACAACGCTTCTCAGACTGAAAAGAATGGTATGTGGGTACTTAAAGTATTTAATGCATTCAGACTTTGTAACAGTAAAGGTACCTTTTTTTAATACAGTGCATCAAAACAAGACTTTGTTGTAAAGTGTATGCTTAAGATACCTTTAAATTCTTGATTATCCTAAATAATCTTCCTGCTGAGATGCTTGTCGATACATAGCATACTACTGTCTCACGATCACCACAGACTGGCAGTGGCATTTTGCATTAGCATATTGTGCAACTGCTAAGAATATAATAGAAAACCTTGTAATTGACACACAAGTCAATTAACAATTGACACACAATTGCAATAAACCTGTAAATGTCTCAAGAGAAAACCAAGTTGCTGATTGCAATGCGAGCTTTGTAAAAGCATCTGACGCTATCTTATGTCTGAAAAAGTTATGCTAGACAGCGTATTAAATAAAACATGAGTTATCCTGGTAAGCTGAAGCATGGGGGCAAAACAAAGAGTTGTTTGAAAGAACAGAACACCTGTAATATGGATTTCTTAAATCCACTAAGAATCATTTTAGCATAGTTAAAGAAGTTTAAGTGACAAAGGCAGGAAATCTGTAATGATAACGATACAGACAAAATATTTTTTCCCTGCTTGTAGATACCTGAAACTCTTCACCTTCCTTCCTCTTGAGGAGATTGACCACATCATGGAAATGCATGCTAAAGAACCTGAAAAATGGGGCCCTCAGAAACGACTGGCTGCAGAAGTAACCAAGCTTGTTCATGGTAGAGAGGGGCTAGAATCTGCTAAGAGGTGAAGTTTGATTTGTCAAGCGTTTTTCTTTCAGATTAATTCAATGGTAATTATCCATAGCTTTTCAGGGACTATTTTCATGTAGCTAGTTGTTGCTCGGCTGTTAAAACAGAAAAATGTAGTAATTCTGTACGCTTAAAAATACATTAACAATATTTTAAAAAATTTCAGTGCAGTGGGTTATGATAGAAAAGAGAATTGGGATGTACTTTAAGTACTCCTGTTACTGTGTGGACCCTCAGAAGAAGTTGGAGAGCACTTTATGTGAAGATGAGACTACCGCTGTATTTTAAATGACCTTTGTTCTCACAGGTGCACTAAGGCCCTTTATTACAGCAGCGTGGAGGCATTGGAAGCTATGTCTGACCAAGAATTACAGGAACTTTTTAGACAAGCTCCTTCAGCTGAATTGATGCTTGAACCTGGAATGAACGTTCTTGACTTGTGTCGCAAAGCAAATGCCATTCCAGATGGACCTAGTGGGTATGTTACCACCTCTGCTCTTTGGTAATACCTCACTTAAACTGGCTGGTAGTAGTACGCTTTTGGAAGTTAAGCAAAAGATGAGGACAGCCAAATCAAGTAGAAACACACTGTCAATCTACACAGCAGCCTTCAAGAAGAGGGGAACAGGTGGCCTCATTCCATTTTGAAGTAAAAGTGTAGGATAATCAAATACCTTAGCTCTAAAATCTACACCTGATGAATGGACAGCCTACGGCAACAGCCCAAGTTTCCTTGTACCTGTCAGAAGGAATGGGAGTGGTAGAGGCTAAAGTTAATTTCAGTCATGCTTGACCTGGACTGAAAGTAAAGTGCAAGAGAATTAAAATTTATGAATCCAGCCAAAAAACCGTTAGTTGAACTTGCAGTACTTAACAGCAATAAATAACTTCCCCTTGCGATACCAGTTGTTTTTTCGTTCTGTTTTTTTAAGGTACCAGAAAATTACAGATGGTGGTGTTTCAATAAATGGGATTCGAGTGACTGATCCTGAGACTGTTCTTATTCTCGGACAGCATATTCTCAAGAACGGAGTATCACTGCTTAGGATTGGAAAGAAAAATTACTACATTATAAAATGGCTGCAGCTGTGACAACAGAATCTCTCCCTAAAATGATGGATCATTTCAACTCTGTTGCTTGAAGATGTACTTGAAGATATTTCTGTACTGTGCGTTACTACGGAGCTCCCAAACTGCCCAAAACCGTAGTTTCATTTTCAAAATACACCAACAGGGTTTAAATAAAGGCAGCTACGTTATACCACTAAAGAGATTTTTTAGATACTCTGCCTTATTCAAAGCACCATTCATAAGAGAATCTGCAGAAGAAGAGGAAAAGATTAATTTCAAAGTCCAAAGATGGAGATGCTGTTCCTCTCCTTTAACAATCTTCTATGTTGTAGGAGGACAACAGCGGCCAGGTACTCGACAGCATCATCCACAGCAAGATGAGCAAAAGCATACTCAAAACCAGTACTTCTTACAGAGGATGTATGCTGCTGTCCAGTTTGGCTTCATCCTAACAGAGGAACCTGTGTAAGTGGGTAAGGACAACCAACCTACCATCAGCATTTTTTTTTCTGAACAGGTTTGCTTTGAAGGAAGCTGCAAAAGATTCACAATAAATGAGTAGAACGATCAAGCCCCAATAATCTAAGTTTCTTATTGGTTGCGTAAAAGCTTTCCAGCCTTAACTTAATAATACAGAGCAAATTCACTTTTTGAAATGTAAGAGAGTATAGAGCCTTCAAAGCTTAAATCAACATGATGAATCCCTTCTGTGTGACTTTCAATGTAGGTGACAGTCATTCCATTTCTTCAGTCCTGTGAATTACCTGGGTGCATTTGCACCATCTAGAATCTTTGTTGAATGTAGAGCCCGCAGAACTAGTGCCAGGATATACCATCAGTTGCAAGATAGTATATTACACCAGATTTGAAGCATGTACGTGAAAGCTTTTTTAATTTTTGTACAGTGCCTTGCTGAATGGGGTTTGGGATTGAGTTGCCTACACAATATAGGTGCCATACTACTTACAGCCAGGTCACCCAACAACAAAACCCCTATGTGGTTCCTGAGATTATTTGTAATACAAGCCCATGTTTGAATCACTGAGAACTGGCAACTGACTTTTAGAATCCAGTATTGTATTAAGGGGCCCTTCCTGCCCCAGGGCAAACACATCTAAAACCCTCAGTCTGATTGATGATGGGCTTGGCTGCAGTGTTGTTTTCAAGGTTTAGGGTAATCCTCATTCTTAGGCCAAGGAGAAGAATTTCCTAGACCATGCAGATTGGCAGTCACAGCAGCCACAAGGGGAGAGGCCTTAATCTTAGCTACGTGCACGAGGTAACTCATCACAGTCTCTTATGTTGTTAGAATACAAGTCATGGTATTTCACCTGGTTTAAAATCACCCAGCCTATAAGAAGAATGGGGAAATTATACAAAATGTTAGTAAGTCTCAAGAACCTGGATATTCTGTATTTGGGTGGGGAGTTTCTGTTGCGTTTTCTCAGGCGGGCTGTTTGCCTGGTTTTTTTTTTTTAATTGATGTTGATCAACTTGATGTGATCAACTTCATGTTGGCTTTATTTGCACTCTCAATCAAGATTTCAGTGGTAATAAACTGTAGTGGTTTCTTGCTTATACATTGCAGTTTCTTCAGATTATTAAATTAGTATGGTAGTACTTCCAGCAGCTCATCACATGAGTTACTAGTACTAATTTCAGTTTCCAGATCCCATTTTTCTGCCTGATAATGAGATCTCTCTATTCTATTCTCTGTTATATAAAGAAAAATAAGAAGTAGTTGAGTCATTCCTACCTTAAAAAAAAGCTCTACCCATCCTGTTGACTCTCAGGATCAGTTTGTGTTGCTTGTTACTTTGCCTGAAGCTGCAGTACTGATCAGCGCTATCCTACAGAAAGCATACGGAGGAAAAATCACAACTCTGACGTGAAAAGGGTAGAAGCAGGGAAAGGAAAGTTCATCCACTTAATATAGCTGCCTTGTTCCTTAAACAGCAGAAGCATTACAGCAATACATAAACATGCACCTGGGATCAAAATATACCAGAACACACCCATGTTTGCCTCCAGAGAAAGGCATCAGATTTGACAGTTACTTTCTGATTGCAGGAAATAAACTCCTAGAAGTAGAGTAAGTCATGTTTCATGTCTGATCTCTCTCCTGCCTTTTTTCCTGCATCTCCAAATGGTGCAGGATACACATATCCACAAATTTCAGCTTTTTTTTTAAAAAGCATTAGTACCCACTTTGATCAAGTATTAAAAGAATTTTATTTCTTTTTACAAATACAAAATAAAAAGGGGAGTTCAATTCTTTGCATACAAGGTTTTTAATAAGATCCATAAACTCCAAGAAACTTAGTCCGTGCTTCCTTTTGACCAATTCCTAGAAATCCAGACTCTTTCCAAAGAAACAGCTGGACACAACCATTACTTTTCATGACTGTTACAGGGTTATCACAACTGAGCATTTGAATACTTAAGCTGAGAATCAAGGATGACCAAAAAAATGGAGTATTCTTTTTTAGCCTGGTCTTGTTTCTCATGTATCCCAAAACAAGTACGTTCAGATAATCAGAAACATAGCTTGTTCAAATGTAAACAAGTAGTAACTAATATTAAAGCATTTAACATGTCTACAAATGTGTGGTTTAGAAGTGCAAGTAGTAAAAAAAAAAAACCAAAACCCAACACAAACATTTGTACAGCATCTAGGCACAGCAAACACCAGAGGACTTGAATTTAACAGCGTGGCAGCTGGCAACAAAAAAAAAAAAGGTGCACAGCAAGTAGACTAAAATTGAGCTATCAGAGCATGAAAACACCTTCCCTACTTTCAACAGCACCACTGGGCATAAAACCATATTCAGGCAGTCTACTCTGTTTTTCTTTTACAGTCATCTAGCTCTCACCTCAAAGCACAGAGTTTTAACTGGCAACAAGTGAAAAGCAGATGCACTTGAGATCTTCCGTACCTACGAAAAACACTAGCTAGCAATCGCTGTCATAGCTACAGGATTCAACTGTGAAAAATAAATGACCAACAAACAAACCCCTATGAGATAATTCAATTCAAGTTACCAACAGCCTGGCAAGTTGTTTCACCTGTTGCATTCCCTCAAGCAGGGACCTGAGTTTGCAGTATCCAATCTGGCATCTTTCAAAGTCAGTCCTCCATAAAACATAGAATAAAGGCAAGTTTTACATAAATTTGTTATGTTTACTTCAGAATACAGTTTGAAGCACACAGACACCCTCCTTACCCATCGGTTCCTCTAAGATAAATTTGAAATTGACTCCTAAAAAAACCCAAGTAATTTACTGACAAACTCTGTTCACATAGGGATACTATTTTTTATTTACAGTAGTACCACACATAGGTCAGGTATTAATGTCAAACATTTACTCATCTAAACTTAGCTACAGTGGTTGTTCTCCCCCGTGATTGTGTATTTCACTCGACAGCAAGTTATTTTTAGTTAGCCGAAATTCGTGCATTGAGCACAGAAAGTTTAAATTAAATAAGATGAGCTAGAAGACATTTGTAAACCATCAGTGTAATCTGGGATTTTTCACTTGCTGCCCTCATTAGGCTTTTTTTCCATAGTTTCCTTGTAATTTCTTTTCATGGTGGCAATAACAGTAGCATTTAGTTCAATTCCAGACAACTGATTGTTTAAAAACCATTAATGGTCACTAGAAGCCCATCTACACTATTAGATATGCGACTATACAAGCACTAACAATGTAGGACTGCATGAGGGCAAGTGCAAATACACATAAGGCTGTACAAATATAGGTAGCTGTACGATCAACCTGTGAGCATGTAAGTCCTGCCACCTGAATTACAAGTCAGTTCAAAACTTAATTTCTGGGATAATTAATTTTGCGTATTATCTGTTTATTAAATAACAGGATTGTTACAGCATGGATTTTTAAAGACTCGCAATAAGGTTTACAAATCAAGTTCGTTTCTTGGCACTCAAACATTACCAAGTTGAAATTTTTTTGTGAAACTTCAACAAAACAAAAAAGAGAGTCATAACATTTCAAAAAGCAAAATCAACACTGTGGAAATTTCACACGACATTACAGAGCCAGGTATCACTTGCAGGAATTTCTTAAATAAATGGAATTCATTTGCTTTATGCAGCATTTCAAAACTTTACAAGTCAGAATATTTCTTCACAAGAGACTGTTGACTGAACTGTGGGAGTGAAAGCTTAGCTAACAGTTCACTTATGGACAGCTCTACCTTGTTAAAAACAGACTTCTTGGATGTCAAAAGTAAAAGGGAAAGAGGTGTCAGGTGAATTCCAAACAGAAATGTAATGCTTTTGACAGAAGTATTAAAAGCTTTCGCTGTTCACCGAAGCTGATTTGAAAAGTAGCTTGCGCTTAAACTTTACTACAGTCACATTTCTTAAATCTGAGAACTACCATCCCTGGACAGAATGCGAGAAGTTAAAATTACTTCCTTTGTATTCATTACATGTAATTCATATATAATGGCTGTTTAAAAATACACAATATATTTCTGTGTCCTGTGTCAATTATTTCAGATCATGCATAAAGTATCCAAAAGTTGCATCTGTCAGACTTAACTCCTTGTGCTTGAATTGGTTCCAAACCGAAGGTTACCAGGAGTAAAATACATTTTTAAACAGACATCCTTGTAAACTGAGGTCTTAACAGTTTTTAAATATTCAATCTTTAGCAGCTTACAAAAGGAACTGCATTTTTATTAACTGATGAAATGGGGAAGAAAGTGAGTAGCAAGCCATGGATGTTAACAGCAGTGTCCTGTTTTTCATGCAAGTTGTGTTAAAATATCAGCAACACCTTAGTAAACATTTTTACTTTATACAAAAAAGTGAATCTGCTTGAAAAGTACATGCAAGTGTGCTGGCTGGAGTTTAAATAAATTTTATTCATAAAAATTAAAATGTTTACGTTTTAACAGCTAGTGTGATCAATATTTATCTGTATGAATTATAATCAGAAGAAAATAACTCAATATAATTTGCAACCTAAAATTCCCTAGTTTTAGGATTGTCCTCAAAGAAAAAAAAAAAAAAGCAATACTTACAGCACAATAAAATTTCCTCAAAGTAACTGTAATCTCTGGTATAAATATTCCAATCCCACAGACTTTCTTTCACGCTGTCACACATTCCAAAATTTGGAAGAAGTTATGGGGATCCCCTTCTCCCTGACCAACTAAATCTGTTTTTGAAAGAAACACTTACTATCCCGTAACAGTTTTGAAATCCATTTTTATTTTCAATTCTGCCAGAACAAACGTACTACTGGATGGTCCAGGGGCTTGGTCCCACAGGGGAGGAAGAGGAAGGTGTTCTTGTACCTGATTATAATCCCCAACATTCATACACAAGCTCCAGTGCACATGAATAACTCTGCACCCACTTTTTAGTAGGCTCTTATTATTGTTCGCAAGCTCCAGGCTAGTTCTTCCTACATGATACTCCATTAAATGAAGTTCAAAGTTTTGTCTGCAGTTCTAACCTTTGGGAAAAAAATGGGGACACACATACATAAGTAATACGGTAGACATCTCTACTGTGCTATAAAATTGATATACCTCCATCTCTCATAGTGCATGCAATATATTCATGAAAGAAAATACTCGGTGCTCTCTTCTCTTCACAGTATTTAAACTTCTATTGTAAAAGCAGCTTAAAACTATGCCACAAGACTACACCGTCCATCTTAACAACAGGCAACCTGTTTAGCAAGTCAGGCACTGGAACTTTAATGGTTTTTCCCCAAGTTCAAATGAGACTGTCACTGAGACAGTAGACTTGGTCTGCTTTAATTTGCACCAGAAAGCTGGTAAGGAAACATTTAGAGCCATTTATTATGTGGATTAAATAGGACTTATTTTGCAAAATACAGCATGTTTTTCTGTCTGCAAATCAAACCAACTGTCTTTACATGAGCAGATTTACACAGTTGCAGTACACAGATAAGAGTTCATAAATAAAAATTCTACTCCGTATACCATGCCTAGCAATTTTCAAGTCAATATAACCTCCAATGCATATAAATAAATGTGGCTGGTACGGTCTTCACCAAAGATGTGTCTCACGAATCTCTGCAATGATCTGACTGGCTCGCTGCAGGGCCTGCACACGGGAAAACAGAAAAGCCAAAAGTTACCTAGTTTTTCTGAAGGGACTTTTCAGAGACATAGCAGCAGCAGCCTAGCAAGTGTGATGTTAAAAAAATAAAATTAAAGCCAATCATTTTCATTATCACATGAGTGGTAACAACCTACAATAAGATTGATTTACAACTCTGAAGCCTTCCATGAGCAAAAGATTATGCAAGTGGAAAATCCTACAAAGCAAAAGGTAATGGTAAAACTTAACATAGGCGTCATTAAATCATTTCTCTAGAGATAAGAGAATTGAAAACTGAACTTCCAGTCAGAATCAAAAAGAGGTCATCGTTTTCAGCAACTTTTACATACTTAGTGTTCCCCGTAACACCTATGTTTGTCTTAACATTTTCTATTTATAAATAAATTCTCAAAAAGGGTAGGCTTTCACCGCACACAGTTGTAATGCTTTAAACCTTCCTCAAAATAGAAGGGAAACTGCACCTATTTTATATCACTTTTAGCATTCTGATGCATTCATTACAGTCTAGCCTGCTAAACTTTGCAAACTTAAAAACTCAGAATACCAGCTGGAACTAACATTATTGGAAGCATTACTTCAATTGGAGAAATCTGAGCTCTGTGTTTGGCCCTATAAAGTTTACAGTTTAAAAGAGAGTTAACAGACAGTTCCCCTCGCTCAAATGTTGATCGTACAATAGCACAGATTAAACTTGCTGCAGGTGGTCTTGGGCAAGCGGTATCTCAGGGCACCCAGGCTCTCGAGCACGCTGCGTGTGAGAGAGAAGCAGCTCTCGCTGCTCCTTCAGCGAGCTGAGCGGGCAGAGGGGCTCCTTCTGTGCAGCTCAGTGCAAGGCAGCAGATTTCTGCTGCAAGCGAGCAGAGACTAATACATCACATAATTAAACAAAGAAGAAATCAATAGTTCTGCAACATGGACATGTCACAAATGCACTTTACAGGGGTCATCGTGCGTCCCAACATTCCCACTGTCCATATTATGAGGTACCGTCTAAACACACCGACCACTGGCCAGCAGGCTCTGTGTGAAGCATACACATAACTGGCACTTAAAACACTGTAAACTTAATCCCACAAAGGAGAACTGTTGAACACCATACAGTTAAATATGAGCAAATTATTAAAACCAAATGTATAAGTGAAAATAACAGTAGATTTGGACTTCTGCTTTATGCCCAAAATATAGTTTAAGTCACCTTTTCCCAAATACTCACTCTACATAATACTTTCTGGTCACATATTGCTTCTAATTCCTCTAGCAGAGAGAAGTAATACACTGACATACTCTTAAAAAGCAGCAAAGAAAAAAGGAAAGCAAGTCTTCAGAAGAAAAAGAGAAAAAATCTCACATTTATATGCTTTCAATTTAATTAGCTACTCCCATGAGCTCCTGATCTTTTTAATACCTTTAGCATGTCAGCTGCCTCTTTTCTGCGCTGGGCCATGTCCTCGGATTCTGTCAGAAGGTCATCCAACAACAAGGATTTGTACAGCTGGCCTACCAGCTCGCTCTGAAGAGTGTCTTTCACGTGGTTCACCAGAAAATGCATCACTGCCTTTGGCACACTGCAAGCACAGAAATAACATTTCTTCAAAACTAAGTATTCAAAACCAGGCCTGCCCTAGATTGAAGAATGCACAATGTGAACAAGCAGCTACATGCAACCTTGGCTCAAACTACCAGGAATCTACCATTACCATAAATAAAAACTCTCTCTCAACTAAATGCAGCATCTTGTGCGCTTTAAGAGCTGTTGTATTTCTTCCAAATAGGACAGCCGCATTCTAGAAACCATGAAAATATATACAGTGTAAAAAATAAAATAAGAATAAATTACTTTGCTCACTAGAGACCAACCTGACTCTCCACTGTGCTAGGCATGACAAAAAGCTAAGTAATTCAACCCTGGAATCAATCTTGACGGATGAATAAAAAAGGAAAAAGGCAAAGAAAGAATTCATATATCTGATCTTACTTAGCAAATAAACCTAAAACAGAATGACTGTTCAAACACTGTATCACATTATCTGTGATACCAGAGAGCAAAACATGAGGGCAATTTTTAAAACTGCAAATGGAGTTGCAAAGTGTTGTCATAGTTTTGGCTGGGATGGAGTTGACTTTCTTACATTTTGGATTTGTCATGAGAATAGTGTTGGAAGTGCACTAATGGTTTTGATTGTTGCAAAGCAGTCAAGGCCTCTTCTGGTCCTCACACCATCCTAACCAGTGAGGAGGCTGGGGGTGCACAAAGATCTGGGAGGGGACACAGCTAGGACAGCTGACCCCAACTGACCAAAGGAATATTGCATACCATATGACATCATGCTCAGCATATAAAGCTGGGGAGAAGAAGAAAGGGGAAGATGTTCAAAGTGCCGGTGCTTTGTGCTCCCAAGTAACCTATATGTGTGATGGAGCCCTGGTTTCCTGGAGGTGGCTGAACACCTGCCTGCCAATAGGAAGCAGGGAATGAATGCCTTGTTTTGCTTTGATTTAATGCACAGCTTTTGCTTTGCTTATTAAACTTTCTTTATCCACAAGTTTTCTCACTTTTATTCTTCTGATTCTCTTCCCCATCCTGGGGGGGAAGGGGAGTGAGCAAGCAGCTACATGTTTGGTTGCCGGCTGGGGTTAAGCCACAGTAAGTTTGAAAAATGTATTTGTCTGGCATGGAGGCAGGCAGCAACTTGTAAGGTTCAAGAACAATCCATCAGAAAGACACCACAGAATCTGTAAAGCAACATTTTTCAGTTTTACATCAGGCTAAAACACCTGAAAGAAACCACTGTCTTAGCTCCAATTTCCATGCTACTAAGCTTCCCAAAAAAAATTCCTAGCATTGAATCTAGCTGAATCTGATTTTCTTTGGGCCTTGGGATATATGTAGTGTGGCAGTACTCTTCTGAAAAAGTGGTGGGAAATATTTACATGAGCATTGACCAAATCATCATACAAATGCAGTACCAAAATCTAGGGATATAAACACAGCATCAAAAATTGGATTAGTGTACCTCAGATTATTTATTTAGAGACAGTAACTGACCATAAAAATACTGATGGTTATTCCAACTGAGAAATGTTAGACAACTTTGTTGGTGTAATTCTTAGCAGCAGTATTTTGCAACTAGCGTGGACTGAGAGTTGATGTATAATCTGACTCATTAAGTACTGGCCACATCGCTCTTCTCATGTGCCCATAGCCCTTAATCTACATCAAAATAATTTTCATGGGCCAATCAAGAGTTTTTGCTCATTCTGAGAGTGCTGCAATTGTCGCCACAGAATTACCTTGGCAAGGACCATGCAAGTCTATAAAAAGCCTGACCCAAGATCAAGCAAGGTCCACCAACACATCCAGGCTTCTGAAATCATATTCCCAAGTGTGGCTAGGAATTTTCCCACTACATTCGCTGCTTTATGGTTCTTTACTAGCCAGTTGTGGGAAGACTTTTGGGAAATCATGAAGAGACCATATAGATTTATTAGTATTCAATTAACTCAATTTACATCCTCCTTTCAAGCCAATACATTGCAAGTTCTACCAGAAGAAAAGCTTAAGAAAGCAGCCTAGAATATTTTGGTAATCACCTGGCTAAGAGTGAAAGCAATCCCAAACTCAGGGTCAAAGCTGTGTGGGTACAGATACCACCCAAGCCATCCAATAGCGAGCCTCAATTAGTTCCACAAGTTTGATATGGGGGGTGGACATGAGTACCATCTTCAAGAGGTATTTCCTATAAATATTTCTGAATTAGGTGAGGGTGTCCTAATACATCAAATGCATAATGCTTGAGAGAGCATTTTATTTTTTTTGTTATGTATGCATATTTACTGCAAAGAATGGAAAGAGTTTTTTAGAGTATGCAAGCAGGTAACATTACTACAAATAACACTACAGTAAAATTAAGGTAAACAAAGTAATTCTCTGCCATAAAATACTAAAAATTATATTGAGGACAGTATTATTTTACTGGATATAATAAATATATAATGAACTTCTGTGACCTCATAGAATCTGGTTTCTATACTCTAGAATCTGGTTTCCAGACTCCTGTATTTTCCGTCAAATTCCCATATATATACACACACACACATATAAATAAAAAATTAGGTATTTCCACAGGGACGTAAGCAAAGCAAAGTTTTACATTGCTTTTCATTACCAAAAAAAAAAAAGTATGACAAATCAAAAATTTAAAGGTATTTTCCATACTTGTATGCAGCAGGAACATCACTTCTATGCTACTTCCAACCTTATTGCTAAGTAATAGGAAACTTAGCCATAGCAGTTCCTATTCAACCTTCCCATTTGAAACAACAGGATGGCAAAGCTAAGTTCTGTCAGAACTACAGAGCACGTAGAGTTCATTCCAGTTATTTGCTGCAAATTATCCACCTGAATTGCAGTAACCTCCAGAAAACCAGGTATTTCCTAAATAATTAAACCTTTTACTTAATATAATACAGAACTTGAACCATTAGAGAAAAAAAGTGCTTCTTCAGACTTCTTAATTCTGTGAAGGTTCAAGTTTTACTGCTGCTGCCCCTTTCTAAAAGAAAATAATCATGTTTTCTCTCTGTTTACGAACATAAGAACGTGATAAAATAACAAGCTTATATACATGACTCATGAGGTATCACAACATTTGTCTGGCTTAAACATTTCTAAGTTTTGTCTTACCTGTCCTGAATGTTCTTCCTGACAATAAGGAAGTAAGATTTAATAAGTCGTTCAATCACTTCGCAATCTCGTTGCTCACGGGCAGAAAGTTTGCGTGCAACAGGTACAGGCTACATGAAAAAATAAAAACCTCAATTTACTCAAACTGTGGAATCTAAAAAAACTATTGCTCTTTTAGTCTGATAGTCTGATAGATGTAACATGCCTTGCAACAAATCTCTAATTCTTCAGAGGCAAAATTAGAGACATGTCAAAATCCAGATCTATGAAACAAAGGTCAGAGGGCACCACTCCTAATTTTTTTTCAAAAGCTCACTAAAGAAACTAAGGTCTCCAAACACTTACAGGATCTCCATCTATTTTTAACTTAAATGGGTTTTGGTTTTAATGATTCTTTTCCTCTAATATAAAAATGCTATCTTCAGCAAAAACGAGCAGGCATTTGACTTCAGACATCACCTGAGATTTTTTTCTGCACAAAGAGAGATCTAGACAATGGAGTTCACTTATACAGGAATTTGTGAAAGTTATCCCAAATCAAAGGCTGAAAGTGGAAGGAGGTAAATATTGTGACATTGTCCTTATTATGTTAAATATTTAGCAAAATATCATACATCAATAGCAAAGTTACAAGATCCAGAATTCAGATGTTTTCTTTCCTGAGGCTGAACTATGAAGAGGAGATATTAGTTTTTCATGACTCACCACATCTAAAAGGTTTACAGCATGCCCTTTTTGAGGACTAGCAGGCAGGGCTGCAGCTGGCTTGGATTTTTCCTCTGCTGATACCTCTTCCACTTTTGAGGTTTTCAGCATTCCTCTCCAGTTGCCTGTTCCAGGCTCCTGAGACGTATCTCCAGCTCCTGCAGTGGCCTGCACAAACAGCACAATGTAGAAACATTGGAGAATCAGAAACTGGGCACTGCAGTGTCTGATGAAATGTACTACTCAGCTATAGGTAAGACTCACTATAAACGGGATTTTCATATGTATATTCCCTTCACTCTATTCTTCACATTCCCCACCTCTGTTTTCCCTTTGCTGCTTAGAGCTGACATACAGTACCAGTAGAATGAAAGCTTTTAAAACTCACATTCTTCCTAATAATGATATGAAAACGCCTCATAGAGACAAGCTCCCCAGCTTTTTAAGGATCTACAAATCACTTCTGAAATATGTAATGGTCTTCCTAAATCATTTGGCTTTTGCCACTTTTACCATACATCCTTAGAGGAATACAACCTATACCACCAGGATCATTACACAAGTATGATTTGAAGATCACCACAGCTCTTGAAAGAGTTGAACTTAAATTCTTTGGTATTTTATTTAACTATAAACTGAAGTTTCTTACAATAATAGCTTAAAAAATTTGCACAGTTGTGTTTCCGAGTACCAAAGCTACTAACGTAGCTGCCAGACCTCAATTTACAAAAGGCTTTTTTTGTACCATATTAAAACAAAACAAAAATCTCTATCCTCTGGAAGTGAAGATCAGGGTTTCTGCGAAGTTCCAGACAAAGAATGACTCGCTGATCTCCTGAGAAAAGGACGTAACACCCAACTCTTAAACATTAGGAATCCCTGGACCAAAGAAATATTTGTAGATGGAATCCACCACATGCTAAATTAGTATTTTAAAAAAAGACAGTTTATTTTTATGTGGAACAGTGGTAATTTTTATTTTGTACCTCTCCATAAACCTAGTATACACTCTATTTACTACTGTGCTTTAAAAATCTATTGCTGTTTGAAAAACATTCAAGGTTGTTCAAGGCTCTGAACTACAACTACTTATGTATTGTTTCAGATATAGGAAGAAATAAGTTAAATTCGTTTATTGTGTTTACAATTAAACCACCACAGGCTGATCTTGAGTCTAAAAAAAAAGGTGAGAAACAAAGCATGGCAGATAGAATACCAACAGCTGCATACCAGGAGGAAACCCAGCTAAACTGTGCACATGAGAAATTTTATTAAAATTGCACAACTGTTCGGAGGCACTGTAAAAAAATACTCTATAAGGATTCAAATCAACCTCTACTGAGAAGAGAGAGCCATTGATGAAGAAAGCTCCGTTACATTACTTCTGATTGCAAGACAGCCATTAAAAATTGCAAAAATCCCTATGCCACTCCCACTTAGTATTACTGTGGAGCCTGCTCTATCTCCAAAGTAGTTTGAGAGACAAAGCTACGTTCTTTCACAAGGAAGAGCGTTGAGTATCTACCACCTAATAAAAGACAGGTTTTGTGGGAAACACAAACCAAATCTGACAGCTTCCTGCAACTTCTTAAGTCACAACAGTATCCTCACAGTAGCTCTGTATTTCATCGTAGGTGTCTACAGGGTATCGGAACCTCTAAAACTGTGATGAAAATAATAGTTAAAATTCTACTGCTGACTAGATTTTCACTTGGACTACTTTGTTCAGGACAGAAATGGCAGCTTTGCACTAGAAGCTGGATGTGCGTATGCAGTGAAGCAGAAAGCCTGAGTCCTCTTGGTACTCCTTACACACAAACTTGCGACTACTCATCTTTTCTGATTCAAAGTGAAAGCAATTAGCAAAAGCCTTTACAGTACGTAATCTCCTGTTATTTTAACATGCGAGACAGCACACCTGAAGTCTAATAAAAAAAACAAGAACACTGCAGAACACATTACACAAATATAAATAAACCAGGAATCAAACAATTATGTGAAACAATGAAAGGAGGTTCAGTTTGAACAAAGCCTATAAAGATTCCCTGCAGGAAGCAGGAAACTCACATTTTTAGCTTATCTTCTGTCCTCCTTCTTTAACTGTCAACACATTAAAAACATGCAGTTTAACAACCATGCTGAACACTTTTCATCACAATACTGTTGCACCAGACAATCTACTGACTAGAGTTGGAGGCAAATTATGCCGCATACTTGCACCACAACATATTGCAACCAAGAGTTCAAACAGAAAGCAGTGACTTTGCCACCTGATGGCCCATCTTTACCTGTCACTGCACATACTAAAATCAGCAATGCCAAGTAGTCTATACTCTGTAGGGTGTACTGCGTCAGTGACAGAGCACTAAATACAAACTGCTTTCCGTACTGTCTGCGGTGCACCACAACAGAAACGTGCATGCAGTGCTTATAGGAAAAATCAAGACAGACCTTGCCATCAGCCTCAGCAGAAGCAGCAGTAACAGTCTCCTGGGAAGCAGGTGTCAATGCACCTGGAGCTTTAGTTGACTAAGGAAGGTAAAAAATGCAGGGAGGGGGGGAAAAAAAAAAATTTCAACTGAAGACCACCAAATCTACCTAGTAAATTTCATATACTTTTACCTATTAGCACCTTCTAAAAAATCCAGAAAAGAAAACATTTTGAATTTGCAAGCACCACAGTAATGTAAGCAGAAAAAAGAAAAAAAAAGTAGCATCTCCAAGACAATTAAGAGATTTTTAGCTTATCCGGCCTTCAATTTCATTTCAGCTCCTGTACTGATGATATACACATGATCAATAAAAAGAAGGATCAAACAGCAGTGAAAGCAATCTCTATCTAGCTAGTTTAAATTCACAGTCCATCCATCAGCTGGCTTCTACCGATTAAAGGCAGTAATATTAGATCCACTCTGGGATTTTGTCTCACTTTTTAAGCTAACTTAATGAACTGATTTCTATCAGCTGTAGTAACTCATGTTACAACCCGTGATGAGTTTAAACTGTATTCTGTATATTTGGAATCTAATACTTCACATAATGTCTAAAATTCCAGCTGATTGTCAGACCGTTCATTTCTACAGCCAGGCAGTGTTTTCCATGACACTTGATTCTTTCATCCAAGTACTTACTTGTCATTGAACTAATCCCAAAACCTGGCACAACTAATTAAGCTCCAGAGACAGAATACATGACTGGATTATGATAATCGACTGAAAACGTCACCTCCACCATCTTCTCTCCAAAAAAAACAAGACTGCAATAAACTGCAGTTTTAAGAGTGATTTAATAAAACTCATACAACCAAGTCACTATGTTGCCACACTGAAGATTTTAAATCATTTGTTTATCTTTTGGATTCAGTGTGTCTGAGCCATAAATTCAAACAGGCAAGTTCTGAGTCCATCTCTTAACATCTGCCTGCATTTTAAGCCTTACCTCAGATGACACTCAGGTAATAAGTGTAACATTAATATAAATTTATAGGCAAGTCCTCAGAAATCCCAAGTTACACCTTCCAAAAATTGCATCTTTGGAAGAAGAAAATAACATTCCACTTTATCTTATGAAATTGAAAGAAAAAGTCAATACCTGGAAGCTCCCAAGACTGTTAGTAGGGCAGCATATCAAAGTTTCCAAGCTTAGAATGGATCAAAAGAGAACACATCAAACTTTAAATGAATAAATAAAGAAAAAGTTAACATTTACTTTACCTTGTCTCGTGGCACAGCAGAAGGCAGTTCCCGGGCTAATCTGTTACGCCTTTGTTCCTTTAAAAACAATCCAGTAAGACCTCTATTACGTATTACTCTACATTAACACTATGCAAGATTCATACGTTACAGATGACTTACATTTTAGAGACAAACACTAGTAATCTAATCTCATCCGGTGTCATATAGTCATACTATGATCTTAGGAAAACCTCAATTATTTGGATAAAAACACCCTGATTACCTGGTCAAAAGTAAATTTTCAATCTTAAAAACATTTGTAACACACTCCGTAATCAAAACTTGAGCCTTTAAAAAAATAGATCAAAACTACACAGTTTGGCTCAGCATATATACTCTACAGCCCTCATTAAGCTTTAAATCTTCAAAGTAATCTAAAAGGCCAGCAGGGTTAACTATGATTAGCCCAAAGGAAGAAGGAGGCGGCAGCATTCACTTTATAGCAAAACAGAGTTTGAAGAAATCAGGACCAACAAAAATCTGATTTTTCTTGAAATTAAAAATTGATTGTCCGCTGAATAAGGATAAGATGTTTTACGTGCTTTGCTTCTTCAAAATTTTCAATGTCCTGTTCAGGAAAATGTTGAAAGAACTAGTTTGAGTAATACACGACAACATAATATTCTCCTATGTTCAACTTCACAAAGTCCTAATTTTTGTACTCACGGCAGTTTGCACAGACTTTGTTTCTGAACTAGATTCAAGAGCAGTCTACACCAATGCAAATTCAATTGCACAGCCAGTCAATAAAAATTTTCAGTACAGAAGAAAGTAAGAGGTTAGAACTAAAGAGCAGAAATGATAACATAAGCATTTAAAAAAAGAACGCTGCTATGACAGAATGTGTTCAATAAGCAAGGTAGCACAAGAATATTAGTGAGCTCTTAGCCAGATGGATGAAGCACTGCAACAAAATCAGATTGCAAGCCAGAATCAAGTAGATCAGTTGTAGAACAACTGCTTCTATAGGATGATGACAGCAACAAGCATTACCATTCAAAGCTGGGCTTGAAAAATAGAAAGGCTACTGAAATTGTAAGAGACTTATGGGAGAAAGATGGAGAAAATTGTCTTAAGGAGACTGAAGTGTGGTAATACAGAGATTCAAGAACAATGCTGAAAAGAAGCAGAAATTAAGAGCCTGAATAGAGGAAACATGTATTATCCTTTCATGAATAAGAGTAACATTATACCTACCAGTACATTCTGTCAGAGACAAAATGCAATTACTTCAACATTAGAGAGTATTTCACAACTATCTACTTAAAGTTTCTCTTCCAAAAATTTCATTTAATAGCCAATACTCAATTAGGTGTGAGCCTTTATTTCCAGGCAGAAATACAGGCAGAATTATTTTCAGTGAAATATCAACCATTGTTCTTGAATGCAATCTGCAATATAAATCTAAAAAAAATCAATGATCTCCAGATAAGAGTATACACCATATTTGTAACGTATCACGTTTTTATACTTCAAAATGTAGAGCTGTTCTTCAGTGAAAGAAACTGAAACATTTTTTCTTTTACCAATTATTAAGGCTTTCAAAGGACTTCAAAAGAGAATGTATTTTCTTACCTCTATGTTGTTATTCATTAAACCACAGGCATCAGCGAAGTCTGGGTGTTTGGTATTGATATAAGCTAACTCGATGGCCACTAGGTTATGAACCTGCAATGCAGTGCCATTCACAGTTGAAAAACTGAGGGAGTAAATCCAATGCTAGTAAAGAGCAATGACCTACGATGCTGGAAAGCATAGCCCATAGCAGAAGACCTTTCTTACTGCCCCCAAAGACATTAAAGTTCTGATCCAGAAGGCAAGAGGAGAATTCAGTCATTCATTGCAACACTTCAGGTGTTTCGGATGTTACATCAGTTTAATTTGCTAGCTTCATCAAGTTAACCCCTCTTTAGCAATAAATAAACAAAACTCAGTAATTAGTGACTGAAAGACATAGTAATGAAGTGAGGTATATAGTCAACCTTCAGCCACAAGCCACATAGAACATTTGAACCAGTAAGAGATGGCTCAGTATGGGAGATAATGAGCACAAAGAACAATTTTTGCTTTTCACATCAAACATATGCAGAGCCAGTAACTGAAATAACAGTTTCCTCCCCAATAAGCAGCCCAAAGTAGACTTTTCTATTAAAAGATATTTACTCAAAGCTACCAGTTGAATTTTCAGTTCTCAGTAGCTGAAGGGCATTACAAGCAAAATCAGTATTTTGTGTCGATTTTATCTCTGAAACACACAGAACAAGGACTATAATTGAATTTTCATGATTGCATTCCTAACTCTACAGTAAGTGCACAGTTTCTGTTATAAGGGAGGGAAACATACCCATATCAGAAATACTAGAAATGTTAAATCCAAGTTTTAGTAAAATTTTCTTGGGAAACTGAAACACTGGGGACAATAAGCTGGAGAGGGCTACTCCCACTCCTTTGGGTTTTACGTATTTATCTTCTAATACAGAAGTTGTTTCAAACCATGCAGATATTAAATACCTAGCTATTTAACAAATGGGAGTTAAGATTCCTTTAATAATTTGTGTTCCTGACCTTACAGAGCAAACAGAAAGCATCAAGAAAGACTCCAGAAAAAACACACTTTTCCCAGCAAAATTATAGTAGATGGAAAATTACCATTTCATTTGTGACAGGAAGTCTTCTACGCAGAAGACAGGTTACTACTTCAACTATGGCATCGTGCAGTTTAGGAAACCTCAACAATTCCTAAAAACAAAACAAAAATTTACTGATGAGACTCCCAGACTTTTTTAGGGAAATGGGGGAAGGTAAAAAATAGCTCAATAATTACAAACATAATTCTAAAGCATGCATTTTTACCTGTGTGCTGTAATTACTACAGTGCTGGATAATCCTCTGCATTTCTTCATGAACCAGCTCCACACAGCGCAAGCTGGGTTCTTCTAAACGTTTGATTTGCCTTTTTACCAGCAATTCAAATGAAACTTCAGGAACAAACAAGGCAGGACGAGGACCCTAGTTCAAAAGGAGGAAAAAGTTGCTAAATTATGTAATAAAACTATAGGCATTCCTAAGAAGTAGTATCTGATGAAGCCCAGAATAAATCAGGTCACAATGCCCGCACCCAAAAGAACACTGAGAACAGGTCT
>VXAK01013809.1:76012-98722 GCA_013399435.1 Arenaria interpres | reverse complement strand
CAGACCAGGTTTCTCAAAGCCTGTGAGAAACGTGTGAGGTATCACATCTGGGGCATTCATACCTGAGCTCAGAAGCTGCATTTAAACTCAGGCCCTGCCCCTTGATCTTTGACTAAACTTACCGCAAAGCTATAGCCTGCTATATTAAGCTCAGTATTTTTTTGATCCTGACCTTGCCTTACTGCCTTGACTTCCTGGCCTTAACTTAAATCTTCCTTGTGATCATGGCTTTGCCTGGCAGTACCTGGACTTATGGAAGAACTTTTTGGATGGTTATCACCATCATACGTCTTGCTTTGCTACCTCTGTTTGGGTACTGTGGGACTCCACCTCTTGCCTATAAGGTCACTGCCCCTGCATACCTTGCAGCTATCATTGCCTCCTGGCCAGCCTTCCCTGGTGGAGCAGCCCACTTGTGGAGACACTTATGCTCCTTGACATGTGCTAGCACGTCTGCTAGATGTACTGGGGATCCCCTTGAGAGAATGGGCACGGGCTAGAGGTTAATATGGTGCCTGAGAAGACCTGATGTCAGAAGTTTTTCACTTTTTAGAAGAAGGTTTCTTTCCATTTTATTGCTTGGTTAGTTCTTCCCTCGTTGACTGTAAATGAGAATCTTCTGCTGTAGAAACAAGCCCTTAAACTGGCTAATGTCTGAAAAGTTACTAATTTCTTTCTTGACTTGGTTGTGCAGAATCTATGAAAGTAAATCTGAATCTTATTTGCAATAATCTATTCCTTCTATTTTACAGATGTAAATACACCGAATAAATGGTTCACAGATATTAGAATAACCATCACTGCCATCACGGATAAAGAAAAGGCATTCAAATAACAATTTTAAGCTTGGAGTTGTAGAGATAAAAATTACTGAAGAAAGAAAGAAAAACATTAAAAAAAAGTTAACTCCTTTCTCTCCTTGTTACTGACCCCAACCTATGAGTGTGATGAGGTAAAGCACAAGCCTAAATTGTAGGTACCAACTGCGTATCTTTAACTACAGAAAGAACTGTCACAAAAAGGCGGTAGCAGCATGAAAATGTCAACCATAGATGAATACAGCACTGGCATTTGGCCACCCTCAAAGGATTCTTTTGGTATGTTAAACAGAGAGAATAAAACATAGGACCAAAGCCCACAGGGTCAAGCATTCAAAGGAATCGTTTGACTTAGTTTCAGGGAACTTGTTTTCAAAGTATCTGTCTGTGCAATTGTTTCAAGTATGAGTTATCTTAGTATGTAAAAATATTAATTGGTCTGTGAAATAAAAATATTAATTAGTGTTTAAAAATACTAATGTACTCTGATGACTGACAAAACCATTATATACACTCACACTTTTCCACTTTTTGTGGATATTGGGTAACTAATTCTCTGGAATATTAGAGCTCCTGTTAGTAAAACAAACAAAGAAAATAAACAACAGTTACTAAAATATTGCACTTCTCAGCAAGGCTGGGTTTTATCTCCGTGAGGTTAAAAAGGAAAGGGATTACATACGGTATTTTCTGTGCAACACTGAATAGTCAGGTTAAGAAGGGAGAAGAAAGAACATCAGCATCTCACCACAAATCCAGGCTTGCAAAAACAGGAATAACCAAAGCTGGGGTCCTTCTGAACACAGATGCCGTGTATGCAGGGGTTGGAGACGCACTCATCAACATCCAGCTCACAATGGAGGCCTTCCCATCCTGGCAGTGAAAAAAAAACCACAACCCAAAACCTATTAAAATCTAAATTCATTTATTGAGTAGCAATCAAAAAAATCTATAAGTAACTAGAATCAGTCCTCACATATATGTAAATAAATTGTATAGGATGGGTATGAACTGGGTTTGGCTGTGGTTTCTCACAGCAGAAAAAAAGAAAATAAATAATGTAACAAGAAACAAACACAACCCAAACTATACGGACTTTACGATTATAATCTACTGAATCAGTATTTGCTGACTTCTGTTTCTGTGGAGACATAAGCAGTCAAATGAGACTAAAACCTGAACATATTCTTTCATTATTGAAATTATAACTGACTTGATGGGCTGCCCTTCACCTACAGAATTATCTCTATTGTTGGCTCTCTCGTGGCTAAGAACTGGCAAGGGTTAAATGGTCCCTGGAAACCTCTTATGTCATTCCAGAGCTGAACAGTGTAACCAAAGCCATATTTTTTCCAAAATTTAAACTGAGAGAGTATGGAATTTCCCATCTTAATTTTTGACCTTTTTATCCCATTCATTAAATTTGTGCATTATTGCCCCATTGGGGAAGGAAAACTGGAGGTTTAGATAGATGAAAATAGTCACAATTACACAAAATATAATAAAGGGGAAAAGTTTAGGAGAGAAACTCTGAGGCAGATTACTGTCCCAGATCAATGTGGAGGATAATTTCTGAGTAAATACGTTTGGTTTTTTAATACCATCAATACACTTATTAAAATCTCCTTTACAACTAAGTACACCCATAAATTAGAGGCCGTAAACTCATCTGGAAGCTGGTTTTTTGATCATGTAATTTGAGCCTGTTTTGAACTTGCTCCTCAGAGGTTAAACTGAACTGGAAGGAGCTCATTTACTTGGCAAATACAATCCCAGAATTTTGTAAAATACAGCTAGCTATTGAAGAACATCAGACCTTCTGCCAGGATACTCCCATCACCCGTTACAGATTTGTTATCTCTCCACTTAATTTTTCCCATTTAGAAGCAAGCAAACAAACAAATGAACAAACTCCTAGCCCAAAAAAACCCCAGCAGTCTTCAGCTGACACAAAGCTAGTTGCTCCTGCCCTGCATTTCCCTCGGAGCATGTGTCAAATGGACCCTCCAGGTGCATCCCAGTCCTGCTTTCGCTGCCCTGGTAGAAGAGCAGCCTGCCCCAGCTAAAGACCTCAGCTGTGAGGCTGCTGTTAGTTCCAACAGCTGCTGTTGCTGCTTTTGAGCCGTCCAAGATGCTGGTAGAATACAGTTTACATCTCTCTGTGCCGCTTCTGCACCTGAACAGCCTGCAGCTGCAGCCACAGATCCTGAACAGGCGTCTATTATTCTAAGGGTACGGGGCCTGCTACTGGGAGAATAGCTGACAAAATTCATGATCCATTACAGAAGAGATTTGTCAGAGCTAAGTAATTTCCCCTTTCTGGTATCACATGCTGTCACCACATGCTTCATTTTGTTCTCTGGAGGTTTTTGGGAAGCTGCAGTCATCTGCCTTGTTCCTACTTCTGTCTTGCCACTGTCCCTTTTCCATTTCACTAAATTACAACTGTGGATGTGTTGCTGTGTATCTCAGACTTTCTGCCTTACGGGAAAGTTCTTTCCCATAGTTGCCTTTAGAGACCCAAAAACACTCAATTGCATCTCTATATTTCTAAAGGTGAGGGTTAGCAGGGAAATCCAAGACCTATCATATGTGAGTAGTAGTTGCCTTTAACAGAAGCAGATTCCAAGCATTTCTACTTTCTGCCTTGGGAAGATATTTTTTATTTATCTCTGTCAAACCACGACAATCTTGCAATCCCTTTCTTCAGTTGTGGAACTTTCCAAAATGCTATGCCTCCCAAAAGTTCTCCTGCCTCTCCAAATTCACTCCTTTTCTCAGCTGTAATCTTCTAATCTCTTCCGCTGTTTCAAATATTCAACTAACATTTGAAAATACCACATTAATTAAAAAAAAACAAACCACAAGATATGTAACCATGATGCATATACCTAATACATGTGGCTATTTCACCATGTCTTTTTCTGGTGGAGAAATAATGTAGAGATCTTTCAGCCCTACTAATGATTGCTATTATTAAAAGTGACTTAAAATAAGGGCAGTTTACACTTGGTTTGGAAGGTATTTCAAACATATTAGCAGCAAGAGTGAGTTCCAAGGCCCCAGAGAAGCTTCTTCTACTTATACCAAGCATTTCCATGTACAGTTGCAGCAGTTACAGTCCTTAGCTGGCAAGCAATCTTTAAATCTTTAAAGTATTACTAGCTTTAAAAATAAAGAGAAAAATTTTGAATGTGAAAATGTATTCTGTGTGAGGCACTGGTAATGATAAAAAAAATTATCTTCAAAGTTTTCTTAAAGTCATCTGTATTGGTGAAGTGGTATGTAGCCATATGCAGTGTCAGGACACAGTTTTATCCATGTTGAATTTCCATTGGGGGAAAAAATGATATATAGTACTGAAGATAGGTCATGACTCAGACTTTTAAGATCAGAAGGGACGATTATGATCATGAATTCTGACCCTCTGTATGGCAAAGTCCAGTAATTTTTCACTCAGTGGTTCATCCATCAGGAGTACAGTGTCTTTCTGGATTATTGAGTATCTCTTAGACACAAAAAAAGTTGCTATAAAAATATTAATCTGTCAGCAAGTTAGGCCTAAAATTAATTAGGCTCTAGTAAGTCAAAGATACTTCCATTTAAGTTTTACCTATTAGAGCATCATTCCTCAGTACTGATTAAAGAAATGACTAAACCTTCCGTATTGGCTCTCATTATGTGTGCATCCACACACACGTGCTCTTACTTCAGCGTCTTACTTTTTTTTTTTAAATCTGTTACATATAATGTTTTGCAATCTGCACTAAGGACACTTCAGAATTAAAAAAAAAAAACCCTCATACAATAAAATCTGATTTTATTAATAATCAATTCATTATGTATTTTCTTTATAATGCAATTGTAAATATTATACGAAGAGATTGCTAGAAAGACTGCAGAAAAGTTTTGTGTAATACATATATGGTCCCTTGACTTCAGGAGAGTTTTGCAAGATTTTATTGTTTGTAAATGGAGACCAACAAGCTGAACACACCTCATTACAAAGGGAGTAAGCAGACCAGATCTATGAAGATACCATGGGTGAATAGAGTATTTATCTTCCCGAATATATCTAAATAATCTCTAAAATTATCACTAAGAAATCTTGGATCAGTACCATCAAAGAAAGAATTCAGTTGTGCAGGTCAGTATAATAGAAAACAATAGACTTAAACTGAAAACGTAAAGTTTCAGCACATAGGTACTAGTATAATTCTTAGGTAAAGAATAACGGAATTATGGAGCAGTATGCTTCAAGGCAGTAATTTACACCCTACTTACATTGACAAAAGGCTCTTTGATAATAGACATGACAGGAGACAGTGAGTAGTCCTGAACAGATTAAATTTGTGATTGCGTGACAATACAGGCCGATTGTGACCTTTACTATTGTATAAATCCTTATACTTTCCCAAACCAAAAGACCTGTTTAAGTTGGTCTATGCTAGCATAAGAAAACAGGTCCCATTTTTTCTTTTTTTAGAAAGTGCATGTTTTCATTCTATTTACGATGGTTCAGAAAATTTATTTTCATCCCAGCCAGAAGACCTAACCATGGGTATGCGCGACAACAACAACAATAACAACAACAACAATAATAAATATTAGTTCAAAAGAATTTCTTTTCATTCCATCTTATTCTGTAGCCAGTTAAATTACTCGCTGTACAGTGCCTACTGGACTTCTCGGTCAGTAAATTACATTAGTAAAGGTCATACATGATAAACCCAGATCTAGATAATTCTTCAGAATCATTTAGTGAGCTGGTTTTAGTGTTAAGTCTTTCTAACATGCTCATTAGACTAGTTAATTATCTTTAGATTTGATTGAAAAAGCTCGTCAAAGCGATAGCTAATCATTTTGTACCTCGTACGTTATATCCAAAGATATATCCAAAGAGCTTGATATAATTTACCAATTTTCTCAGCAGTAACACCGGTAATTCAAAACTATAATTGTTTAAGATTGTTCTGTCAGACATCAGTTACCTTGTTGACATTTACAAGTGTATCCATTGATATGATCCTCACAGGTTGAGCCATGTAGACAAGGTGATGAATTGCACTCATTAACTTCTATTTCACAAAACTGTCCAGAAAATCCAGCGAGACACCTGAAGCAAACAACATTCCAAATTGTTATGCTATGCATAGCAATCATACAAAACACACTTTGTGTGGAAACAATTTGTATAAAGTTTGTGCATTAACATGAGACAACCTCGTATATCACCTTCTGTTTTAAAGGAGTCTTTTACTAGAACTCTTCCAAGCCTCACACTGCACTCCCTGGGGATCTTTTAGGGGATTTATGACGGTAAAACCCATCCACAGATTTCACATCTGGATCATAATCAAACCTAACAGTTTCAATTACAGTTTACTGGTTGTAGCAAGGTGAGTACAAACCTTTCTTAGCACTCTTGGGAGACTGTCTACTAAAATAGTTTATTTAGCTAAATAACTGCAGTCTATGTTTGGAAAACTGCTTGTTGAGAAATATTGCACCATTAAATGTAACTATAGCAGAAAAGCCAACCTTCAGGGACCAAGCTTTCATTATCATCCTACCTATCCAATATTAGTCATTGTGAAAAAAACTATTCCGTATTTTTCCAGTTGTAAATCTTATGTGATCATTAATACCAAAGTAATTCCATATGATTTCAACATATAACTATACAACTGACCTAAACAGACTCGCAAGGCCTCTAATGAAGCTCAGAAGTCTTACTAATCTCATCGAGACAGTCCTTGAGTCCATAAGAACAGCTCTACAGATACACTCAACTATGTCCTGCAAAACAGAGCCCCATAATGGTATTTACATTTACTCTTTTGAGGTGTATTGTACAACTATATATTTCACATGAGGTACAGCACTCAAACATTCCTGCTGGCAATGGGGTGGTGGCACATCTTGTATGTTGTTTGTCTCTAATGAAGAGCATAAAACTTTATTCCCCACTTAGAGGAAGACGAGTACATTAACAAACTACCTTTGAATAAATTAGAATAGTCCTGTTTCCTGCTCCTCAAGGTGACACACTGTGTGAATACAAAAGACATCATTAGAATGAAATATCTGCAGTGTCTTCCTTAGCTTTCCAGATCCTGAAGCAAAACAGAAGGAGGATGGACCACAGAACAGGTACCTGTAACACTTCATGAAGGATCCTTACACTATGTATCAGTAATTATGTTTTGTTTTGTTTCTGCCTTGACTATTAGAACATCTTCATTTGATTTAATATGGAATACACTTTAGGTAATGGGAATTTGGAATCTACCAAGACAATGACAGCAGAACAGATTTTTCAAAGTCTACATCAACCACAGATAACAGTGATGTCACACTGCTTGGAAAATGTACAGACCAATGCACACATTACCATTTTTCAAATATCTAGTTATAATGTGTGAGAGAAAGACCATGGATAACGTTTAATGAATGAGCCATAAGGCCACCTGTATGGCTCTTTGGCCCCAAAACATTAAGGAAAATCTACTGAGAAGATATAGTTTGGCCTTTATTCCTATTAGCAAATATCCAAGCCTGGGATTTAGAACTGGATTCATCCCACCTAACCTCACTCACCTAATGGTAATAACCCTAGGAATCTTCTGTGCTCAGTGGAATAAGGGGTGCAGAGGATGATTCTGTTCACTTAAATAATTTTCTGCAGATACTTTTGTCTTTCCACTGGCTACATAGTGTATTAAAAAAAAAAAAAAAAAGGAAAATAAAATAATTGAAGAGAGCGATTTCTCCTAGATATGGGAAGGAGGACCAAAAGGATGAATGCCTATAAAATAATGGGAAGAATATTCTACTGGAAAAAAAGGCAACTACACACAGGGAATACTGGGACAGCTTAAAATCCATTTAACTTTATACTTATAGACATTTCACTTAAAAAAAAGAAGTGGTTACAATGTAAACTGGAAGAAATATACATTTATTATGTAAAAATTCTGGACAGAGTAACTACACTTATGTGTATTTGAGTGAGCTTGATGTTTAAGCCTGTAAAACTCAAACATGGACGAAAAGCTTAAAGGTCTCTCCTGTTGGTAGCTTCAAGTGGGCTTACTTTTATACGTGACGTGCATACTCGCTGCAGAGTAGAACCCGCTAAAGGCAAAAGCAGTTACAGAGTTACTGTGGTCATAACTAGTTGGAGCAAGAATGACTAGTGGAGCAGGTTGATACAACTCCAGTGGAGAGAACCAATGGGATGGAATCAGCTCTATATCACAGGACACAACTTGGATAAGCTTTGGATGATCTTCTACTTAGCAAGGCTTGAGACTTCAAAGACACAAACTGTATCGCCATGGGCTTAACTCTATAGACACTGAGGTAGAAAAATGGAGCCGTAAGATTAAATATATATGTATATGTATAAATGTTTGGTAAAATAGTCTGAAAACTTTCCAAATATTTATTAAGTATATAATAATATCATATACACCTGGCATCACCAAAAGAGAAAAGTTATAAAAAATATGACTTCGCCTTCAAATTGAATTTTAGGTGGAAAACTTAAACCCACGAAAGCACTTAGATATTCAGTAAATCAAATACCATATACATATATTTGC
Source organism: Arenaria interpres (assembly GCA_013399435.1). Taxonomy (NCBI): domain Eukaryota; kingdom Metazoa; phylum Chordata; class Aves; order Charadriiformes; family Scolopacidae; genus Arenaria; species Arenaria interpres. Next base: position 90,297 of record VXAK01013809.1, on the reverse strand, counting down.
ACAAGGTAGCCTTCTTCCTAAGTCAGATTTTCCTAATCATTCAACTTAAAGAATATTTAAGAGTATTGCAAGTATTACACATACTGATGTGGGTCTTTTTTGCAAACGCAACAATACCGCAGTGTTGTTTGCTTGTGTTCAGACAGCATAATTAGATATAAATGATGCTTCATGACTGCAGAGGCAAGCTAGTGTATTAAAAAAAAATTCTGAGCAATTATGAAACAACTAGCGATGAGTATGTTAACTGATAAGTGTTTGCAAATCATAGAACAATACCTTAATGTCAGCAGCTTTCCCAAATTCCCCAAAATTACAATAAATTGTATGCTTTATTAACAGTGTTAATGAAATTAACACTTCTTAGGATACGACAAGCACTTCAATAATTTCTTAAATGTTTGTTCGCTTTACTTCTTTCATTCTTACTGCTTTTTAAAATAAATTTACATTTCTCTTCTGCCTCTCCACATTATCTCCCTTCTGACATTTGAGTATTAAGAGGACAAAGATAACAGAATTTAAATACAACTGACATTAGAAAATCTAAGTTGATATGGAAAACAGTTCTTGTGATACCAATGGCATTAAACCTAACTCAAATACTTTGGAACACATTTGTATGTGGTGCTTGGGATATAACCATTCTGCAAGTGAAAAACAGAGGGTTTTCAATCACTTTCATATCAAGATATGACTACCACAAATCTTGTACGTTGATTACCATTTAGTATAGAACAATTTATGCTGTTGTAAGTACATGCATATCTAGGTTTAGCAGCAAATAACTCTCAGAGCTTATCTGATAAAGAAAGGTAATACACTGTGAAGGCTGAGCTTTTAAACTTACAAAGGTATCAACGTAAGATCAGTAGCTCAGTACTGAGAGGCAGCAAAAAAATGCTTCTCATTTTCTGTAAGAACAATGCATTCACAATTTAATTATGACCAGTTTATAGGGATGACGGCAAAGGCCTTCTTTTCAATCATTCTCTACAGCTTTTTTCTCTCATATTAAATGCGGAGATAACACAGTCCCTTTTCTGTTGCACCTTTATATCAATCATTATTAGAAGTGAACATCTTAGTTTGGGCACATGCCAGTGCAACAGCTCAGCAAAAGACTGAAAAGATTCTGTTGAACTGGATGGATTTGAAACAGAAGAATGTAACTTTAGTACTTTTACACTGCAGTAAGGCACAGAGTCGGGAATAAGCATTGCAGCAAAGTGCTTAGCTGACGATTAGTGTGGCGCAGAAGATGACAGTTCATTTCCCTCTTCCAAAAAAACATGGCCAACTAGTCACCATTTAATCTCCCATGTAGAAGGAGAACTGGCTCCTACAGTAGCCAGTTCTCTGCAGTTTTCAACCTGCGTCTGACATTAACTGCAAATTGTGATGTGATGATACTTGCAAACTTTCAATTTTGCAGTCTTTCCTCACTCCCCATTAATCTCAGCTGGAATGGAAACTCTGCCTTCTACAATGAATGCAGGAGTTTATTGAGATGACCTGGAAGGTCCTGTAGGAAGCTAATGGGCATTTGCCTTGGTTATGACAAACACTGTTTCAATAGCATCTATATTAAGTAGCACAATAAAGAAGAGAACTGAAAGAAAGAGGCATACATGCCTTTAAGTGTCTGAACTGCTTCTTAAATACATACACAGCTTTGGAATCAGGGACCAGTTTCACCACCCATCTGGTAAGACCTATCTTACAGCTAAACTGACCCCAAGCCATCTAGGAAACCTGTGAACCAAAATGATCCTGAAGTGTAACTGTAACATCTTAGGCACTTCCAAGACGAAATTCCTAAATTGGGAGCAAAGTCCACTGACGATTTTAAAGGTGCTTCCTTGGCATGATTGCCATTTGGGCTACTGGCTAATGTGAACAAAGAAAAGACAGATAATAAGCATGACATGAGTTTGCTCATCAAGACTTATTTCACTTACTGTTAAGTGGTGAGAGAGATGAGATGAGCAAGAATACTAACAGAACAAGAGGCTGGGAACACTCAGGGTAGGGAAATACAGGCTGAACTAAGATCAACCACCAGTGTTCTTAGAACAGAAGAGAGTCACCCAAGAAACAGAAGAGGGAAGTGAAGTCTAAAACATAGAACTTAGGTTTTAAAATCACATTTTGGGGATAAAAGGAAAAAGCTACCAAGAAACAGAAGGAACAGAAGAGCCAGACCCTGCCCTTTGAGTGATGAAGTTGCCATGGCACTGCTCATCCGGAGGTAGGAAGAGCTAGTGCCCTAACAATGCTGCACTAGATCCGTGACTATTTTTATGCTCCTTTCATCTAAAAGTCTCCAAAAGCACCAGCTCTGGGACAAAGACTGTCTGTGCTTGTAGAAGACCAATTTCCTCACCCTCAGTGTCAGTCTCCAATCTTTCCAGTAACTAGCACTAGTTCACCTTAGGCTTCCTCTTCCTTGTCTGTACCCCAACATCTCTGGAGAAGGTTGAAAGTGAGAAGGGAGAGATAATTCCAACCTTATTCTCCTAAAGAAGCCATGCCTCAGTCACAGTGGAGTTTTCAAATTCGGCTTCCAGTGAGATGTTCAGTTTGAGAGGTTCATGAGTTATTACTAGATGATTCCGTAACATGATTGTTGCACTCTCGCCGTCCCACAAAGTGCTGAGATAACAGAGATTCTCATGTTGTGGCTTGATGACACCGAAGATTGTTTTGCTCATAGAGCTTGCTGGCAAAAAAAAAATCAAAGGTTTGGACCTTTCACTTTTACTTGAGGTCACAAGTGGTTGCAGATACCTGGGAAGATTCTGTCATCAGCAAGCAGTACGAAATCTCTGCTGCCCGGGTCCTCAATAGCAGGGTTACGTTGGGAAGATTTATTTTGTCAGACCCACCATTCTAGCTCTATTAAGATGATTTTCACTACAGTTTTCATTATGATTCACTATGGGTTGATAGAAGCTGCTCTTTGGTCTTGTCTCACAAGGCTCCATGTTTGATTCAGTAACTGCAGAGTGAATAGTTATACACTGAAGGTCTTTTTTGCAAAAGGCAGCTAGGGCATTCAAACCGAGCAAGGGAGGCATCATTCATACAGGGCATCATACAGGGCATCATACAGAATCGGGGAACAGGCAGGAAAGGGGCTGGAGAATGGGCCTGTAATGGACTCAGAATAAAAGCAATTTGCAAGCTTGAAACTGGCCTAGCCACACCGTTCAGGCTAAAAGAAAGATGACTCACTAGGGATGAGGGATCAGCCGTCTAAGGGGCTGCCCGCTAACAGAATGAAGAACTGACCTTTTAACCTAAGAGCTGTAGAGGTATGGGAAGACAGAGGAGTCGTCTATATGCACTTGGCTGAGCAATATAGGAAAGATGAATCAGGCCCTAAGAAACATTGACAGATGCAGTAATCTTAAACCACAATTTAAGCATTTAATACTGTAATATTGATAGATTTACAGAACTACCAGAAATTGTAACATCATCAATACTTTATCAGTCGAAGGTCAGACGAAATGCCACCTCCCTGATTTAAGTAGCCCTGTCTCACAGTGTTGTAGACAACCTGCCCAAAGGCTGGCTATACAGTGGATCAGAACCGGACCAGTTGTTAGCAATAAGAAACATCCTTGCATTATATATAACATTTAAAAATCTAATGCGGCCGCTGCTGCACATATGAGACTGATCCCAGGTCGGCACTCCTCCTCTTCATTATATCAAATTAAAATAACAAATGTAGCAGGGAAAACTAAGAATTCTAAAAAAAAAAAGGATACCTTAAATGTTTGGTTTTTTTTTTTTTGTTTTTTTTTTTAAATGGGACATTATGATTTATAAATAAGGTAGAAACACATTCTTCCTGTAATGAATTTACACAACTTACACTGGTAGAATGCAGTTATTTTTCCATTAGTCCAGAGCTTGTCAGATTGAACCTGAGAACATCAGTGCTTCCACATCAAAGCAACAACCTTTTTTTCTGCTGATTAAAACGAAAAGAGCAGCAGACAATTCTATTAATGAACTGGAACACAGTTGACGAAAGACCTATCTGAATGTCTGCTTACTTCCTGAGCTCCTCACACTTCAGCATAAACTCAACTGTCTGGAGTGTCTTGTACAAATTATAATCGATCCGAACACTAACTGTAGAAAAATTTGGAACACCCCCACAGTTGCTCTGCTCCTGAAAAATATTCAAAATAAGAAGCTAAGTTATTTTACTATAAGTACATAAGGTTTTTTTTAAAAAAAACAACCTTGCAGTTATTTAAACAAATAAAAAAATACACAACTGCTTCTACACAGATTCCATATTCATATCAGTACTGGAAAGATTCATCACAGAAGGGATAAGGGAACTTTGAAGACTTGTTCAAGCATTTTATGCAGAAGTGGAGTTATTCAATCCTAATCAGAATTTTACAGTAAAAATTTTGCCTTTGCCAAAATATCTGGGTTTTTTGCCAAAACATTTCCATATATAGTGAGTAAACCAGTAAGAGACTTCAACTCCTAGATGAAGATTCCAACAAAAGCCCAAGATTTCCTATGAAAAATTCCTGTAAGAAAGCAGCAGTGATAAGTCTTGTCAAATTTTTACTTCATGCTAATTCTGCATTCTAAGGGCTACTGGCACGCATACGTTTCTACTACACCAAATACTAAATTTAAAACAATTCCGAAGTGATTAATTCATGACATATTAAGATCATTCAATGAAGGATTTTGATCTGCAACAATAATAACTGTGGCCACAGTAAAATTTCTCCAATGTGAATAAACTTTCAGCCTCAGAGAAAATCTGCGCAATAACCCAAATGTCAGCCAATTTTTTCCCAACAACTCTAATTTCTATCCTGTTGTAACTCATTGCTCTTTGAGTCTGCTTTGTAATTCATCGTTCTCTTAGTCTATTTTTCATCTGTACTCTTTTCCTCCTCTCTCCCTCTCTTCATCTGCCTTGTAACCTTTTGCAGCTTATGAATAATTTGTGTATCTGTGAGATATGAGGTTCAGAAAAAACGTGGTTTCTACAGCACAGAGGTTTATTAGGTTTATCTGGGAGCAACGATTAACAGCAATTGTACTTATAAGAGAGCTTTTATGCTGTAACCTTTACCTGCCTATGTGACTCATTCAACCTGGTAACATCAATGAACTTTATGGACTAATCCACACTATGAAATTTGTTTGGGACATCAATTTTTCTTCATGAGTGTTAACCTTGATGAATGGGGTAATGCTGTGTTAATATCTCTCGGTTAGGTAATTAGGACTTTGGATAGAATAATAGATCAATGTGAAAAGCACCTCTCCTGAGCAACTGTCTTCAGTAAAATAGTCTTGTAAATGTGCAATCTCTTTTGACATTAGTCATGATTTTTTTCTTTTTCAAATCTGCATTTTCTGTCCAAAATAAATCTAGTTAACTGCTCTACTGTAACAGGCCAGCTCTGTCACTGCAAATTTACACTGGGATTGCTATGCATTATTAACAAGCTATGAAAAGTCACTGGCTAAATGTCATGGAAGCTGAGATATAGCAGCACCTTGGGATTCATACAGCAAACAGTTTAGTTTTAATCATCTTGGACCACAAGGTGCCTTGACATTTGCGAGGCAACTTTTTCCTTTCTAACTTCCACTGGAATCAGACCTCTATTATCTTAACCATAATTCTCAACTTCAAATGTGATAGAAAGTTTTACCTTCTAAATTAAAAAAGTGAAAAATCGATCAAACATGGACCTTATCATTCATTTAATCGATGCTCGTATGCCAGCTTGGAAAGGAAAAAAGGAAGGGCAAGGAAAACTAGATAATTCAACCACCTTCCGGATTATTAGAGACGTTTCCTGTGAAATACATGATCCTTACTTTAGCACTACTAAGTCATGATCTTCCTGAGCAGAATTAGGAAAACAAACTTCTGCAGAACCCTTTTAATTTCAAAGGAAAAATGAGGAAGAGCACTGATTCATTTTAAATATACGTATCATTACAACATGATTTCTTAAAGCTTTAAAAATTTATTGGGAAAATTCATCTACGGTGCCAAATAAACTTGCAGTCATTATCACACTTCACTCTCTAACAGCCAACCTTTTGGATCGTAAGTTCCAATTTACTGGAATCCAATGCGTCATTTTTGCCCTTTTAAGTAGGATTATTCACAGACAAAATAAAAAAGACAAACATTATTTTATTCAACTGAAATGATTATGTCTCAAGAAACACAAGAGCAAGGCAAAATCCTGACCCTACCAACATTACTTTGAAAAATTAAATCTAATTCATTTGCAAGTGATGTCGTTAAAGTTTGAATGTTCAGATCTTTTTATTTCTTTCAAACTTAACTGCTCGAATTTCTGTGTGGGCTTCTTTTTTTTTTGTTAGTTTACACATCTACCTACACCTTATCTGTATTGCCTTAATACAAGTCAAAAAAAAATGTTGCCTCATAAATGAATATCTACATGAAATACTTTCACCGGGTTATACCATGAATGACCACAACACCCTATTCCCCATTTCCCCTGCACTACCCAGGGGAGAAGGAGGCAGAGGAGTGGAGGACAAAGGAGTGAAGTTAAGCCTGGGGCCACGGCAGGGGAGGGAAAGGTGTTTTAGTTTTTGTCTTTGTTTCTCACCAGCCTACTCTATTTTAAACGGACAATAAAATAAATTTCCCACAAGTGTGACAGTGTGTTCCCCCTCCCTGGGTGCCAACCTGACCTTTCGTTCCTGTAACCCTGACCAAGCGATAACCACCTGTGGTGGTCCTAACGGGTACATCTAGTTGTGATGGTTGCACCCGGCTCAAAGAGGTTTCAGGGAGAAGGATAACAGCCCACCAGCCAAGGGCTAACTTGCTAATGCTGGTACCGTGGTCAATATGCAAACATGACTAGAGGTCCATCATCTTACCCCCATAAAGAGTGAACAGCCCAAGAGCTCTTTGAGCTCTCCTGCATGGCAGCAGCAGGCTGCACTTCAGGATCTCCCCTTGAGTAGGGATGTCACTCAAGGTTACATCTCAAGACTCAGAGATCACTTGCTAGGTGATTACTAGGCAGGTGACTAATAGCATGCTAAGCTTTGAAATCTTAGCTAAGTGAAATAAAGGATTGATTGTGCCTATATAATCCTTTAGACATAAACAGTTGACCAAGACTGGGACTAGTATCGGATCCAGTCACACCTGGACTCCTCTCCGAGAAGGAGTTTAGAAAGGTTTCTGAACCTCATGACTCAACAGGAGGGGTCTCCCTGATAGTTCTGTCTGACCCTGTCCTCTGTGAAGTAAATAACTAAGTGTGCCTTGCCATCTCAGATCTTGTTAAAACACTGTCATGTTTACCATCAACCTTTGTTACATCCCTGTTTCGTATCAATAAACGTATCACTGCTTCTCTCTATGAGTGAAGTGCACGGCTCCATCTGCGACACCAAGTCAAGTCTGTTTGCCAGTGGTCTCCATGTGTTTATTTAGACACCATCTTCTTTTCTTCCCCCATCTTACTGAGAAGAGGATGGGCATTTGGCAGCCAGGCAAGTTCAACCCACCACAAAGCTATATGTTTTTCCAGCAATTTCTACATAACTACTGAATTTCTCAACTGATTTCCCTACATCAAGAATTAATTCTATTCACAGTAATTAAGACAGAGATTAGGCCTCTTCAGAGCTTGCCAGAACCTTGCTAAGGAACCCATCTCAGGAAACAGTCATATAACATGAAACACAAAAGATACTTTATGAGACAATTCAAAACAGCATCTTCTGGTGACAATGTTTTTGGTGTGGGTTTTTTCCATCTGTTTCTCCCAATGCCATAGTAGATGTTAGAAGGTCAAGAGAATTTGTATGAACCATTAGATCTGTATACTCCTGCTCATTAACACATCACAGCCCATCTGAACAAGGCAGTATTTGCAAAGAACGTTTATATCTTCAGTCAACTGATACTGTTTTAGTTGTCTCACCCCATAGTCCTTTGACCTTTACATCCTTTGACCATCCATGACAAAACAGTAAATTGATTCAAATAAAAAAAAAACTATCGGTAGTAGAATATTTTATAGCATTCTTGTTTCACTTATCAAGTTACTGAAACTTTTGATATACTTTTTTCTAAAAGTGAGATCAATAGCTATGGGGATGTTACTGTGAACCTGACAGAAAATTCAAAGAGGAAGCTCTAATAATTATCTAAAAATTACCTTCATTGCTTTAGAAGTAACTTCTATAGGCAAATCACTTCACCTGAGAAAACATTGTTCCAGATATTTTACTATTCCAAGCTTTGCATCGTGCATTTCAAACAACTTTCATAGTGAGCTTTATCAGGGCCTTGAAGTAATGTAGGTGCTCGACAGGTCACATAATGAGCTCATCTTGGTGGAAACCATCCCATGCATGTTTCACCAACTACACATTTTGAACTTTTACCACATTAAGCTCAGATGCAGTAATTCCCTATGGAAAACTGAAAAAAGAAGGTATAGCATCAAAGTGAATTATCTCCTGTCCGGTCATCCATCTGGTCTGAAGATTATGGACGCTGGTGATGATGCAGCAGATGACCAACCAATGTGTAAGGTATGAAAAAAAAAACAATTTAAATGCTTTATTCCTTTTAGATTCTGAAAAAATGATCGAGGAAAAACCCCACCAAATTTTGATGTGTGTGTGAACTCAGTGATTTCTGGGATTCTATGTTGGGTCAGCATAGATCTTTGATGTTACTGTGGTTTCACTGGTGGGTTAAACTGTCTCCATAAGCCAAATGACTCAGAGTTCAAAGTAGTACGCGTCAGCTGCCTTACCACTAATGCTACTGAAAATTGCTTCTCCTGATGTACTTTGAAGCATATTTCTATGGTGAGAATTTGAGAAACCAGCCAGTAGGGAGCTTACAGAAGTCTCCCAAGAGAGTTTTTCTCAGATTACTTTCTCTAAAACCCTTCCCAAGGGTGATACTGTGATTGTTAATTTTAGAACAGTGACAATGAAGCTTTCCCCAAGCTACAGGTCTAGCATATCATGTTACTTTTTTTTTTCCCCTTCCCTTTTCTGAATTCTCCTTGGAGGCACTGTCAAAAATGAAGCAAGTTTATTTACCTCTGAAGTAAAATTTTGCTTAGAATGAAGTAAAAATAAATTATAACTCTCCATGGTTGTCAGGAAATGTTAGTTCTGTTTTAAAGAACACTGAATGTGAATCAAAAAGAAAAAAAAATTAGTAATAACACACTTGAGTGTGTATTTGATTTTAGAGGGCTTTCTTCCATTTATTCATCTACAGTTATGTTCCTGTCACGTGAGCATCAGAGTCGCTCCTAGAGATTTATAACCTGAAGCAACAAAAATAATCTTTTTCTTTTCTGCTTTCTCAGTTTATAGGACAAGTCATTCAGTGATTAAATTTTTTTAGAATTGTATGAAAAACATTAATTAGAGTAAAATTAAGTTGAAAAGAGGAGAAACATACATAGCCCAAAAAATCTACGTTCAGATCTTGTAAATGTTCTGATTCTTGAAGTCAGAAACTTCTCCATATTCATCATCAGTTTCTATAGAATGAAGCTCTACAAAAGTAAGATTAATTTAAAAGGGTAATTAATAGTGCCATTCTCTTGGCAAACCAATGTTAGAACGGGAGCTACAAATCATAAGGTTGTGACCTTATCCACGTGTTCACTTCTAACTGCCCCAGATCTTCACTTTCAATCAGAACTGACAGAAATCTCTGACTGGTTTAAAGAAGTCAGACATCCATTGCTGGGGTTTTTTTTGCCCCATCTCTACTATGTATTTTTGCTTGGGGTAAATGTATGGAAGAATGAACTAATACATCAACACTTTGTAAGGAATGAAGGAAACAGAAGCAGTTCACTCTTAGTCCTCTGAGAAAAGTGACCCTCTCAGCATCCTATGCTGGAAACTCCAGTGCAAGGCATGCTTCTTCCCAGAGAATGAATGCTGCATTGAACAGCCCAAAAGAGATTCAGGAAATTAAGACAAGATTGGAACTGGAAGCTCTGAAACTTTTCAGCTTTCTTCTGTGCTTGAAAAAGAGTTAATAAAGTAGAGAATTTACCACCTCTATAGAAAAATAAAATAAAATTAAAAAGGACAATGCAATGGTAGGGCAGTAAGGATCATATTTAGAGCTTTATTCCTGACTATAGCAATATAAGTACAATGTGGACTAAATAAAACTACTTTTTTACTACTCAGGACACGCAAAACTACTTGGGACATTGTCCACATTTTTATTTATATAAATATCTGGCCAATAAGGATCTTTATTCTCACAGGATGTCTCAGGACCCCCACAACACGTACTAAACATTTGCTAATAAAAAGTTCCTTTCTTTCTAAGGTCATTCTCATTACAAGAGACCTTAAACTTTTTCAGTCCACTTGGATACAGCCTTTATTTTCCCTAAGAGAAAAAGCAGATTTTACTGCCAGTAAAATCTCCCACTGTGGTTAATATGGACATACCTATTAAGTGATAAATTATGTACTTGCTAAATCACAGTTGGTGGGGTGTGACAGTGTTATAAGAAAGGTTAATCTCTGGAAGATCAGGCTAGAATGAATACAGTAAAATAACCAGAAGAGCTAAACCTTGATGAAAGTGTATTAGATTTAACACACTCCTTTCGTTATTTTATTAATCTACCAAACTGGAAACTAGATGCATTTCTTTACACACCAGTAGCACGGGCAGAATTAGAGGAGGAACTAGTGTGTGTGTGCGTGTGTGTCCCCATGTCCTTGCAGGACTGATGAAAAGCCACCATTCAGCTGTTTTCTTAAAAACTCCCGGTTTGCACTCAAATTTCACATACAGAAAAGCTATCATTATCTGGTCAATCCCTGCTTAAAGAGAAGTCTCCTGCTATTTATTGTCAAGCCTAAACTCTCTAAACCCTTAGCTTATTATTAGAATCCCCAAAGATCATTTCACGGTGGCTGTCTCAGCTGATTCTCAGTGTTAGTCATTTTGACTTGGAATGGTTCAAAAGCAAGCGAACTGCAGTTAAGTTCCATTTGAAAATATATTCTCAGTTTTACAAATAGTATCAACACAGTTGGTCCCCCTGTGTCTCGCTTTTGTAGTCCTTTAGCTCAGCAGACAGGGCATTGCTGAAGATGAAAGGCCAGGGTTTGTTCTAACATTGCCAGGCCACTGGACTGGGGCTCATCAGGCACGACTTGTCTGGACTTGACTTACGCTTGCCTGGAGCTTTGTTTTAGTTTTTTTAGCTCTAGCAGACTGTTATCTAATTTCTTTGAGTTTTGCTTATCTTTATGCAATTGTGTGGTGCTGTGTCTCTTGTTATAATAATTTTGATATAGCTCTGTGAGTAACAGATACTGATAAGAAGTACTATTCTGGTGACACAGTTTAATGTGCACTGCATAAATTACGTGGTATGGTGGAATACAAGCCCTGGCTTTGGAAAATATAAACATGGGATGACAGATCAAGGCTATAAACAAATCATCACTGACTAACTACTGATCATTGAAATGATGACACATTTGGAGCTGGGTGAAACTGGCTTTAGGAGCAACAAAAGACAAGCTTCCAACATGAAAACCCCCACACCTTATATTACCAAACACAGATGTAACACAGAAATGCAGAAGCAGCACGGTGCAGAATGTGTCAGACAATGCTTAAAAGTATGCTGTAGTATGAGCCCTTCCAGTATGAGAAAGAAGCAGCCCCCACCCCATTCCTTTGGCAAAGGATTCAGGATGACAACTCAGCATAACCCTTTCCTCCTGAATGCAAACATTGAAAGTGGAAAGTTCATTTGTCAGTTTTAGCTATTCAACTATTATTACTGTGATTGAACTGCAATAATTGGATAACTGGCATTCTAAGTCTTAGTATTTTTGTAACTGGACTACTAACACTTCTTTGGCAAGACTGGTAAGATTCCTATTGGACCTACATTAAATTCTTGGCTTTGCATAAAAGCATGTCTCCAGTTGGCACACCAAAATTTTAATGCAACATATAGGGAGAGGCAACCACACTTAAAATTTAGTTGAACCTTTTTTCCCCACTTAAAATTTTTAATTTAAAATTAAAATGGTTTGGTTTTTTTTTTCATTTAAAATCAAAACTGTTCCCTTAGATTCCCCAGAAGCATGATCAGACAATATTGCAATCTGTCCAGATTACTAGAGCAATTTCTGCCCAGCAGACATTTTGGGAAAGCATATATAGCTCCATTTAATAGCAGTAGAGAAGAACACTGGTTTATGAAATTTGGAAACGCTCTGACAAAATACAATCCCTTCTGAACCCAGACTGACTTATGAAAGTGGAGGCATAGTGTCACCTGGAAAAAATGCTACCTGTTCATGACTTTCTTTGGCTGAAAAGAGATACACTGAAAGTTCTCCCATGGTGGTGATCAGGGGAGAAGGCTGGTTAACTGCCATAGCGAAGAGAAACTGCGATATATCAAAAACGCTTCTAATGGCCAAGAACAACTCATCTAAAATCAAAACTGTTACCTTAGATTCCCCAGAAGCATGATCAGACAATATTGCAATCTGTCCAGATTACTAGCATCCATGGCAATTTCTGCGCAGCAGACATTTTAGGAGACCATGTAGCTCCATTTGATAGCAGAGAGAAGAACACTGTCAAATTGGTTTATTTATCAAGGGACACATTTGACTGCCAACAATGTACTTAGAACACTTAAAAACAGCATTCCCACAAAAAAAAGAAGTCAGAGCACCTCTTTGAAAGGCTGGACAAAGCTGTAATGATTCTTGTAGAGCTGAAAACAGTTTTGACACAATAAAAGAAAACAGTGGAAAAAGGGAAGTTCTGAACAAACATTGGAGTGCAAACACAGCACTTAGTACTATTTTTTTGCATGTACCTACTCCTGTATTCAAGATGATTTTGGAAGAATAATGTAGAACAGTACTACATACCAGCTTCTTGGAAAGATTGTTCAGGTGTCAATAGGGATGACACAAGAAGCAATTTTTAAATAAGAGCTCCTCACACTAACTAGCACATTAGTTGATTTTCTTCTTATACTGTGTAATTACAAGATCCTGTATACTGACAAAAATCTCTAGACTTTCTCACTAATACATACCTTCCATAAAACATGCACAGACATTACAGCAATTGGTAAAAGTAGAAAACTAAAATAGACATTGAGGATAAACAAGAACATTTACAGAAATCGGTACTCGCCCTTTTTAAGTGGGACTGAAAGCAAAACGTAATTTTTTTCCCTATGACTTCATATCTTTCTTTTTCCTTAGCACAGGATATTTTCCTTCAGGACACACATAATAATTGCATATGAGAAGGAAAAACTTATGTCTTCCTTACACTGTCTGGTATCTTACAAATACTGATGACCATCTGTGCTAAGCTACCAATGCTGCTGCCAGCAGATCACCTCCAGCTCCTGATTGAAGCTAAGAAGTGGATTCCTCTCCCCTTTCCCACTCCCCCACTACAATATGGAAAGGATGAGTACTAGCATAGTTAGGTAGTGCTTGGTAATGAACTGTATTCGTAAAATTTAGTTGTGAAAATAATATATTCTTCATCTTAACCCATTGCTTTTCAGCACCTTTGACATTAATCCTCTCCTGTCCATTCCAAACACTTTTATTATAATTCAACTACTTTCCCATCTCTTAGGAGTGAGTTGAAGGTTTTGTTCAAAATCCGTATCTTCTTAAAACTGCATCTCCAACCTTGAACATCTCCATTACATACTCAATTTTGTGCACTCTAATTGTTAAGTTCCATTTACAACTTCCTTTATACTGTCTTGACTAAAGGCTTTGTTTTGGCCATTTGCAGCACATAGTACCTTCTGCTTATTTTTGTTTCCTAGCTTTTGGTTGCTGCCTATGGCATTATGGGTGGGATTCAGTAACCTACATAGAGATATCAAGCGGCTATTTAGGCAATCTAATGTATTCCACCAGGCTTCTTGCTTCACCTTCTCAGAGGTCCCATATCTTATTTACTACCCTGTCTGAGTCTCAGAGTCAGAAGTGAGATTACAACTGCACTTAACACCCCTTTGGCAGCCCAGAAAGCCAACCCCATCCTGGGCTGCATCAAAAGAAGTGTGGCCAGCAGGTCATGGGAGGGGATTCTGCCCCTCTCCTCTGCTGTGGTGACACCCCATCTGGAGCTCTGTGTCCAGCTCTGGAGTCCTCCGCACAGGAAGGACATGGACCTGTTTGAACGGGTCCAG
>VXAK01013809.1:36493-62157 GCA_013399435.1 Arenaria interpres | reverse complement strand
TGTTGCCCTACGCTGGACTCTCTCCAGCAGTTCCCTGTCTCTCTTGAACTGGGGAGCCCAGCACTGGACGCAGGATTCCAGTTGTGGCCTCCCCAGGGCAGAGCAGAGGGGGAGAATGACCTCCCTCCACCTACTGGCCACACTCATCCCTACGCAGCCCAGGATTCCACCCGGGCTGCATTAGGAGGAGCTTTGCCAGCTGGTCAAGGGAGGTGATCCTTATGTTCTGCTCAGCACTGGTGAAGCCACAAGTGGTGTGCTGTGTCCTGTTCTGGGATTCCCAGTAGAAGGGAGGCGTGGACATACTGGACAGAGTGCAATAAAGGGCCACAGAGATGATTAAGGGGCTGGAACATCTCTCCTGTGAGGAAAGGCTGAGCCATCTGTGGCTGTTCAGTCTGGAGAAGAGAAGGCTTAGGGGGAATCTCATCAATGCCTATCAACACCTGAAGGGAGGGTGCACAGAGGACAGAGCCAGGCTCTGCTGAGTGGGGACTGGTAACGGGACCAGAGGCAACGGACACAAGCTGTACACGGGCAATTCCATCTGAGTATGAGGAAACACTATTTCACTGTGAGGGTGACTGGGCACTGGTACAGGTTGCCCAGCGAAGTTGTGGAGTCTCCATCCATGGAGATATTCCAAACTCATCCGGACACAGTTCTGGCAACCAGCTCTAGGTGACACTGCTTGAGCAGAGGCCTTGGACGAGATGACCTCCAGGGGTCCTTTCCAATGTCAACCATTCTGTGACTCCGTAAAACCACTGCAGAGAAGAAACCGGTGTCTGTATGACAAAAACCAGAATCCCAGTCTACAAGAAATAACACAACTATTTTAGCTATTACAGCTCAAGACAAAAACCCAATTCAGAGTAGCTAATGAAAACCAACTTATAGATAAAATACGACTGCTACAATTTCAAATTTAGCCCAGGGAGGTAAATGCTCAGTAAGAAGATGAACTGCACACTTTGAAGGCTCCGGGTTATGAAATGCTATTACTCATAATCTTAATCAGCATGAATCCATGCAATTCCCAAATCCAGATAGTAATTTATAATTTTTAAAGAGTTTTTTCTTAGATAATATATAAGATAAAGAGATTGAATCCAACAGAGGGCAGATGTGAATCCCATTTGTCATGCAGATATGAAAGGCTGAACATCAGTTTAAAGTCTGAAGCTGAAACTGATTCAACCAAGACTAACACTATGGAGCATAAAAGCTTCACTTGAAATCTATGATAGCGCCAAACAGTTGTTCAGATTGGTTTCTTTAATGAAAACTGAGTTATCCATTCAACCATGGATTAGAGGTTGGCAAATAAAGATACAAAAAGCAGAAGATACATCAGTTGGTTCAGTGAACTCTAGAAACTGATCATAAAAAGAATGAAAATGCAGAGGTTCTCATTCAAATGCTTAGCCTTATCTTTACCAAGAAACACGCAGTGGTGCTATTGAAGGCAATAACCCAAAGATCACTTTTTTTGGCAGTAATTTAAGATACGAAAAAATTCTGTACAAGATGGCTATTTTATATGCACACTAGAAATTCTATAAAAATGTTGTAAAGCTTCTAGAAATAGCCAGCGGGTAAGATCAGAATTTTGTAGAAGACCGCACATACTTAAAGTTTATTCCTTCCAGGCACAGCACTGACAGCACACTGCGGACATGACCAGGAGCAAAAATGATCACGGGATAGACTATCAGAAGTATCAGAATTGCCATTCTTCTGCTGGTTTTTATGAAGCCAAAAGATTTATACCAGAAATAGTCTGTCTCGTGCGGGTTTTGTGTCCGTGGTATCTTGCAGAATTTTGTCTTTCTTTGGTTTTGTCTTCCCATTTGGTTCTTTTTGTTTCAGCTGCAGTACGGAGAAGGAAAAGAGAGACTGTCTTTAACACAATTACTGACGTTGAATAATCTGACATTGATATCCACATAGATTGCTAGCTGTCTGATGAAAGCTGCAGGATTTTTTTTTAGGGAAACACCATAAAGATAAAGCAATTTTCATGAGGCTTAATGCAAGATCTGCCCCACAAGCAGTAATCTGAGAGAATGACTCTTGCACCTGCCACTAGGTCTGAAATCTGGCCTTACTCTCATCAGAGAATGATTCAGGACAATGATCTGAATAAACAGCAAGCTGATAATAGCTATTACACACCCAGGGAGAGAATGAATCACTGAGATGTTACAGAAAGACTGAAAAATATTTAAAAATAATTACACTGCAAAAATGAGGTATCTCCAGAAGATGTATCAGTCATGAGTGATCTATTTCATGAAGGTAAAATAAGGGGGTTTAATATTACTTTTTTTTTTGTTTAAATTAAATCTGAATTCTCTTTGGAGGAAAGGGAAAAAACCCATCAGGTATAAAGCACAGTGACTGAAAGGACAGGCTAGCAGCAAACCATTGATTTATTTCTGTATGTAAAATAATTCTGATTGTAGAGATTGTCTTATTATGAACTTCTTATACTGCACATAAATAAATTTATATCTGAAGATTAGACTGTGAAACAGGGTATTTTTTTTTTTATAGTCACATTTCAAATGTAAGGCTTGACTATGCCCTGCTAAGTGAATGGCAAAGTAGGCACTGACTTGTACAGAAGCAGGATGAAGCCGTAGTACTCGAGGCGATATGTACCGTTTCTGTGGGGATAACTCAAGTCACAGAGTTATAAAGTAGGGGGAGACCAAATTCTTCACCGAGCTTTGCTCTAGGCCTGCCTGCTTCATTTAAATGTAGCACAACTCCAGCACTTATAATGTATGTTCCCCAAGTAAAGTAGGGCATTGGCTCAGAGTGAAGCTAAAATGTTTGTCAGGTGAGTTGTAAACAACGAGCAGCAACAAGAAAAATATAACAGAACAAAAAAGCACACATCTCCGCACTCCGGAGTGCTCCAGTTGCACTGCAACAATTTAGTTTAAGGAGAAAAATCACTCACTTTAAAGAATGGAGACTATCTAATAGAAACAGCACATATTAATAGTGTCATTGTGACAGATGGTTGTGCAGTACATAATAAGGTAAAAGACATTTTGACGAGAAAGAAGATGTATCTGATAATTTGCAAATCAGAAGCCTGGCAGCACAGCAAGGGAAAGATAACTGAGTGCACGTTATGCTGGCACATCTTTAATGTTTCACATTTGAAGGCAATAAAGGAATGGAAGCAAATACAAGTGCCTGGAGAACTGAAAGGGGGAAAAATGATATGTTTATTTGCTACTAACAGTCAGGCAATATAGCAACTTTTGGTCTGAAAAAATACCACTACATTTCTAAACAGATCCCAATTAGCTGTGTGGGGGCGTATGTACACACTGTAAGCATTTGAATGAGTAATTTAATTTTTTAAAAAAAGAAAAACAACTTTAGTTTTTCTGATTTTTCAAATTTCAGAATTCCTGCCCCTCTGGCCGACCCCCATTTATATACTGAGCATGATGTCTATGGTATGGAACATCCCTCGGCCAGCTTGTCCTGTCTACGCTCCCTCTCAGCTTCCATGGGAAGCTGAAAAAGTCCCAGACTTAATATAAACCTTACCTAGCAACAACTAAACAATGTGTGTTATCAACACTATTCTCATACTAAATGCAAAACACAGCAGCTACCAGGAAGAACATTAACTATGCCAGCTGAAACCAGGACAGTACAAAACATTTTGTCTTGACTTCTGGCTGAATTTAGCCTCAAATAGGTAACTTAGCACAAAAATATTCATCCCAAAACTTTTGAGCAGGATCATCAACTGAAAATGGCATATCGTGGGACATACCAGCAGTCTGGGTGACTGGGAGTCTCAGCCGTAAATTGATGTTTTTTAAAATTCTTCCATTATTTCTTCTTACATGTGTCTCATCAGAAAAGTCATAGAGTACTTTTTTGCTTTTTTTTTTTTTCTGTTTTGACCTTTACCAATTCACATGTATTCCCAAACAAATTTACTATTGGTTCAAATTTAATTATTTGCCATTACTAAATATACCCTTGCCTGCATTCCAGTCTTCCTCCACTAGCAGATTAAGGGAAAAAAATATCTGTGGCATATTTCCTAAAGGTATAAATTTGTACTACTGTTCAGCAAGTTTAACTGAATTCTGCTTAACAGAACTCATTTCAAACTAATCACTCAGACCCAGAGAAACTGGGAATAATGACTAACATTCTCTTAGTATTTCTGCCAAGATCTATACAGTCTTGTTGGTAGAGCTCTACAGGTATCTTGTTATGAACATCTGCCATGGACATGCATGATGAAAAACAGTAACATCAACAGATTTGGCTTTCATCCTGACAAAAGAGGACAAAATGGATAACAGAAATTCAATGAAGCTTTTAAAATATTTGTTTAGAAACTTGTGTGTGCATATATGCATGTACTAAAAAATAACAAATAAGTGTTGGCAGCAGCAGTACAACCATACAGAGGAGACAAAATGCATAGCCTTCTCAGAAGAAGACAGAAACAGCTGTTACTGAGTTTCTGAATGCTGTGTTCAGCTCTCAGAAAGATTTATATTGACATTTGAGACTGCAAATTTCCATTAGGGTCGGACACAGGGACACAACGCTCATTTATTCTCCATAAAAATGGGTAAGTCCTACTAAAGGCATTTAATGTATCATAAGGATATGCGATAGCGGTGCTCAGAGAATTACTGCTCACTTGACCATTTTATGATTACAAACTAATGGCAATTGTTAGGCAGTAAACTTGTAGTTGCATTTAAGTTCCTTATAAGCTGACAATGATGAAGTGTTGCTCTATCAAGCTTGACACAGAAGTAGACATGGTGTACCTCTTCCCTTTGCAAAGTATTCAAGTCAAAATTTCAAGAAACATGGACTTGAAGCTAGGTCTCTTTGTTTACAGCAGGTCGCTAAATAACTTATACCAAGTTCATAAGTTCTTAAGTCCCTAGTATCCAGGTCTTTCAAAGCTAAACACATCCAGGGCCTGCAACACACTGTGTAAATTTTAACGACCGGTGATTCATGCACATATAGATAACTTCTCATCCAAAAAAGCCACCAAAATGTTAAAGAAAAAAGAAAAAAGCATATATACTACAAATTTTAATCCATGTATTTATCTTAAAAATACCTTGTGCTAGTACAATTACAATCTGCTTCCTTACTGCTGCCTACAAGCACAGTCAGCTTTCTTCCTAATTAATTATTTGAATTGTCGAAATGTTTATAAAGATGTTAAAAATAATATTTTTTTTTATTTAGTAAAATATAGCCAAAATATTAAGTATGCTATCTTTACACTCCTGTTCTAGCTGTCATACAAGGAAGAAGCAGAGGTGACCCATAGAATTTTTTGCAGGGACTGATAGTTTTGATCAGGTATTTTGAGAAACAGAGAGATGAACGGATGATACAACAGTACGTAGTGCAGAGAGCTTGCCACTTCCATTTGACTGTTCCAAGCTTGGCAGAACTATATCATTTTAATTAACTTCTTCAAGTAATCTCATTTCAGGCAACTATTTCCAAAAATCTGTGCTTCTTATGTTTTACCCTTATAGTTACTAGCTTGAAATTTTGCTCATGTCAACCGAAGGAAGTGTTATTACCTAGTCCCAGGTGACATGAGACTTTTCAGAGGTAGGAACCAACACTCTGGTAAGTCAGAAGTGCAGAAGCAAAGGCTACATGCAGTCAGGTTTAAAACTCCACTGGAGGTTCTACAGGGAGTTGCCGTACTGGTTTTGGCTTAGGAAGAGTTAATTTTGTTCATAGTAGCTGGTAGGGTGCTAAGTTTTGGATTTGTCACCAAAATATAACACACCAATGTTTTAACTACTGCTGAGCAGTGGTGGCACAGCCTCTGGGCCTTTTCTGCTTCTCACCCCAACCCACCAGCGATGAGGCTGGGGGGACACCAGTATTTGGGAGGGGACACAGCCAGGAAACCTGACCCCGACTGACCAAAGCAACATCCTTCAGCAATAAAAACTGGGAGGAGAAAGAGGGAGGACGTCGGGAGTGACGGCGTTTGTCTTCCCAAGAAACTGTTACACGGGATGGAGCCCTGCTTTCCTGGGGATGGCTGAACACCTGCCTGCCCATGGGAAGCAGCCAATTAATTGCTTGTTTTGCTTGGCTGGTGCATGTAATTTTTGCTTTACCCATTAAACTCTCTTTATCTCAACCCATGAGTTTTCTCTCTTTCACCCCTGCCGTGCTCTCCCCCGTCCCAGCTGGAGGGGAGCCAGCGAGAGGCTGCGTGGGGCTGAGCCGCCTGCCGGGGGGAACACCCAGGGGTGCCAAAAAGTATTCCTCTCCATGAAATGTTAATGAAGTTACAATGGGCTGCGTTTTTATTAAATTTATGACGGCAAGTAAAGATAGGTAAAATAAATAGCAGAAAAAGTACCCTTGCAAATGAGTCCGTTAGCCTTTAGTAATTCACACCCGGTACATCATGTTCACTTATTTCTTTGCTAATGGGGAAGCGAGAGCCAGTCAGAACCAGGCAGACACCAGATATAAATCTAACTGGTCAGCTCAGTGATTTTTGCAATCATCAGATTTGACATGCAGTGCGGGATTATCTAGTCCTATGACTACACGTTGGCCTATTGCCGATTACTGTTTCTAAAGAAACAGCCTTTATCACCACTATTTCATACCATTTTTATACTAGAACTGTCTTTTTGATTGTCTTTTTTATGATATTTCAAATATAAAATGACCAGGCGACATCGCTTTGTTCAGGATTTAGTACAGCTGATCCCAGTATCCTGCATTATCAAGAATACAATGATCTGGAAATAATCTTACAATACATGAAATAATCTTTTGGGACATTGAGGCATGTCAGTCAGTGGGAAACAGCACGAGCACACAAGAATTCACACAGTGAAAGAGGAGGACTTTTTTGCTGAAGAAACAAATCAAACATGAAAAAGAAGAATTAAACTGGGGAAAAGGCAACATTAGAACCATAAAAATGACACCTTTCTGAAGAACTGGTTGGTCTGAGTAGTGGAGCATTTTCTCTTCTAAATGAAAAAGTTAGTTTCGTACAGTCCTACGTGACAAGTTTTAAGCTTCAGTATCAAATACTGTCACAGATGTGATTCAAACTCTGTGCACCCTGGACTTCAATAAAGAAACTAAATTAGACTAAATTTCTAGATAAGCCTTAAAATTTGGTACTTGACATCACTGGCAACTATTATGTACTTTTGCTAATGAAGAAAGAGGGTGGAACTGCTACAGGAAACAAGTAGGAATGAGAAAGTTACGAACAGCATTGTAACCCAGAATCAGAGAATGATGTGGGGTTGGAAGGGACCACTGCAGACCATCTCGTCCAACACCCAGCTCACAAGAATTAAACTCAGAATTCTGTAGGAAAGATGCTCCCAACATTAGATTTTTAAATATTTCTAGCTGATTTAATTTCTTCAGCAAATAATTCAAAAATTTTATTGTAGTTCTAAACATATATTTAAGGTAAATTTTCTGTTCTCACCATAAAAAATCACAATCAAGCACTTGCAAGCCAGCCCCAACTCTTTCCCACATATGCACATAGTGTTCTGGGGTAGATGTAGTGATTCAGCCTGGAGAAGAGAAGGCTCCAGGGAGACCTCACAGCAGCCTTCCAGTACCTGAAGGGAGCTACAGGAGAGCTGGGGAGGGACTCTTTGTCAGGGAGTGGAGTGACAGGACGAGCGGTAACAGTTTTAAATTGAAAGAGGGGAGATTTAGATGAGATACCAGAAAGAAATTCTTTGCTGTGAGGATGGTGAGGCACTGGAACAGGTTGCCCAGAGAAGCTGTGGCTGCCCCATCCCTGGAGGGGTTCAAGGCCAGGCTGGATGGGGCTTGGAGCAACCTGCTCTGGTGGGAGGTGTCCCTGCCCAGGGCAGGGGGGCTGGAACTCGATGATCTTTAAGGTCCCTCCCAACTCTAACCATTCTATGATTCTATTCCATGATTCTATGATAGGGTGGAGCATAGTTCTGTAAAGGGTCAGGAAAGGTCCTCAGATGGGCAGTTAGCAGTTAATGCGCTGAAAAATTCTACAGATGAAGAACAATTCGGAGACACAGATACTCCAAGGGTATCTAATAAGGTAGCCTTAATACCAGAAGCGATGGTACTATATATGTGAATGAAAGACTAAAAATAATTACAAATTAGAAATCGTTGAGAGAAAACAGAAAAAGGGTAAGAGAAAACAGAAAGGAGGCAAATTAAACTCCTATGGTGGTACTTCCAGGGTATCCTGAAATATGAGCAATAAAGCAAGCTTTTAACACTTGCAGATGTTTGTATTGTTGACACCATTTTTCAAAAATTTGGGCTTAGAATACACATCTGTGCTGAAAATCCACAGCGAAGACAGAAAAATAACTATTTACCTTACTTACGTTAGAGGAACAAATGCTGGGAAAACCACTCCTGTAATACAAACCCACTGCAGACTGAGCACCCAGAAGTTCTACTGTAATTCAGGAGAAAAACTGTAAAGATATGTTTCTCCTACACTGAAATGCACAGGTCAACTGAGGAAAGGGCTGTCACTCAGTTACGAGCCACCTGTGTGTGGTCAGACCGAGCGATTTGGTTTGCATGCAAGATTATCACCCTAATTTAACCGCAAGTGGATAGTCGACATTAATTTCAAAAAAGAAATTATGCTAATTTCAAAGACTCATGATTGAAAATATTATTTCTCCTGTCATTAATAAAATGTGAATTTGGCATATGTACAACCATATGCAAATGACTTATTAAACAGGGTTATTTTGTCTTCAAGTAACTGAAGACAATAAACACATCCACTAGATTTATGGAAAAGATAAATATGAAATATAAAGTGATATTGCAATATATTAATTTTATGCTTCATATTACTTTGAATATAAATGAATCATTTTAAAACTAGTCTTCTCCTAAAGAATACATACTTTTAACACAGGATTTCTTCACTCTTAATGTTTGATGTTAAGCTGTTCTTTCAAAAACTCTTACCTGGTACAGAGAGCTATTCACCAAGGAAATGAGAAAGTAGGAACATTAAATGAGAAAGGAGTAGGAGCATTAAATGAGAAAGGAAGAACCCTTTAAAGACAAAAGATGAAATTAGGTGCATATGTCCCCCGTGACTCCTGTTTTCCAGAACTGGAATCTAGTAGGATAAAATCAAGCCCTGCTTTTCCTGATCACTACTTGTATAATTTGTTTTAATGACAAGGAGGCAGTGTCAGTGGCGCACTGTGGTATTGCCTCACCACAGTCTTTTTAAAATATACAAATGCTAGAAAATATACCCCAGATACTTCAACAGCTTTTCCGGCCCTACAGTTAAGTCCGGGAACAATATTCAGTGTTTCAAAGACTCCTTCCTACCTATAAATGTTACCCTTGAAAAATACTAAATTCTCTGGTTTTCAGTTGCTACAGAATCAAATGATTTTGAGAAGTGAGAGCCTAAGTTGGACAGGAACTGGGATCAAACTAGATGGTTTTGTTTAGTCAGCAAAACATGAGAACTAGAGCTCTCTTAGTTTACACCAAAAAAATTCCTCTGTTTAGGCCATATTGTCTCTCAGGGCAATTTATAAATAAGAGAAAGATTTAGTATTTAATTTTAAAAAGACATTTACACATATATTTTTAGAAACCGAGTGACACATTCCTTCCCGTTTCTGTCTTCTACAAATATATTGGTTTTTTTATCATTTTGTCTAATACTCCAAGGAGTTGGGAAGAAACTAGAGTACCAACCCGTTTCATTTTGGGGGCCATAAATAGAACTGCTGACACCAAGAGCTTCTATTGAAACCCACCCCGCACAACCACGAAACGAATCACCAGAAAACAAGCAGGAAAATCTGCTTCAACAACCAGCTAAAGTAATAGTAACGTACCTACCGATTGCAACATTTTCAAACCAATCAAGAAGGCACAGTTAATGACAAGGTGGATCTTTTTCTGCCCCCACAATAAATGTACTGTTATTTATCAGTAAAGCAAAGTTTACTGAAGTGCAGCGATCTTAGCTCCACAGTTGCCTTCCAAATTTTTTACTCTTATTATTTAATTTGTCCACATACCTGCCAACTTGCACAGAAAACTAGTGTTTTTATCAATCAGAACTGTGATTCACTTCTCTGTTAAAAGATCTATTATTAAGCATTTGAACAAAACACTGTGATGACTATTTGGCCAGAGACATTGACAACTGAACGTCCTCCAAAGATTTCTTACTGAATAGATCAGCTCCTCAAGAAAGAAACAACAATAAAAAAAAAAAAGCCAAAACATTCTGTTGAGCATTTGGTGATGCTGTTCTGCTTTCCCCTGTGACTGCTGTCTTCTGTGGTTGCAGGTTCACTTGATCACCATGTAAATTAAAGGGGAGGGCAGCTGAAGTGTTGCTTAGAGTCCTCAAAGCAATGCTGGACGGTGGCGTCAAAAAGATGGAGATAACAAAGAACGTAATTTGAACCACGTAATATTTAGAAGTGGAAATAACTGGCGAAAAGATAAAATGCAGCTGGAAAAAACTCTAGATGAGTCCACATAAGTAATGCAAATAATTTCACTCTTTTTTTTTTTTTAAATTGACCATATACTTTGAACAAAATGCGTAAATGTTGAGGGTGTTAAAATTTTAGCAATATTTCCACATTTAGACAGTTCTTTCACTGTTTCTCTCCCGTTGAAAAAATCGTTTCATACTGTTGCCAGTAATAATCTTTGTCACAGAAGATGCCATAGTGTCAGCAACAAGTACATGTTCTAGTGGGAACATTTTTACCGCACAGTTGGCTACTCCACACAGAAGGGAACTACTTAAATGAGAATGAATAAACATAAAAGGCTAATCACACAGCAGGACTTGTGCTTTGCACCACCTTGTATCGTTAAAATCAGCTATTTCCTTATGTTAATAATTTAATTCCATCTGTTGAGATCCTGCCAGCCACATGTCTGACACAATCATAGAGTCTGTACTTCAGGGTGTCATTCCCATGTCTACCATGCCTAGGAATTTCTTCCCACGGGTAATGCTGTGGTTGTACAAAATCATCTGTAACAGACATGAAAAATGTAGGTGAAACATGCCAATGTATAAGCTGTATCTTCTTAAAGAAAGTGAGATAATTTCTTAAAGAAAACCCAACCAAACTCTTCAATTCTTATCCAGGAAACAACATTGTAAGATAAGTTTTCAATGAAAAAGTTAGTATATAGTGAAGCAGCGTAAGAAAGGCTTATGCAATTTGTATGTAAATTCGATTACTAGAAAAGCCAGATTTACAGTTTCTTGAGTAGACTTATCTGTCCTTATGTATATTTGAAATATTTACTCAGTACAGATCAGAGTGCAGTATTAACAATGTTATGTGGCTACACAAAGACTGTATTCTTGTGCACACATGATTTGTATAGTGACAGTTTGGTCATTTGCTGTATTTCAACCACTTGACTTTGTACCCTATACAACTGCCATTTAATGTACTTTAAGTAGGTTTTCTGAGAACTCAGTTCACCAGGGAAAAAGATACACAGAGCTATACACTGCACACAAGTGTATGACTCGAATCTCCAACCTTCCGTATCACCTGCATCTTTTTCTTCCAGTTTAGTTACATTAGGTGCAATAGGCGGCACTTGGAGAAAGTTTACTTTGACACCGAGGCACACTGCTCAGGCTACACTCGAATGACGGCTGCAGGCTCTCTTGCAGTCACACCTTTCTCAATTCTAAAGGAATTCTTGCACGGCCTGTGCCAGGTCTGCAGACTGCAGATGGTCAGAACCAGGCATCTCCTCCCACCAGCTACTAAAACTGCTCTGGCGGCTCCCAGGCTCTCCCAATGCAGCGGGTGCTGCTGCTGCAGGTGTTGCTTCGGCAGCAGCGTGAGCTCAGCTCTTAAAAACGTTCACCTTCAGTTATCATTTTGTCAGACCACCAAATTTCTGCCTGAGGAGAAAGACAAAATGGCTGAGGCTTAACTTCAAATGTTTTGCTAGCATAGATGCAACGAAGATGGGGGAAACCCCCCACCTTTCCATCCAACACAACTAGGGGGAAAAAAGAAGCTGGGCAGATGTGATTTAGATAGAAGTCACGTAGAAGAAGATTCCTGGTACTGCTATGGCTTGTGTCATTCAAGAAGGCAGTTTAATTATGGTGAAGAGTTGTGTTTGCAAGTAGGTATCCCTCCAGTAGAGGACTTTTATTGGCATGAAGATTCTTGCGAACTTGCTGCAGTTTCACTAGTCCTGAAATTCAGCTCGAACACAGCGGTACTTCACAAGACAAGAGAAGACAGCAGAGTTTTGTTCTTGCTCGAGAGAGCTGGGGTTGTTCAGCCTGGAGAAGAGAAGGGTCTGGGGAGATCTCATAGCAGCCTTCCAGTATCTGGAAGGAGCTACAGGAGAGCTGGGGAGAGACTCTGTGTCAAGAAGTGTAGTGACAGGACAAGGGGGAACGGTTTTAAATTGGAAGAGGGGAGATTTAGATTAGATCTTAGGAAGAAATTCTTCCCTGTGAGGGTGGTGAGGCACTGGAACAGGTTGCCCAGAGAAGCTGTGGCTGCCCCATCCCTGGAGGGGTTCAAGGGCAGGCTGGATGGGGCTTGGAGCATCCTGGTGGGAGGTGTCCCGGTCCAGGGCAGGGGGGTTGGAACTCCATGATCTTTAAGGTCCCTTCCAACTCTAACCATTCTATGTTTCTATGATTCTATGAAATAAGTGCGTTAGACCAGGAAGGAAGAAGGTCAGAATAATCTCTAATAACCAAAAGTGTCAGTTTAACCGGAGACATTGATTTCCATGATGACTCTCCTACACAAACTTATATATGAATATACACCCAGAGTTCACTCTTCTCAGGCACAGCTGGCTGCTGTTCTGAAGAGCACACTGTCAGTTCCTCGTCTGGCTAAAATAAAGATTTAAAGTAGTGACTGAAACATTAGTGACCTTTCTAAGCTGTATTGCAAAGGGAACAAAACCAAGAAAGTTTCATTATGAAGTTTATGTTTCCTTCTTGCAAATTTTTATGAAAATTTCAAAATCAAAGTCAATACTGCACTGTAGGAATGAACTTAACGTTCATTTCTGAAAAACGAGAGGAGAACAGTGAGGATGGAACAGAATATGGTTTACCATGCAGAGATATTAAGAAAGCAAACGTTGAGAAGCCTGACCAGAGTTTTGTGTCTCTTTATCTCAACAGCCCCGTTCTGTGCTTTCTTGCAGACAAAGCTATGAGGTCAGACGGAGCTCCTTTCCCCTCTTCCTTGCACATCTGTATGCTCAGCCTCTGGCAGAGGGAGCAATATCCACCTCCCAACTGCTATTCTAACCCCCGCGATGATGAGTGAGGAAGTGCTGGAAAGGGAAGAGTAGGAAGCTTTGACAGTAAATCAGCTCGTATTCCTTAGCCAAGGAGGTGGAAGGATGAGGTCCACACCTAGGAAAGGATTGGTTCATCACAGGATTCAGGATGCTTCCCTCTGTGTGTGGGGGAAATGGAACTAAATGGTATTTCATTTATGATGGTGTTCTAGCACCACCTTGATACACTTCTCTTAATTTGTGCTAGCTTCCAAACTTAGACCACGGCTGCGAGATGTATTTCCCGTACCATTTCTTACTATTTTTAAAAGTTTGGATTAGTTGCAAGCATTGATTCGTCTGCATTTATCACGTAAGTCTTGAAAGACTGATCCTGCTACATTTTAAACATAGCAGTATACCCCCCATAGTTGTATTGATTACTGTGCTTTGACTTTCAGACAATGGTGTGTCTCAACAAGAATAAGGTTCAGAGTGTGGCCTACGCTTAATAACTTCTAAGAGCTGCCACTTGAAAATTCAGTGACTAAAGAATCTAAGTTGACGAAACTGTATTTAGTAGCAAACAGTAAGGTGATAGATGAGAACACTGGGAAGGTGATGAGTGCACAACAGATCTAACCATGGACATCCCAAATGCTTCCTGAGAAATATCCAGGATGCAGTAATTCTTATCTCAGCTGACATTCACTCTTTGATACCTTTTACAGTAATATGATTGATCAGAGCTTATAAGCCTTCAAAAAGTATGTTGAAGGGGCTCTGTCCTCTTGATTGGCGCTTTTAACTGTAATAACCTCCTTTGGTTATTCAGTGTATGTTTGGAAGCTACAAACTCAAACTAATGGGAACATCTGAAGACTCACATTGATCCACTTTGCTTGGGGGGAAAATGTCAATCTGAACCAAAACCAAAGACGGATCAAAATTACAACAGAAATTTTAAAACTTTAAAATTATCTAGGTGTTGTTTAAAAACTAATCATTGAATGCATGTTATGTGCCTAAATGGTAAATGTTAAATATTTAACATCTTCTCTCATACCACATACATGTCATTCCATTTTAAAGTTATTAAAAGGTGGCATTCAAGAACCATTGACATCTGCACTGCCTCCAGTATACACTGGTATTTTTTAATGTAACATTTTCAGTGCCTACATTTTCAAAAGTAAAATTCAGGAGAATTGAAAAGACTAGCTACACTTTCTGAACATCAAGCCCTGTTGTGTCTCGAGTTTCGTGCCCACATATTCGCAGCGATGTGCAGAAGTCATTAGTCATTATTTGCTTCAGAGACTACACTTACGTTTTCCAAGTAAAGGAAGATTGTATTTTTATTTACAGTGATAAGACATAATATAATAGCTTAAAACATTTATCTTAAACTCGGTGTATGCAGTGTTTAGTACTGGAAATTTGGATGATTTTTTAATTTCTCCAGATAAACTCTTATTTCACAACAAAACACTGTATACATATGCATATATGCATAAGTGAATGAATATATACATATATATAATATTGTTGATGCCAGTTTTCATCATGGTATAGGATTTTACTGTATCAATCATGAGGAATGGAGATGTCTGAAATTATATACTGTAAGAGAATTGAGGACTCTTCCACTAACTGCCAGCTATTGTTGCTCTCCTAATTGAAGGACAGATGCGGTCTGGAGAGGATTTTCTTTATTATTTTGAAGCAGTTGGCTCTGTGTGCAAAGAAAACATCATGCTGAGCTACCAGAAGCAGCATTCATTCTCATTTGAAAGCAGGTCATGCATTCAGTTTCGCTCGCAATTCAATTTCCGAATAATCTCAGCAATGTGCACCACACATGCTACTGGAAGGACTCACACTGGTAGCATCCCTTAACACACCTATTAGTGCTCTGGGTTTATTTTTCTTCTACTTCAGTCTCTAATTTTGCAGGCCTGCAACAATGAGGCACCCAAGAAGTCTGCCGATGTCATTAACCTTGATTTTTTTTGTTTTGGTTTGTTTTTTTTCAGGTAGAAACACTCATCTTTTCCCTCAACACAAAGTGAAAAACAGTATAACCACTGCAAAATCCTGTCATTGCTTCTCAAAAAGCATTCACAGACAGAAAACAAAACCAAACGAACTGTCAGCATAATACTCAGAACAACGGATTTAACTGGGTATTGTCATCTTCGACACAACTTCCACTACTGAGAACACGACCTGGAAATGTATTTAGATCCTATTCTCAAAGGCAGCTATCGTTCTATGTCAGCCAGTCCCATACCCAACTTACTAACCCAAAGGCCCTCAAAATTAGGAAGAATTGATTTTTACTTTTAGGTCTTTTGTTTCTAAAAAAGCCAACAAAAACTGGCAAAATGAGCAGTGGCTGCAAAAGTTCAGAATAACACAATGGGTTCTTTTATGGGGACTTGCAGGGAGTGTTCTCCATGAGTGCAAAGGTTACACTGCCTGATTAAATCCCACTTTCCATTAAGGAGCACATCACTGTCATCATCTGGAATGCCTTCAGTTGCGGTTTGCTAACCAAGAGGACATCGTGTGGGATAAACAATGGAGGGGGCTTAGAAAATCGTTATATTTTAAGACATCACAATTTTAAAACAGAAAGAGTACAGCATTGAAGAAACTTCCAGAGTGGAGTGCAGCTGATGCACAAGGAATGTATTCCACCGTAATTCCCCAGGCTCCATAATCTGCAATCTTAGAGTCAGCAGATTCTAAAGTGGAAAAAAATGGCATGGAGAGTGGGGCGGTGTGAAGGTACCGCAGCCAAACTGTGCATCAGTGCGGGGAATGGGAATTTATGGTGCATTGAACACTGACAAGCTGCACAGTTGTTATCCTGAGCCACAGTTTCTTACTTTTTAGTAAAAATCCTGCCCTTTGGTTGAACGTTGCTCATTATAATGTTATTATAACACCAAAACAGAACTCCAACCTAAAGGCTACCTGCCTCCAAGGTGCGACCACCCCTGAGTCTGCGCTCTGAATGTTTGTTAGTCTATATCTTTAAATGTGGAGCGAGGAAATTTTCCACCAACTGTAACTAAGGTATGTATGACTAGAGTCACACAAGCTCCACCTGAAAGGTAAAAAATAGTATAAAGATGGCTTAAGAATGGAGAGATGTTAGGGAAGACATCATCACAGACAACTCAGGATGACACCATCACAGACTATCGCTGATTTCTGGGACCTGTCAATGGGCTGAGCCTTTCTTCCCCCCACCACAGGGACACCTACTGGGTGGGATCCGTACACGCGGCTGTACCCACTGCTTCCTCGGGAAACTCTAAAATCTCTGTATAGAGAGCTGTTCCACGCTGCTGTATTACTCGAGTTGTTTTATGCTGCTATATAACTTGCACGTGCTTTGCAGACAGGGTATTATCACCAGCAATCCAAAAGAACCTGCAAACCTGTTGCTCCAATAAACTCATTAATAAATTCATTAATCAAGCCTTGAGAGTTCTCATTGAACCAGACGAAATGGTCTGAAGTTGGGGTAGGGGAGGTTTAGATTAGATATTGGGAAGAATGACTTTCCTGAGAGGGCGGTCAGGCACTGGAACGGCCTGCCCAGGGAGGTGGTGGAGTCACCATCCCTGGAGGTGTTTAAGAAATGTGCAGACGTGGCACTTCAGGGCACGCTCTAGTGCCTGAGATTGTTGGTTTTTGTCTGTCTGTGGGTGGGTGCGGTGGGAGTGTGGGTGTTGGTTTGGGTTGTGTGTGCGCTTTTTTGGTTTGTTTTCTGCTTTTCGGTTTTTTTTGTTGTTGGACTCGATGGTCTCAAAGGTCCCTTCCAACCATGAAGATTCTGTGGTTCTGTGAATGCGACCAAACTCCTTAAATTTGGCCATGCTAGTTCACTGAACGTGACTAGACTGAAGGTGCATTACAGTATCGTGTATCTGTCATCGGGATAGTTCAACACACTGAACGCGACCGGACCTGTGGTGTTGAACTGGGCATCACCCAGAATCTAAGCCCAGGCACCCCCAGCCCCTCTGACATGTGAGGAGGAGAAGCTGGAAGCAAGGGGGTTTATTTTCGGCCAAATTCCTTTACCCCTTAACGCAACACATGGGTAGATGAAGAGTGTAGCTGTGATAAAAGAGTGATTTATATGCTGGCATGTCAGGGATATTGCTGCTGTGTGTTACAAAGATTTCCAATTTTTAAAAAGCCTGTACCTGAAGTTTCCCAACTGTGTAAATGGAAATGAAGGAATCATCAGTGAAAATATACTTGTCTGTTGTGTTCGTACCAGTGGTCAGCCACCCACAGCAAATTAAAAAAATGCTAATCTGTCAGGAAAAGAAAATAGCTGTTGTAGTACTTACAGCAACATAGACATTAATGGTGCGTGTGACCTTGGGCTATTTAATAACTGGAAAAAGTTTAATATTATGTTTAAGAAAAGTGGGAAGGAAGACTGGGGCACTATACGCCAATCAGCCTCATCTCAGTCCTTAGAGAGGTCATGGGCATGGCCTCTTGGGACCCATCTCCAAGCACATACAGGACAAGAAGTTAATAAGAGTCTTTCTCTCTAGTCACTCTCTTCAGTAGTACTATTCATGGCACGGAGAAAGAAAAAGCTTCGACCCATAATTTAACTCGTCCATAATCAACTGAAGTTGCCTAGTTTCAAACACATACTAAGTTATAGGTCTTTACTAGAACCCCAGAACAAATTTGGATTTTACTTGCATTTATTGACCCTCATCTCCTAAAACAAACAGAGCAAAAACCTAACAAAAACCAAACCTGATTTTTTTGTATCTAATCTCAAAGGCATAATCACAGAGATAAAGTCACTCCTGTTAACGAGAGCTCCTCCATGTAAAATAGATACACTGAACGTAAAATACAGTTCAAAAGAACGTATATTCTAACGGTTAAATTACTTTGTTTAAATGAAACATGTTGCTCTAGAAAGAACCCTTCCACAGACCTTTCCAGATTTTAACAAATCAGAAGATATAATAGCTTAAGATAATGTTGTTTCATTTTCTTTATTTAAAATGACTGTATTAAAAAAAAGCAGGATATTAAAGTCTACTTCAGAAATGGAGGGGCAGTCAAAATACAATTTTATAGTCATATAAAATGACTAGCTGATATCTATTGTAATTCAGTGAGTTACAGGCCACTGTTAGATACTAAACCTAGAAGCATTGTTGGGCTCAGATCATACGCAGCGTCTTAAAGAAATATTATCTCAAATGGATATTGAGTTATGTGTTACATATTACGTACATACGTATACTTATTGATGTAACACAGTTAACAAAAGAAAGCATTACTTACTAATGGCTAACACACATTTCCCTTTGAAGCAGGGAAAAACAATACTTCAGATGCCATTTTGACAAATACTATCAAGTGACAACCTTTTAACAGTCTATCCATTCAGATTAGGAATAAAAATGAAAAGTTTGCCTTTCTTCAAAAGAAGTGAGAATAGAAATAGTTGCTAACTCTACTGCCCTTCACAGAAAACTGAATTTCCCCACTACCTAATTTTTATTTGCTCTTTCAACCAGTTTGTCCCAGAAAAACCCTAACTAGTGCCCCATGTACCATGTCTGGTAAACCTCCCATTGGAGAGAGTTTCAGGAAACAAGCCTGTAGATTGCTGGGATGGCACATCAATCATCTATAAATTTAATTTTTCAGTTAAAACTGATTTGGTTTTCCGAACCTGGCAAGACCTGGAGTGAAAACCAGATGTTTCTAATTTTTTTTCCAAGCGCATGCCACGTCTCTAGAGAAGATACTTCCAAAGATACAATTAAAGCACAAGCTTCATATCGTCCTGGGTTTTTTATGTTTACCATACTAAGATGACTTCAGTGCTTGCCAAGGTAGTACCTAGAGTCCCATCCTAATTCCTGAATATAGCCAGCTGCACACATTGAAAACCATGGAGAGATTTACAAAAATAACACAAAACAAATGGAAGTTGTTACCAGTATAGAAGTGGGATAGAAAACTGGCTTAAACTTGACAGTGTTGTGCTATTAAAAAAGTCTTTAACCTTTTCTAAGCCTTGCATCAAACATCACTAAATAGATGGAAGGAATAAAAATAGGAGACAACTGTTTGCTGATGTAAAAAAAAATCAAACATAGACAAAGAACAGATTTTATTCTTCTAGTAAATATCAGAAATTATTTACCAAACAGGAAGAGAAAATTATCAGAAGTGGAAGGGGCTGTAAACAGTCAAACTTTAAGACAGTCTTAGAGAATCTCCCTGATGACTGCAGTCTCTTTCATCTCTTTGGGTGTTTGCAGGTGGTTTTTTTAGTTTTTATTATCCTTTTCAAATCAGTTGAATATTTAGGCTGTAATGAAAAATGTTCATTCCAATGAAGCACCGGCAGCAACAAATGGTGTCTCCTGTTCCCTATTTCCATCAGTCTTGCAATCCACTGACTTCTGCAGTCCTCTCTATCTGAGAGCAAACAGCAGTTACATTTCTTACTGTGAAACCATCACAAGAAGATTGGTGATGAGAAATGAGAAGAATCCTAAGAATACTTGGTGAGAACCAAAGTACGTAGTGTCTGAAGTACTTATTTCCTCGTGCTCACTGAGAACAAGCCAGTGCCCACAGTGTTGCAGGAAACAGTGTCTCAGGGGACACCTATCCAGAAAGACAAATAATTATTTGGGGAAAAATGAGTTCTGGAAGAAATAAAAGGGAGAAATATGCAGCAGTAGACATGACTTGCACAACCCCATTACAGATCATACTTATAACAGAAAGAGGAAAGCTTGGAAGGGCTTGGAAATTTTATGGGATACAGAAATATCCGTATTTAACGTAAAAACGTTTAAAAATAACCTTTGGGAAGGATCTTAAATTTATGCTTCAGGGCAACTACTGCCTCTGACCAACTAAACTGAGCCCTGTACATGGTGGCAGATGAAGAAGTGGGAAAAAATGTTTTTCTACTGAGTCCTTGAGGCACTCCTCTGAAGTGTCATTACAGCAGAAGATCAGAGAGAGAACACAATGAAGGGGAGATCTGACATTAAATGCCAATTCCTATGCTCCATTTTCTCTCCCCCAATTCTCTAACATAATAAGGTGTACAAAGAACTATGCATCAACGTGAGACAGGAAGTTACTGAAAACTACATCAAGAAGGCAAACACAGGTTTTAAAGCAATGCTCAAAAGCCGAGGAAGATTATTTTACAATAGTTGTTTGACTTGTTTCAAGCATTACTGCTTCCTAAGATAAGGCTGCTTCTACATGAAACAATACAAATTAGTGGGAGAAAAAAATAACCCGTTTACGGGACCACAGCAGCGATTACCTGGTACTGTACTACAGTAGCTTCTAAAGGGAAAAAGCTATCCCACTGGGATTAGTTCCTAGGGAAAAGAACTAATTCTCCAGTCCAGATGAATGAAAACTTGGCGAACGCTGATCTTTAGCTGTGTCCTACACAACTGAGATTCAAGAGTTTCAGCATGAAACCTTCAGGAATAATGCAGCATCTCAGGTAAAGCCACGTACAGAACGATTATTTAATTCTAGTTGTATTAATGTACGTAATTCATGACACATTAGAGAAATTCTAATAGAATTACCCTGTATGTCACATTTGGGCATAGAGCACGGTATTTTATATATATATTTAAATATGATGAAATAAAATCAGTAGCTGAAATTACAGAAGGTTTTTATGGCCAAAAGTATGGTCCTGGTACTATTACTCAGTCAGATGAACTTATGCTTATCTATAAATATAGAGTCAAATTTTAAACTAGCATCTATCCAAAGCCATGCATTCTGGCACACATACGCACTTGTCAAAAATTGTATGGCTCCCCTGGAGACTAATTCTGAAATGTGCATTTTTAATGCTGAACTTAGATGGAAAAAAGAATCTTTCCTATTATTCTGGGCTCCAAAAATGATCAATTCACCTGAATAATGCCTTGTTTCCCTTTCCCCTTCCCCTTTCCCTTTCCTTTTCTCTTGCCCTTGCCCTTCTCTGAAAAGCAGCAATCTGTACATCTGAACGACAATGCGAAACAGTTCCTGCTAAAAAAAAAAAAAAAACATTACAGTGAAGTCTCTTGTTTTTTTCAGACCTACTGTTTTTTTCTCATTTTTCACGGGCAGGGTATAACCAAGCTGAACAGCCATAAGCTACACTGTAACTTTATCAATAAATGCCCTTTAAACCAACCAACCAAACAAACCAAACCCGTGGAAATTCTGTTGTTTCATACAATGACTCGAAAGATAGTGTCCTTCAAATTCTTTATGTGACCAGAGTTCAGGGAATGCAGTTTGGGAAAAGCCTTTCTTATACATACAAGTTGAAACTCTAATACTTCTATATTGGTTTTAAAATTACAAATAGTATTTTCCCTTGCTTTTTTATACATCTTGTGACTATTTTGTAGTGTAAAAATTGAGTACATTCATTTAATTATTCAAAAGCACCCTCAGGGAGTCTAGTGAACTCTGTCTTCCCCTCTGAGCTTGCAGTTTTCAGATGAAGCTTAGCCCTTTTTCACTCAAGATACAAGGTAGTAACATTTTTTATGGTTGCAAAATGCCAGTAGGTTATAACTCTACAAAACAATAAAGGATATTTTCAACAATACTCAAACATTTTCAACTATCACCTTGTATGGCTCATTAATTTAATACACCCAAATCACCTTTTAAAAATGATATTGTAACTTTTTATGATAGATTTATTGCTGGTTTTGTTAACAATCACTATAAAAAGGTAAAGCCACTGTTAGCATTATGTGTGCCATTTGTGTACACGCGCTCAGAATATATATTTTGGAAAGAAAGAATAAAGAATACCACAAATATCACAAAGTTTTGAAGACAGCAACAGTAAAAATATCAAAGGTGATGTGTGTTTGAATCACTGTGCCATACGCTTTAGTATTCCAGATGTAATTCTGAGTAAATAAGCAGCATATTCCATCTCAAAGCACTGTGAAATTTTAAATCTTGTTCCACGTGTTGTATTTTATTTGGGCATGCTTGTTTTTGAGGCAATGTTGAATTAAATATTCTCTGTGTGTAGCTAGAAAAAACTGAAATGTTCTGTTACGGGCACATTCCCAACTGTTCAGTCGCTGCATTTTGTGTAATGGGGACATGAAGACTATTCCCAGTAGCTATTCCTATTTGGCTTCTGTTTCACGAAGTCAGAAAACAACTTAGCTAGAAAAATAAAAAACAAACCCCATATATACATAGGGTAGAGGCTTCCGCTCAGGCAATGAATTTTTAAAATGTTTGCTTAAAAAAAACCAAACAGAATATAACAACTGTCAATAGCCATTCAGATATAAGCTTTAACATGGCTTTATTCTGAGACTGGGCAGCTGGGTGATTGGTACTAGATTTGTGTTTTGCTTCTGGGTGTGTTTTTTCCCCTACTAGTTTTTAGTGTCTCTTTTCCAGACACTGTTGTCTGCATTTTTGCAGACAATGCTAATGGTCTAGCAGATTGCACTTTCCTGTCAAATTTTATAACTTTAAAACGGTAAGAAGAGTGTGTAATTTTAACGAGCTGCAGTACTATCATTGTAGTTATCACTAGTAAAATGCAAGAAGACAGAACACACATCTATTAAAAAAAATGATCCCCATGTTTGGGATATGTTTCTTAATGCCTTGCCTTTCTTCATGCTCCACTTTTACAGCCTCTTACCATTTTCAGTTTTTCCTATTTCTATTTTGCTATTTAATTGCCAAAAGTCCTCCGTAGATATTTTAAATGGTTTGACATGATGTCTGAATATCAATATAAATCTCCATTTGAGTGACAGAATGATAATTTTTCTCTACTTTTGCCTGGAAGCTGTAGTAGCTATTCTATCATTCGCTTTACGCACATTAATATCATTCCAAATCCTATGATCTTGATCTTCTGGTAAATTTGCTGGTATAGCAGAAGCATGTCTAAAATGGATGCGTTGCTTCTTTGCTATTACGATATATTCCTTTACCTTCAATGCAGTATCACATAAAAAGAGCAACGTATCAAGTTGGTCCAATTTGAATAAGCAAGGGAGCAATAAGGCATATATTAATCAAAAACTTATTAGAGAGTATGCAAGCTACAAGCATCAGCTTCTCAACAAGATTTCTAAAAAAAATGGCTAAAATAATACAGAACTATAATTCACTTGGAGAGCTACTTTTTGTTAGATTACATATTAACATTTTTAGGACTACAGTTCTCTTTTTAGTTGAAAGCATAGAGATCTGCTGAGTAGCGGTTAGCATATGCAGTTTATTAAATTCATCATTTACTTTATATTAGCATGTTCCAAATAAACGCTAGGCTTGTCACACGTATAAGTAGGGAATTTTACTATATATCTGTATACGCAAAGGAATTTTACTATATACTGAAAAATACAGGGCATAATACTCATTTTTATTATACCATTTCTTTTGATAGTATTTTTCACATGCAGACACAAGCATCCTGGCCTGTGTCAGGAACAGCATGGTGAGTAGGACTCGGGAGGTGATGGTCCCCCTGTACTGGGCACTGGTGAGGCCCCACCTCGAGGGCTGTGTCCAGTTTTGAGCCCCTCACCACAAAAAAGACATTGAGGGGCTGGGGCGGATCCAGAGAAGGGCAACTGAGATGGTGAGGGGTCTGGAGAACAAGTCTTGTGAGGAGAGGCTGAGGGAGCTGGGGATGTTCAGCCTGGAGAAAAGGAGGCTGAGGGGAGACCTTATCACTCTCTCCAACTCCCTGAAAGGAGGGTGTAGCCAGGGGGGGTCNAGGTCCCTTCCAAAATAGATGATTCTATGATTTGTCATAAAATGAAATAAATGGTTAGAAATTATCATTATCAGAATTGCCTATTCTTCTTGCTCTGAATGTAAACTACAGAACAAGTCATAGGAGCAGAGGCTGAGGGAACTGGGCATGTTTAGTCTGGAGAAGAGGAGGCTGAGGGGAGACCTCATTGCCCTCTACAACTCCCTGAAAGGAGGCTGGAGAGAGGTGGGGGTGGGCTTCTTCTCCCAAGGGAATAATGACAGGAGCAGAGGAAATGGTCTGAAGGTGGGGCAGGGGAGGTTTAGATTGGATATTGGGAAGAATGGCTTTCCTGAGAGGGTGGTCAGGCACTGGAACGGCCTGCCCACGAAGGTGGTGGAGTCACCAACCCTGGAGGTGTTTAAGAAACATGTAGACTGGGCGCTGCAGGGCATGCTCTAGTGCCCGAAATCATTGATTTGTGTCTGTTTGTGGGTTTTGTTTTAGGGGGTTTTGTGGGGTTTTTTTTGGTTTTGGTTGGTTGGTTGGTTTTGTGGGGTTTGTGGTTGGACTCGACGATCTCAAAGGTCCTTTCCAACGATGAAGATTCTGTGATTTTGACTAAATAAAGAAGCGCAATGCAATGAAAAATCAAATATATAGATATTTATATGTATGTTCATAGCTAAACTAATGATACATGGAGTGCTTTAGGAACATGTTAGTTTGCCAACTTTATTTAATGATTCTCCATAAAAACCACAGTTCAATACTCAGCCAACTTAAGAATAAAACTGAAACACCTGTGTTGCCTCCTTCCAGAATCAATGAAATGCTAGTTGTGTGTTATTACGGGAGGAATAGAGAAGGGCAAAGAAATAATTACGGCACTGTATAAATCACTGATTGGCCCACAGCTTTGATACAGTCTGTACTTCTTGTCCCCTTGTATCAGTGAAGACAAAACAGAAATTAAAAAGCCTCGGAAAGGGGCAATAAGGATGACCAGAAATTTAGGACGGCTTCCGAAAGGGGAAGGACTGGGAAAGCCAGAAATCTTTAGCCTGAAAAGGAAGG
Organism: Arenaria interpres; assembly: GCA_013399435.1. Taxonomy (NCBI): domain Eukaryota; kingdom Metazoa; phylum Chordata; class Aves; order Charadriiformes; family Scolopacidae; genus Arenaria; species Arenaria interpres. The sequence continues at coordinate 36,914 of VXAK01013809.1, read as the reverse complement.
AGCCTGGGCAGTATGGCATTGGTACACAAAAGCAAAGACAGGAGGGCTTGGAATCAGCTTCTCATTCTCCTTTTCCACACTAGAATTAGGGGACATGATATAAAGCTAGCAGGAGCAGTACCTAAAATTTAAAAAGGGAGGCACATCTTCATGCCGCAGGTCAGACCTGTGGGTCCGCTTGCCGAATGGTATTGTCACAGAATGATGTTGGCAGGGACCTCTGGAGATTGCCTGGTCAAAGCCCCCTCCTCAGCGGACAAGTTTATGCAGGTGCAAGGGAAAACTGTAAGTATTTAAAGACTCACTAACTTCTGCTGAACAAACCACAATACATTCAGGAGAACCTCTGTTTGAGGGAGCACAGGAGAGTACTGGAGGACAAGTAACATCCATGCACTTTTCATATTCTTTCCTGGTGTTA
>VXAK01013809.1:9462-36113 GCA_013399435.1 Arenaria interpres | reverse complement strand
TCTTCTAAAAGTGCAATTTTCCCCAGCATGAGAAGGAAAGTTAGTCCTGTGTCTCTCAACCCAGGACACCTGGCAATCTGCTTAAGGCACCCTGGGAAACAGCATACAGGGATAGACGGTTCTTGGCTTCAACCAATACATCCATTCTCGTATTTTCATCTAACCTAACACATACACACAATGCAAACCCTAAAATATTCATGCTTCACCAAATGTGAAGAACTAAGCAGTTGATTATGAAATCAGCAAGTCACGCAGAAAACATCTTTTTATCTAGATATAAATGGAGGTTCATTGATTCTCACAAGAGCGGAGACTGAGAAAGAAAGAGAGCACTACGTGCATATTCACCGCACACAGGAAAGTGACAACCTACTGTTTTACAACTTGCCTGTTTTCAGAGATTCTGATGTTCCAGTGAATTGAAGTCAATCCTTCCACATCATACAATGACTTTCTTCTTACACCGATCTCAGTACTCTGAGAAACTTAGATACACAGGTCCGTGTAATGTGTACTCTGCGACTTTGGTCAGACCTTGCCAGCTGTCTGTCAACCGCTAAATGAAATGAAGCTTTTCAGTTAACAATCCTCCGACAGAAGCGTGACTTTTCTGTTACATGGCATATCAGACCTGAGTTAGTCTCAAAACGAATATTGTACCATTAACTCCCTCTTTGGGTTGACGGGAGCACATAGCTGTGCAAATGCTCCACACGTTAAGCCTTTTGAAGTAGAGGAGAACCTTTTGATTATTGCCTGGAGGTACTGTTGACACAAAAAGCTTCAAAGAACAGATCTATTTCCTTTGGGATAAAGGACTGAATGTACAGTACTGATATATGACACCTCTGTTTAAAAGACAGTTTCTCATATACATCATGATGCAATATACACCCCTGACAGCAGTAGCTGGAAGGATTCACAGGGTTTTCTATCATTGATTCTCGCCAAATTTCCATCTTACTTCTTCAAGGTGGACTTCATCATCACAGCAATACATGCATTTGTCAACTTCAGATGGGATTATTGCAATTTGCTAAGGACAATTTCTTACGGAGACATGCAAAGCTCAATGAATTCAAAACGTGACTGCACCCACCTTCAGTAGTGCTTCTTCAAGCGCAAACTGTATTTTGTTTGATATGCAATCATCTGCAGCAGCTTTCAGTTTAAATACATGACTGGCATTTATCAAACCCTAAAAAACTTTGATTCTTGAAAATCATACAGATTAACTCCTTTTGCATACCATGGCAGAATTAAATAGCGGCTTTTTTGCATACATTTGCCTAGCTTGCCCTACAAGACTCTGCACCCCTGAGCTCCCACCACAACCATCTGCTTCACACTAACAATATATTGTTCACCTTACACTTGCTCTAAGAGAAACCATTCTGCTTTATCATTTCTTATCTTATGTGCAGTCTGCAGGACAGCGCTACAGAGTAATACGTTTTTCAGACTCCAGTTTTCTGCTCATACAGCATCTCCACTCTCAAATTGTGCCTTTCCTGGATCCCTGCAGATGCCCTGGTGGTCCACTGGGACAACTTGCTTACACAGATAAAAAAAACAAAGAATTAAAATAGAAGGGAACTAGAAACAAGACATTCTAAAATCTAAACTTTGTTTCCTTATCAGTAGAATACAAGAATATGAATGTACTGATCTCAGTTTATTTTTACCGGCTCTTCCTAAGCAGCACAAGAATAAGATCGTAAGACAGCTTTGGTTTTTAATTACATTACGCACCTGCTCCAAATGTGGCAAGAAAAACATTAAATAAAGAAAATACATAAAAGAATGTAATGCAAATGTTTTCATGAGCCATTTGATTTTACTGAGAAAAAGAAAAGGGAAGAATAGTTACAAGAAGAAAATGAAAGGCTTTTCAGAGTGCCAAATGGCATCTGAGGAATCCCAAGGAAGAAAAAAGAATTAAGTTGCTTACAGGTTTTGTGGATGTCTTTTCATTGATACTTCAATTTAATTTCACGTGATACACTCCATCACAAGTCCCTTATCCTTATGAAAGCCAGAAGGCAGGCTAAATCATATGGATTTCCTGTTTTTTCCAGCATAATTTCTACCACTTGAAGATGTCTGGAAGTGGTAGATTTTAAAGACTTCGACAAGATACTTGTCCAAGGATACTCGTTGATGTGTACAATGGATTACCATGACTGCTTTTGACAAAATTATTTGCCCTTTAACTTAGTATTTAAGTAATTATTAGGCTATATTATTTTACAACTGCTAGTGAATGCTTGGTTAAATATGAGTCAAATACATGTGAGATTATAAACAGCAGTATCCAGCCTTTCACTACTTATCATTGCATTCACAGAATCACAGAATCATAGCCACAAATAAGAATGAGAGGTAGATATCATAATAAACATTTTAAAATAACTGCACTTTATTTAGAGGAAATGTAGAACAACATATTCCTGTTTTAGAATTCTTTCTTACAAAAATCTCATGAGCTGGAAGAAAAACCCTCACATTCTGCTGATCAGGTATTCTGTTGATCAAATATTCACTCTTACCTGACCTTGGAATGCAAAAATCAAGCCCACAGAATTGTCTTCTGACTATAAACTAATCTCTGAAAGGTGCTGCCAAAAAAGCTTCAGCTCTGAACCTAAGAGTGTAGTCAAATATAATCCAAAAAGTAGACTGAAAACCCACCAGTTTCCCTGGTATTAAAGGACTGGATCAAATACATTTGTAACCCTACACATTTCTAAGACCAACAGACTTATACCACTAAATGCCTTTAAATTCTGAAAAAGAATTACTCATAGTGGATGACGAAAGACAGAATGACATCAAAAATTACCTCTGTTTTCCCTAACAAAAATATTACAAACCCAAATGTGTTATAATGTGCTGAAAAAGTACAACGAAGCTATAATATTCAACAACTTAACCTAAGGCAAGGCCTGTCATAAGATTGTTGACTGCACAGATAATCCTTCCCAAGACAGTATGACTTCTGAACCTAGTAGGCAGGAAGTACCTGAAATGCACATTTCAAAAAGTCTCAATGCACGCATAAGTGGGGAGGGAGGAATTTCTTTAATTATTACTATTTTTACTTTTCTAAATCTGAAGCCGAACGTACTGAATGGTCTGGGACCAAAAGATACAGAAGTGAGGAAGGACGCACGGTGGATTAAAAATAATGAAAAAAATCTGAGTATGCGGAACAGTTCCTCTTCCTTAAAATACTTGGAAAATACTATGAAAAGGCTTCAGAGTTCCTATTACACACTCATTATATCCACCATATGTAGGTTTGATTGAACTGTCTTCTGAAAGCCCCCCTGAGCTCAATGATAGCTTTATTATTAATTTGCTAATTTATATAGTGTTTGTTGTTGTGGCAGCCAGTTCCTTTAATTAAGAAGACTAAAATACAAAGCAAGGTAGGTGGGCATCCTTTCAGATGGTAATCTGTTTCCTGAAGCCCTGATTCAGTGGCAATCTGCCCAGGATAGAACTGAATTACAACTCCCAGCACCCCTCTCATTTCCAATGAGTTGTTTTAATTTTAAAGCAAGGGTTTGAAGACACAAAGGATATTTCAGATAACACATGATTCGAGAGCTATCCCCAAAGGGTATTTTTCATATTCATTTCAGGAAGACGCCTGTAGGGTTGCTCATGTAATTGATTCCCATATAATTCAAGAGAAGTTGAACCATTCACTGTACTACTGGGTAAAATACCACATTCATCACAGCTGAGTCTGGCAGTGCTGCCCACAGCTAACGCAGCCTGACACTTACCCATCGCTAGACACTTTTCATTAATTCCTATTTCCAGTTTTAGCAGCCACCATTCAGTAGTCAGATGCCCAAAACAAGGAGACTCTAAACGATACTGGATTGTCTTTCCTTCTGCCCCTTCCACACTGAGTGTGTACCAGGCATTAAGATTCCTTATTCATTTGGAAAGTTTGTGGCATTTTGCTACAGTAGGAGCTATTTCTCCCTTCCTTGTTGCCAATTATTCTGCTTTTCCATCTCCCACATCATTCTTACTCTCCAGTCTGCACATGAGTTTTGTTCAGACTGCTTAAAGCAAGTGGAAGGTATGGTAGAAATGGAGGAGTGTTCACATCAGAATGTTTGCAGCACAGGAGCCAGCCCGACTTAATGATCTTTTTATGTTTCTTATTTCCACCTTGTACGCACTACTTACTGTACTGCTACAGTAAGTAGCTACTGAAACATAAGTGAGAGAGCTGTAACTGTCTTCTGAAGCATACCAACATAGAAGAGGCAAACAGATGAAAGAAGTCCTTTCCTGGAACTCCCTCAGAAGAAGAAATTTGTATCAAGTATGGCACTTACCTTTGTCATCTTGGCAACTCTAAAAAACCTGATTTTAATTGCAATTCCTGACTGTGATTCCATGAAGAGCTTCTCTTCACAGCCAAGAGCTCAGAAGCAGGTGCGAGGTACTTACCCTCACAATTTACCTTCCCAAGCAGAAGAGAGGAGACATGTAAGTAATTTAATTTAATTCAGAAGATTCATTTATGAAAGAAGAAAGGGTGCTGCAGCACCCAAAGCTTGAAAAAAAGGAGGCTACAGCGAACATGAGCCAGGAAAGAAGAAATAGGAGAATGCACAGGATTGAATGTTCAGACTGGTGATCAAACAATACAGGCTAAACAAATTACCAGACATCTGAGCTATAGAAACAGCCTGCGTGCAGGTAGGAGCCACTGCAGTAGGCTAATGTGAACTACTTTAGCATGTATTGAGAGGTTTAAGCTAAACCATAATATATTTGAATTATCGTGGGGCCAGTACTATTTAGTATCTTCATCAATGACATAGAGGGATTGAGCGTATCCACAACAAGTTTGCGGAAGACACCAAGCTGAGTGGGCCACTTGATTCTCTTGAGGGATGGGATACCACCCAGAGGTACGCTGACAGGCTTGAGGAGTGGACCCACACAAATCTCATCAAGTTAAACAAGGTCAAGTGCAAGGTCCAGCACCTGGGTCGAGGCAACCCCCTGTATCAAAAGAGACTGAGGGACGAGGGGTTTGAGAGCAGCCCTGCCGAGAAGGACCTGGGGGTACTCGTGGATGAAAAGCTGGAAACAAGCCAGCAACGTGCGCTCGCAGCCCAGAAAGACAACCGTGTCCTGGGCTGCATCAAAAGAAGTGTGTCAAACAGGTCAAGAGGGGATTCTGCACCTCTGCTCCGCTCTGCTGAGACCCAACCTGGAGTACCGCGTCCAGCTCTGGAGCCCTCAGCACAGGAAAGATATGGACCTGTTGGAGCAGGTCCAGAGGAGGGCCACAAACTGATCAGAAGGTTGGAACACCTGCCCCATGGGGACAGGCTGAGAGAGTTGGGGTTGTTCTGGGGAGACATTATTGCAGCCTTTCAGTACTTCAAGGGGACTTGTAAGAAAGATGGAGAAGGACTTTTTACTGGGCCCTGTTGTGAGAGGACAAGGTGCAGTGTTTTTAAACTCAAAGAAGGAAGATTTAAGTTGTCCATAAGAAAAACTTTTTTTTACAAAGAGGAAGGTGAAACACTGGCACAGGTTTCTCAGAGAAGTTGTGGATGCCCCGTCCCCAGAAACATTCAAGGTCAGGTTGGACTGGGCTTTGAGCAACCTAATCCAGTGAAAGATATCCCTGTCCCATGGCACAGGGTTGGACTAGATGATCTTTACAGGTCCCTTCCAAACTCAAAATATTCTGTGATTCTACGATCATGAATGCAATTATTGTATCTCATTTGACATGTGGAGATTTTATCTGTTAATTTTTTTGTGTGCCTCAAGAGTAATTGTAGCCTCACCATTTAGTTGTATAGAAACTAATAACAGATGATGATCCTCTCAGATTCTGGAAAACAATCCCAGCAATCAGTGTAAATACTTGGATAAATTACCATAGCAGTAACTCCTGGCTGTCCATGGACCATTTGCCTTGTTAATTCTGTTGAATACTAGTGGAATTTTGTAATAATTTACAGAAAGATAGAAAGGATCAGCACGTGCAAACTGAGCCACAGAATGGAAGCAATACATTTGTTTCTTAATCTTCTCCATTTCATAAGAAGTGAAATGAATATAATTTCTTATAGAACTTTATAAAGCTATCAAATTGTCACACACAACTAAGAATGATCATTCTTGGCTTAACTTTAGCAGGTTTGGTTTTTTTCTAAATAAAACTATTGTCCTTAAGCTTCAATTTTGGCCATCAATCAAAATCCAGATACTGAACACGATTCTATAAGGGAAGATATTTATGCTTCACTATTAAGTATGTATATAAAATATTTTCTTAGTATTAAATATTTCTAAAAGGTAGCAATTGAATAGGGACTTGGATAATAGTTGTGAGTTAATATATTTATTATATGTAGTAGAAAAGAACTTATAGAGTCTATAGAGTAGCTTAATTTTCAAGGAACTTTGCTATATTACAAGTATATAAGCTATAAAATTACATGTATTTAGTCAGAGGCCTTAAACAGCCAGAGAATGATGATGATGGATCATAGGAAATTTCTTTGGATGTATGTCTGTGCACACATATTACACAAACTAGCTGTCCTCTCAATTTGATTGCAAATTAACTTTCTCTTGAGTACAAAACACAGGAGTACAGACATATCTGTAAACATAATGATTTTAAATTTTTTAAGGTCAGTTCATGTTTTTTTCTACATGCAATTCTGAAAAGCGCTGGAAGATAAATTTCCAGAAAAAAGGTCTGATGTTAAACAGCGAATGGTTTAAGGCATCAATATTCTTGAGTACTAGATTGAGCATCAAATCCAACCAAGTTCACATACTGCAGGTAGTTACAGCACCACCCGGAAACCTTAGCAAATCAATGTGTATTAACTAAAGCAGTTACGTGACAGCATTCACACTAACCTGCAATGAAATGTTCTTCCAGGTCCATCAACACATACGCCTCCATTGGAACAGAGAACTGAGTTTCGGGTGGGCTCACTGCAAACATCAACGTCAACTTCACAGAGCCTGCCGGTGTACCCGCTCGGGCAGCTACAAACGAACGCACCCACTGAGTCCTGACACGAACCACCATTAACGCAGGGAGCAGACTCACACTCCTGGGGAGAGAAACAGCAATGCGTTGACTACACAGCTTTAAAACACACTACTTACTCCTTCATCGCAACAGCGAGTGCAAGGGACTGAATCTGGAGAGCAGAAAGAGAGCGTGGCACTTCTTTTATTGTAGGATACGTCTCTAATTTGGGGCAATTTTTGTTTATACAGAGATCCTTTGATTACAACTCATACTGTTGAAACTATGCTTGTTCCTACCAATTAATCTCGGAGAAATGCAAATATATTTTTATATAAGCAGTCTTACAGCTGTAAGTATGTGCTTCCCACTCATGATTCCTTTGTTGAATTTTAAAGCATGTTTTGGAGCCATAGTTTATACGATTACTCCTTCTAAGTTTTCACAGTAGGGCCTACTGCAGTGAAAAGAGTCACGTTAGTAAGAGAATTCTGGGCAGAATAAAATATTACTTGTATTAACCAATGCACACAAGCCTTTTATCAAACATTGGCTGATAAATGCTTTCTTATTAGCAGTTAATGCCTAATATTGCAAATAGAAATGTGTAGGAATGTTTATGTGTTCACATAATAACAATTCACTCTGATAAAGCTAATGTGAAAGTCATCAATTTCAAACCATGCAAAGTAGCAGCAAATTAATGTTTCTCCAGAATTACAGGAGAATTTAGTTAGTGAAATTGCCAGTGCAAAAATGTGGGTTTGCCCTTGAGCACAGAGACCTAGTTTTTTGCCTATATCCCAAAAGAGTTTTACTTTGCTGCTGCCACCCTAACAGTCTACCTAAATCCAGTATTTTAAATTTATTCTCACACTGCTGTGACTTTAGAAGGTTTAATTCTTTAAGGATATCCAAGGGCACTCAGATTTCCTGCAGGTACTACAGTTGCTTTGACAGAATGTAAATTCAGATATCCATGGGGAATTATGAGAAAACAACTTATTTTCCTATAAGCTCTCCAGCTGGGTGTCTATAGGATGATTTATTAGTGAGCATTACATAAACTAATTGAATTATGCATCCCACAGGAAGATGGGGATAGTTCTGCAGACTGCCAAAAATCCTGTATCTAGGTTCTAGAAGTAGTCTTTTGCCGTATTAATTACATTTGTTGTTGGCAAACGCAAGTCTTCCTGGTTTTATTAAAAAATCTTAATTCACAGTTCCAACTTTCTGGCTTTTTTTCTATTCCAGTAACTTCTCTTGTCTAGTTTCTTAATTTGCATTCACTGGTATCCCTCTCTGCTCCTTCTCTTTTTACGTCTTTGCATATTAGCAGAGTAAATTAAAATCTATCATTTAATGTACTGAAATTTTTACCTAATTGTAATTCAAAAGTCAAAATTCAAAAAATATCCAAATCATCAACATAACTAAGGATAACTTCAGTGCTCAGACAAATATTCACAGCTTTGACTCAATACACCATCACAGTCATACTAAATTGCCAGCAGCGTAAAACCTTTTCGTTTTCCTCTGTGGAATGTATTGTTCTCGTAAAATTTTACAAAACTGCTCACCATAATTAGTTTTTACAGTAATATAAAGACAGTTTGCAGGAAAGAAATCACACCTATCACTTTCCAGTTTATTTTAAAGCATTGCAATTAAAAGTCCACCATTAGAGTAGGACTGGTCTGCACTGTTCTTAAGCAAGAAAATTGTTTCAGTGAACAGAACCCTGATTCCCTGAAGACAAGCTCACCTAACCAATGATGCTATTTCAGTTTTGTCTTCCTTTTTATAAGGGGAGGTTGAATCTGAACTAACACCCCTAAGCAGAGTTTTCCCAAATCAAAGCAACATTGCAGGGACTCACAGTCCTAGAATGGGACACAAGAAAAAGACTTCCTTGGGCACCTCAGGAGCTCAGTTCTCAACCTAATAAGACATCCTTTAATCTTTTCTACCCTAGAAGTGATCATATCCTGCAAAAGGAAAACTGCTTTTGAGTAACTAAGAAACTGGAAAAACTACCCAAATGATATACACAAAGACGGGTCATTTTAGTTTCTCCTAAACAAAAATTTGTTGTTCTATAAAAAGTGTAACAATTGGTCACTTATTTACACTTAATTTTGTACCTTCTTGTTTTCAATGGATCTTTTTAAATTTTACTAGATTTGAAATGCTATTTTCACCTGGAATTTAAAAATGCAAAATTTTAAAGCTTCAAAGATACAAGTTTTACTTTTACAGTAATCCTTCCAAAGTTTTACAAATAACCTGTTTGAGTAAAACAAATATCAAAACAAATATCCCTACCACTCACTGAAATCAATGACAGCAGCTTGGTCGCTTAATAATTTACAAGATTTGGTTGGCAGAGGATACAGAAAATAAATACCAAGTTTAAATGCTGACCAATAACTCATGCTAATAGAGTGGATGCTGTTGATCTGCAGGTAACTACAGGTGACTGCAATTTTTTGACATTAGAATCAAATGTTTGCCAGCATTAGAAAAGAAACCTATTTTGAAATATGTCACCGATCATGAGACTGGTTTCTGTTTCGTTTTCCTCTTTCCTCTCCTCCGTCCTGTTTCTGAGGGAAAGGAGGTGTACAGCATTGTGAGCAAAAGGGAAGCTCTGCTACCATCACTGCACACTCATAATATTCCTAAAGTTGGCACCTTTACGGGAACCAAAAAACTGCAAATTATGTTACAGAACATGAAACACACACTCATCTTGCTCAGGAGTCCAGGCCTGAAGCCCAAAATTAATTTGATTTTCACTTTCAAAGGGGAATAAACTTCTTCAGGATATTCCAGTGGTTTCAGATCACGAGAGTTTCAGGTGCCATTCTGGTTTATGATGTTAATTCCTTCTTCTATCCCCTGCTATTTCCTCACCCCAACTCATGACGCATTGTCTTCTCAGTCGTGTCAGAATAATAGGTCAAAATACTTGTTAAAAAACCCAAACTATACAACAACGAAATCAGAACAAATTAACCTTTTTTCTATGTTTTTTGAATGCCAGTTTTCTAATTTTTTCCCATAATCAGTAATGCAGGTCTAGATTGGAAACTAGTAGGGAGGGCAGAACTATTTGAAGACGAGGAGAGTGGAGGTTCTTAAGTCAGCCCTGACACTTGGAAGGAACAGAGAGAAATCACCGAAGTCTGACTGAAAGTTTTAAAATCTAGCTAGATACGAAAAAAAGTAAGAACAGGATAGGTTGAAAAGGAATCTGTATTTAAGAAGTAAGACTGCAGTTATTTTCTGCACAAGCCCTTTAGAAAGTTGTTTTCTAAATATAGTTATTTTAACTTGAACTACCAGTGCATGTGCGAGCAGTAGTAGCTCCCTCAGAAATTTGTCCTTTGTTAGTGAGACATCACCTCTGTTTTAAATAGCCTTGTGCAGTAACAGTGAGAAGAAACACTGCCTTAAGATTCCAAATGTCACCGCAGACACCAGTGATTTTAAAAAAGTAGGCATAAATCAGTAGGCATAAATCAGGGTATTTGCAACGGGACTGAACGCGCTGGCAGCATGAAAGGATGTCACAGGTGGGACTTTATAATTTTAATATCGATATCTGACAAGAAACATATGAAAAAGTTTCAATGGAGGATGAAGAAATAACTGTGACTGTAGTAGCAGCAGTAGTTAACGCAGCCAGCAGCTCCTGAGAACTGCTGACACATCTGTCTGCAGCGTCACTCACTCCAAGATGAAATCTATGTGCACAGAGCATGGAGAAGTACTTCATTACACTATAACATTTATTTTTATTATAACTTTGTGTAACTTCTACCAACAATTTGCTAGCAATTAATGATTAAAAAAACTAAAACGAAAACAAACAAACAAAAAAACCAAACCCCCAAAAAACCCACGCAAAGAATAAAATACCTAAATTAAAGTTCCCCCCAAAATCACAAAATTACTTTCAGTTCCTTGCTGGAGTTCTCAGCAAAAATATTCAATTTAGCAAGCAGAGAAAGTGCTGAGATCTCCAGATACCACTGGCAGCCGTAACACTGAAAGACTAAGGGGCAGGAATGGTGATGACACCTTTTCTTTCTTTGGCTTTTCTGTTTGATTCCTCAGGACTGTCTGGAAACAGCGAGTGCTCTTCTTTTCTTATTCTCTCAGATGTCTTTATTACTTTCCAGCAACACTTTCGCTTTTAGTCTCCTCTGAGAACACAGAGAATCTCACCCTTTGACTGGGGCCTCTGCGGCTCACCCGGCGTGTGAACAGGAGACATAAGCTACATTGGTGTCCGAGCTCTGTGTGTGAGCTTCTCCAAACCCACCGTTAGCCCGGCCTCACAGGCCTATCCTACTCTTGCCCCATCAGTAACACACTCTTCCAGGCTTTGCAGATCACTGCAAAAATCGAGGTAATTCAGGTATCTCTCTGGTTACAAGAGCCTGATGTGGAGAGGTTTTGTTCAGCTGAGCTGTGGTCACAGTGGCGGTGCCTCCGGGAAAACGTGTTTAACAAAAGGGTATAAAACATCGGGCAGCAAAGCATCACAGAGAGGAGTGAGGAAAAAGCGTGAAAAACAATCCTGCACACACAAAGGTCAGAAAACAAGGAGGAGGAAGAGGCACTCCAGGCAATCTCCACCAGAGATTCCCCTGAAGCCCCTCAGAAGACCACTGTGAAGTGCGCTGGCCCCCTCCAGCCCATGGAGGACCACCAGGGAGCAGATATCCACACCACCGCGTGTGGGAACAGCCATCTGTCTCCAAGGAAAGGCCCAAAAGAGCAGCTTCTCAGGCCTCATCAGGTTCTTCCTGCTCTAAAGGGATTTGTTTCTTTCACTGTCACCAAAAAAAAAGATGGTAAATGCCCCCAATTAACTTCAGATANTGAGGGTGGCAGAGCCCTGGAAGAGGCTGCCCAGGGAGGGTGTGGAGTCCCCTTCTCTGGAGATCTTCAAGCCCTGCCTGGATGGAGTCCTGAGTGATGTGCTCTGGGCAGCCCTGCTTTGGCAGGGGAGTTGGGCTGGAGGATCTCTAGAGGTCCCTTCCAACTCTGACAATTCCGTGATTCCGTGCTCTGCTCATTCCTCACAATCATCACATCTGCAAATGATGCCCAGTGCTCACACTCTGCAGCACACCAATACTCCTCTCCGCAGCTCATCTTTTACAACACAACTTCAATAAGATCCCTTGTAAATAAATGACATGATCTCACAAAATAGAAATTATACACTTGTGATTGTTTATATAGAGTTTTTATCAACTCTTCACCACTCTGACATGCTTTATTCTCATCCAACTATCTTTGAGTTTTCTTTTGTCGTATCTCCTTAGAGTAAGCAGAAGGGCTCCCCTTCCATAGGCTTTTTTTTTTTCTGTTTTTTTCAGTGAAGCATAACTTTTTCCATTTTGATCTAACACGGAATCCTTTGAGTTTATGTGTTGTTAACAGGTAATGGCCTTGGAAAAGATCTGAAAGTTATAATGGACAAGCTATCAACATGAACTCCCACTGCAATGCTATGGAAAAAATTGCTACTGCTATCCTTTAGTCTTCAGAGAGGGGAACTATGACTTAGACAATTGATTATTCCTCTTTTTATGGCTAGGGGAAATTGAAACAGCGCCAGGTTCAAGAACCTGTCTATGAGAAAGGATATCGAAAAACTGAGACTATATGATTTAGGTACCACACAAAATGCTTTACAGTAAGCTAAGCCTAAGGAAAATAACACTTCACAGAATCTCTAGGCTAGGATTTTTTTTTCAAAAACATTATGACATCATATATTTCATTTTTACATGATACTGCCAAAAACATAAATAACATAGGTGGGTTAAAACTGACTAAATAAATTCATGGACTACAGGTCTGTTTCTAGCTATTAAAAGGAATAATCAGTGTGAGTTCTTTGTTATAAGAAGTTCCAGAACTCTTGATGGCACTATGAGTTTTCCTAGGCTTACTTTATCACCAAGAAAACTGACAAAGGGAGACATAATGGCAGCGCACACTTATTTTCAAGAAAGCATTCTACATTAAGGAGTATTTTAACTCCCAGAGAAATTCAGTAGGAAAATGACTACCTGAATTCCCAAATCCAGATAAACCCAGCTAAAGTCCAACTTTACTACTGAGAGTCAGCCACTGCAAAACCGTCAAAAGTAGTTGATATCCCACCTCCTTATTTTTTAAAGACTGGATACATCTCTAAAACATATGCTTTAGGCAAACATAAGTTAAATACAAGTACTAGTTTCCATGGGTAAACTAAAGGACTTTACAGGCTTCTGACATGAGAACAGAACGGTGATGTTCTGGGTTTATTTTTACCAAATTATTGTTATGGTACATGTAAGTCCTCATTTATTTCCTTAGCACAGCAAGACACTTTAAAAGTGAAGGCAAAAAAGTGAAAGAATATTAAGATTTCTAGTTACGCAACTCTTTTTTAAAAGAGTAGGTTTTGCTAAGAATCCTTAGTTCAAACAATGCAAAGCAAGATCCACTACATTTACTGGAGCACGATAATTTATTATTTCTTGTTCTCTGAATAGCATGGCATAGTAAATCTTGTTTGTACTAGGAAGGGAATGACAGTCCCTTAAGAGAGCCCACCTGGCATGGCACAGTCCACTGCTTCTGCCGGCAGGGAATCGTTCTGAAATCTGGACTCTGACAACTGACCTAGAAAGGCACAGCACTTCGCTCACGGCACACTGCTCCCTTACCCAAACCTGTGGGTCCATACTGACATCTGTCTTTGGAAGCAAGGTCAATACGTCTAAGAAACTCCCACCTACTATATATCACACTGTATCGTGTCTATTCTCACAATCCACAGCTTGAAATAATTATGAAGGGATGCATTTTAGCAAATGGATAAAAATAGTGAAAATCCACTGTTTTTCCAAATACTGTCTCAGTTCAACTCTGTTTCTAAAAACAAAATATAACAGTCCATTTTAGAAGTCAGGATTTTTTTTCTTAATAAAAAATTTCTAACATCTCAAAATCTATTTCCATAAAAGTGAGTCAAGGCAAAAAAAAAAAACAACTGTGATGATAGATGGGGTTTTATTTAAGTGAAGTTTTCCTTTGCATCAAGAAAGGTAATTATAAAGTGGACTAATTCTGAACATAAATAACTCGGGCAAATCCACTCTGAGGGGAAAAAAGTCTACTGGAAATGCACATAAGCTATTTTCAAATCTATTTTTTGACATACTTGTATGTATGTGGTGCATTATACAGTGTAATTTCCCATGAATAGTTACGCTATAAAGCGCAGAGTACCATTTGCTGTTTGATTTCTTTGTAGACAACTATGGCACGAATAACTGTAAGGAAAGACTTGAAGCAGAAATAAAGGTAGTGTCCTTAAACATCAATTCAGGGAGCGGAAGCAAGGCGCCTGGTATCTGGGAGAAAACTGGATTCCCGGTGGAAGTCACTGACTTGTAGAAGGAAGAAGGAGACAGAGCTTTAAAACTAACTCATTTTGATGGAGTTGAAAGGAAAGAGATAAGAAAGGAATTCAGAGATAGATATCGCACCAGAAAAGAAAGATGTTTCAGGAGTCACATTTGCAGTCACTTTATGATAGGATTGAAGGTAAAATTATTCTCAGGTCAAAAGCAGAGGTTTTTGTGATAAACAAGAGCTTAAGAGTCAGGATTAGAATTAAAAAAAAAAAAAAAAGGTAGGCAGAAAGAAAATCAATGCTGTAAATAATTGATTTGGACACTAATTAATGTGTTAAAGCATTTTCATTTGGTGGATTAAATATACATACAGTATGTTGTAGGATGAACTGGGAAAACTTATTGCCATATTTCAGAATGCTGCATTTATGCAACATCATTAATTCAAAATGAGTTCAAAATGACGAAAATATTTTCCTCGAAATTTTGAGTTATAGACAAATGAGAAAAATAATAAAAAGCAGCCTATTTTTCAGACAACAATAGAGAGCAGGAAAATACTGGATCAGACCAGTGCTCCATCTGGCCCTGTCTATACTGCTGGCGGAGAGAAAGTCACGTGAGGAAAACCCTGTGAACTCTGCCACTTCCTACAGTCCATGTGCAATGCATCCTCCCAGGACTGCTGAATCAGACACGATAAACAGTGCTTCCCTGACTGCTTCACTCATCGGTCATTTATGGACCTGTTGTCCATGATTTGCCTGATTTTTCTGAACCTAGTAAGAGATCCCCTGCCTCCCCAGTCCTCTGTGGCAGCAACTTAGAGAGATTCTCTGCTCTCCTGGGAAAGAAAATACTTTTATTTCTTCCAAATGTTTCTCTGATTATTTTCACCACGTTCTCCCAATTCATTTACTACAGAATCTGGTGAAACAAATTTCCATTTTAGTTTATCTATCACTGTCATGGTTTTCTCAACCTTAATTACATTTGCCTCAGCTTTTTCCCCTTCAGATGGAATAGTTTCAGCCATTTAAATCTCTCCTTACAAGGCAACTATAAAATTCCTTATCAGTCCACCCATCAAATCCATAACTCTCCAATTTAGAGAGCAGGATTTTTTGGGCAACTGTGTCAAAAGCCTTAGAGAAGTCCAGATAGATGAAATCCATAGAACTTCCCTTGTCCCCTGATGTAGTCATCCCATCACAGAAGGCCATGAGGTTGGTCAGGCAAGACTTGCCCTTGGTGAAACCATGCTGGTTGTCTCAAACCACCTCCCTGTCCTCCATGTGCCTTAGCATAGCTTCTAGGAGGATCTGTTCCATGATCTTCCCACACACAGAGGTGAGGCTCACATGTGCTTTCCAGGGTCCTCCTTTTTATCCTTTTTAAAAATGGGTGTAATGTTCCCCTTTTTCCAGTCACTGGAGACTTCACCTTACTGCCACAACTTTTCAAATATCACGGAGGGTGACCTGGCAACTACATTGGCCAATTCCCTCAGGACTCGAGGAGGCATGTCATCAGGTCCCATAGACTTCTGTGTGTTCAGGTTCCTCAGGTGGTCATGAACCTGGTCTTCTCTTAAAGTGGGAGGGACTTTCCTCCCCCAGTCCCTGCCTTGTGGCCCATCCACTCGAGAGGTGTGGGGAGAGAAGTTGCCAGTGAAGATTGAAGCAAAAAAGTTAAGTGACTCAACCTTCTCCTCTACCATTTTTACCAGTTTTCCAGCTTTGCTCATCATGGGGCATATGCCTTCTTCGACCTTCCTTTTCTGGCTGACATACTTGTAGAAGCCCTTATTATTATTCTTTGCGTTCCTTGCCAAATACAGCTCCAGCTGTGCCTTGGTCTTCCTGACCCCATGCCTACACAACCAGGTAGTGTCCCTGCACTCTACCCAGGATACCTGTCCCTGCTTCCACTGCCTGTGCATCTCCTTCTTGCACTTTAGTTTGACCAGCAGGTCTTGACTGAAGCACGCCAGTCTTTTGACTTCCCTTCCTAATTTCATATGCCTGGGGATCGAGAGCTCTTACACTGTATGGAAAGTGTCCTTAAAGACTTGCCAGCTCTGTTCTGCTCCCTTGTCCCCGACAGCAGTTTCCCAGGGGGTCCTATTGACTAACTCCTTGAAGAGCTGGAATTTTGCTTTCCTAAAATTCAGGGTCCTGACTTTACTCTTCCCCTGACCCATATTCCTCAGGACGGCAAACCCCCGCAGTGCATGATCACTGCAGCCCAGGCTGCCTCCAATCTTGATGTCACTGATCAGCCCACTTGCTGATTGGTGACTAAGAGGTCCAACAGCACACCCCCTCTAGTGGGGCTGTCTATTATCTGACCTTGATGCATTCCAGGAGTCTCCTGGATTGCCTACAGCTTGCCATGCTACTTTTCCAGCAGATTTTGGGGTGGTTGAAGTCCCTCCAGAGCCTGGAACACCTCCTCCGCTCGTTCTTCACTGACCTTGGCATCTGACAGGTTCTTTTCCCAAATTATTTCTCCTCACTCCTCTCTTTGCTGGGCAGGGCTTTTTACCCTTCCTTAAATATGTTTCCACAGAGGTGCCACCATCTTGGGTGAGGGTCTCAGCTGTGTCCTGTGGTGGATCTGTTGGAGCTGACTAGAACCGTCTGTGTCCAGCATGGGGCAGCCCCTGGCCTGTTCCCACAGAGGCCGTCCTGCACCATCCCCTCTACACACAACCTTGGCACTTGCACCCAATGAAGCTGCAAAGAAATGTACCTTCAAGTGAAGAGAGCATTGAAATATATTTGCCTAGATTAATTCCTGACTATTTTTTTGAACAAAAGAACTGGCTGATGTTAGTCCAGAGCAGAATAATTGTAGAGCACGAGCCCACCATGATTATCCAGATGTGCACATCCCTACCCAGACAGGAATCCTTGTTGATCGCTGTAAGGCTTGCAGAGGCATGATATATGTCTGAGCAGGATGAATGCAGTGTTAGAGCTTTTAAAAATATGACACCTGCAGCATGGTCTCATCTGGGAATCACGTTGCATGCAAATAGAATGAATATCGAAAAATGAAGCCATCATTCTGACACACTTATGTGTCAAATGTATATGTATATTGTTTCTTTCTATGCATTTCTAATCTATGCATTTTCAAACACCTCAGTATGAAATGTGGTTATCTTTTGAATATGACTTTATGCAGTTTTCTACAGGCCATTTAATCTCTCATTCTCTTAAAATGGAAGGAAGTGTAAATCATGGATGTTGCTAGAGAAAATATTACCCAAGGGTATTCGGTATTAGCACTGGCATCAGCTGATAATCATACAGATTTGCAATATCGTATCAGGATGCGCACTCTGTTGAGCTGAATTTATTATTGTCTGAGTTTTTCTCTCTGTAAAAGAAGTTAGAAGAAAATATTCCAGCTAGATTTACTCCTTGTGGGAGAACGTCCTGCATTTTCAACTGAAAAATTATAGACCATACTTTATGTAATATGAGGCACTTTCAGAGGCATCTAGTACTTTTAGTTATATATAAAAAACATAGGAAAGGTCTCTACGTGCATACGTAAGTTAAAAAGAATCACAGAATTACAGAATGATGTGGGGTTGGAAGGGACCTCTGGAGATCATCTAGTCCAACCCCCTGCCAAAGCAGGTCCACCCAGAGCAGGTCCCACAGGAACGTGTCCAGGTGGGGTTTGGAATGCCTCCAGAGAAGGAGACTCCACCACCTCCCTGGGCAGCCTCTTCCAGGGCTCTGCCACCCTCACAGGAAAGAAGTTCCTCCCGTGTTTAGGTGGAATTTCTTATGTTCAAGTTTGTGCCCATTTCCTCTTGTCCTGTCCCTGGGCACCACTGAAAAAAGACTGGCCCCATCCTCTTGACACCCGCCCTTTATGTATTTATAAATATTGATCAGATCCCCCCTCAGTCTTCTTTTCTCCAGACTAAAAAGACCCAAGTCCCTCAGCCTCTCCTCGTAAGAGAGATGCTCTGAAGAAGTTCGGGTAATATTTTGGAATCTATTTTTGATAATTCAGAGGCACAACACTAGAAGCCAGATAGTTCAAACGGGCTGATCTCATGCCACTTTCTTATGAGACCAAATACATTTTAAAAGACCATACCCCAAGATCTGATTAAACTCTGTTTGGCACAAAACCTGAAAAAATCTAAACTAATTCAAAACTTTCCCCTAAGCACAACCAACATTGTGAGGACTGGTCACTGTTGTGCCAGATGTAGTCACCATCTACAAACTGGTTTGCTGATCACGGGAACCTTCATGGCACAGACTCACAGGTACAGATGCCTTCTTATCCACAGCCATTCCCCATGATAACACAAAAATATTCTTCAATTTAAGAGCAGGAATTTTGTACACCACAATCTCGTATCATAAAATTCTGCAATTAACCTGGATTTCAAAATTTTGAATATGAGTCATGCCTACCTTCAGTGTAGAATATTGCATCTTGAGGTTTACTATTCAAATATACAGTTAAGCTACAGCAAACGGGGACTGCAATGCAAATTTGGTAGTTATATCATCCACACCGAATTCAGTGACAACAGATTTTCAGGTAACGTTGGCTTAGCTTGCTTTGCCTTTTCAGATTTATCATTCACACTTCATCTTTAAAGCTCTGTAGACATTTTCTCAGTGGTCTTTTTTAATGCAGTTTCATCTAAGTACCAAACAATGAGCTTTTCAGAAGGCATTTGGAACAACTGAGTTTCTGCCATACATTTTCAATAAATTGACCTGTTCAGAAGTTACTTAAATAAAAATGAGTTTCAAGTGGCATATTATCCTTTCCCCTATAATTGAAATAAAATGTAAAGACATACGTTAATATTTATGTCACATCTTGAGCCGGTCCATCCTGATTCACAAGAGCATTGATATCCATCAATAAGATCTATACAGCTGAAATACAAAATAGCGTTAAGGAGATGAAGCTATGTAATTCTAGATTAAGCACTAGTAGTATCATTCCATACATTTCAAAATAGAGGTCTCATGTAACCTACTGAAATCCACAGCACTTTTAATTAGCTTTAATAATAGGTTTCTAATGTGTATATTATGGGTACTGAGGGTTTTCATAAGGGTACTGATTCTCATATCAAAAGACATCTTCCCAGTTCAACCTGTTGGCATGAAACAGCTAAAGATTCACTTTTAAGTATATTAAACTCTAATTAATGCACACGTACTGAAAACTGGTTTATGCTAATGAACAAGAATGAAAGAGAAACTGAGATAATGTAACAGTATATTACATTAGCTTAAGCAGGCAACATCTGTCATCTTTAAGTGTGCTTGTACTCTTACTTTATGGAAGAACATAATTAAAAGCATATTTATCAAACTTCCCATGTCATTAAATCTTAAACATTGCTAGTTAGGTACATTATTTTGTAGATAATAATAGTCAAATAAAAATAACCACCTTCCATGAAGACAAGGATCTGGCAAGCATTCATTAACATTTATCTCGCAGTTTGTTCCAGTAAAGCCTCTTCTACAGTGACACTTGTAGGAACTGATGCCATCAATGCAACTTCCATTGTTGAGGCAAGGAGCAGACATACATTCATCTACATTTACTTCACATCGATCACCTGTGTAAAAAACAGAAGATAATGACTAAGCTTTGAATTCTAATCTCAAACCAACTGTTTATTTATTAACAATTCCAGATAAACTGTTTTTATTTACATCCACTGTTTGTATCACTCATGATATTCATCAATAAAAAATATCCCACTGGGATTACCTATAGGTGCAAATGCCCAGAAGAATGGCTATACTGCAATCTGTTACAACAAGAACATCTGTAACTGTGGCAAGGCACAAAGGCCTTGAGGGTCACCTTGAAAGCAAAACAGTTTAATGGAGAAACTGAAATGCCAAGAGGAATTTTTTTACACAGTTGTTAGAAAGATGATAGCACAGATTTCCTGTGAGTAGAACACAGAATTAACGTGATACATGTCTTGATGGCGATCTTACTGTGATACTTAGCTTTTCAAAATGGAATTTTGAGAAAAGCAGGGGCTTTCAGTAAATGATGCAAGACGTAAAATTCATCAAAATCTTTTTGAAGACATTCACTGTGAGATACGGTGGTGCATTTTTCTGCTTGTAATTTTCCTGTAAATTAGTGCCACGCACCTTCCATCTAAACATCTCAAAATACTGTAGGAAATACTAACTGAGAAACAACATGTACCTAGGTCTCTCTGTAGGCAGCTACTGCCCAGTGCCCGGTAGGCAGCTAAGCCCCACACAGCTCGCTCCTGCACTTGGCCTGGTTGAACTTCATGAGTTTGGCATGGGCCCACCTCTCCAGCCTGTCCAGGGGCCTCTGGATGGCATCCCTTCCCTACAGCACGTCTAACGCTCCACAGAGCTTGGTGTCGTTGGCAAACTTGTTGAAGATACGCTCAATCCCACTATGTCTCTGATCTTGAAGAAAGCAAACCCTAGAATAGCTCTGTTCACATTTTTTTTTTTTAATATTTAAAATAGTTTGCTTTATAAATAATCCAAATGGCTATAAAGCCATTCATTCCTACTGCTACCTTTCACTGCTGCTGCTTTCTGTCATCTGCATATGTATAATACGACCAGCTAAAGAAAACAAATCTGAACTCAAGTTACATTATTTTTTAAAAAATTGTACATTACTAGTATGATATTTAAATATTAGTTCAGCAATATAACAGTAGTAGACTCCAAAATCACATAATGAAATTTGATTTGACTATAATCAACACATTAGAAGCTTGGCTGCAATACCACAGTGGCTGCAGCCTTTCATTTGAAGAGGTCGACACATATTGATATATTGATTCTGAAAGACAGATTAAGGGTTAAAGTAATCCTTGATAATTATTCCATATTCACATGTGCTTCCATTACTGCGTAATCTATTGAGAAAGGAAAAATTATAGTTCCTCTAGATGAGTACCATCTTATGATTACATAGACTCTGATTTACATTCCTGACCTACTCTTATTTATGCTACATTGATCTACTATTTCAATGCCACTGAATACTTTTTTTGCCTGAGCAGCTCAATGAATGCCACGGCAATGCAGTGAAAATCCATTACTTGACTGTGGGAAAAGAAGACTCGGTGCATAAATTTAATGTGTCAATAAATAATTAAAAAAATACATTTCAAAAGACAAGACACATTGGGGAAAAACATGTATTTTTCTTTCATTCCTAGAAAAAGATTTACTATCGTAACCTTGGACAGTTTTAAAAACAAATCACTGCAGTATTTTGTTTGTTAAAAAAAAAAAGTACTCAGAATTACCAAATCGTGGAGAAATTTTCAACATGTACATTATATAAAGATCTTCCTTTTCTATAACTTGAAGACTTAGACCAGATATGACTGGCACCATACTTTTATATGAGCTTATAGAGGCTTAATTAATAGGGGTTTTTTAAACTCAGATTTTTTTTTAAACTCACCATTCATTTAACAGTCCTCATTACTGATATTAAGCCAAGAAATACTTACCAGTAAACAATTATAAATCATCAACAGAAGTCATGGAAAAACATTAGAATAGGATACTCAACACTGGTAGTTATTTATATACATATACATGTATCATATACAGCTTCAAAATCTTAATTTGGACAGATAGAAAATACGTATTAAAACATGTTTCATCTTGACCATGATCAAGACTGGTAACTGATGGTTCTTAGCTGACCTTTTGCACAAGAGAAAAAACCAAGAAGATAATACAGGAAAAAAATACATTAGCTGAGCTATATGGGATGAAAAGCAATGTAAATATAAACTGATATATGGAAAAATAATGTATTAGCATCTCATAATTAAAGCAAAAAACAAGCTGGGATGAGTACTAGGTGAAAAATTCGGATATTCTACCTATTGCATGAAGATGCAGAAGACTCATCTTAAACAAATATGACATCAAATAATCTGTAATTTCTACCAGCTATAAATTATTACTGCAGCTTTTGAAATACTTTATATAATAAATTTTCTGAATACACATATGTACAAAATCACATTGTAAATAAATGCTTTAGTCTTCTTAGAAGACATCTGTCAGTAGAATTTCTTTCATCTACAAGAAATTGTCACAGAACTGCCCCAATCCTCGTATTCTAAAACAACTGTCTCACAAATCTAGAAATATGTTGCGTCTCAAAATTAGCAACTGACTGCAAAGAACTAGTACTCAGTTTGTCACAGCAATATTAATCTTGTGAACAGCATAATGTCCTTTTTACATCATTTTAGTATTGCCTCATTCAGCCTGTCGTCAGTAAATAAGCTGTAACAAAAGCTTTATAAGTACACTGCATGAAAAACTAGGGTTGCTGAGCTTGTTTTTGTTGATTTCATCCTAAGAAAGATTTATTAGAGCACAGTGACTAATACCAGAGGTTTAGATTTTCTATTTCTATTGTATTTTGTGTCAGTAATGGATTTATTTCGGGCAGTTGTATCACCTTCCTTGTATTAAGTCAAGTTAAATTGGTGCTGATCAGTGCAGACAATGTGACTGGCTGCAAACTATTCTGAAGTATTTTTTTCTTTGTTTAGACAAGGTTTGATTTCCAGTCTGGATGGGAAAGAGAAGAGAACAAGATAAGAATAGACCACTGGCAACAAAGTAATTAAGACAAATACAGACTAATGTGAGTGGTCTAAAGCCTTTAATAGATTTGTTTTCATTAAATATCAATTTTGGATCTTAGATATGCAAGCATGGCTTTTGAGAAATGTATTTGCTCATTTAATTTAAAAGTGAATGCAAGAACCAACGGGATTAAATACAAAGGCATCACCTTCAGTTTGCATCTTCTGCTATTTAGATATTTGAGCTCTAGACTTTTGCACGATGCATCAGAAGCAACAATCGATCTAAGCAAATTCCTTCTGGGCTTGTTGCTGTGTCTAGTCATAGAGAGCACCAGATCGAGCATCAGATCTTAGCGATTTAAACACTTTCTGCTCAAAAGAATAGAAATGCAAAAATTCCTAATCTTGTGACAGCTGAAAGGGCACACACCATATAGAGACCTTGAATTTAATGACAGTTCCTACTGATGTCCTATTAGATACCAGAAAGTTCTAGATACCAGAAAGAAATTCTTTGCTGTGAGGATGGTGAGGCACTGGAACAGGTTGCCCAGGGAAGCTGTGGCTGCCCCATCCCTGGAGGGGTTCAAGGCCAGGCTGGACGGGGCTTGGAGCAACCTGCTCTGGTGGGAGGTGTCCCTGCCCAGGGCAGGGGGCTTGGAACCGGATGATCTTTAAGGTCCCTTCCAACTCTAACCCCTCTATGTTTCTATGATTCTATGTTTTAATAGTCTGACAGTCAAAATGATTAGTGCTGAAAAGCCGTGATATTAAAACAGTTAAGATGGTTATACCAGAAATCCCTGCAAATGCTATCTAATCCTTTCCCATTGGTGGCATGCTCAGGCTTGAAATGTCCCCGCAGGTCTAAAGTGTGATGGCTACAGTTTTCTCCTGGAACTCATGGGTGGAGGGGCGTTGCAACGATTCACAGCGTCAAGACACCTTTGCCAGGAGGACTGTGAGATGCCTGGTGGGGGATTTCTCTTTGTTTGAAAGAACATGATGCTGATACTTTTTTCTCCTCCTAGTCTTGGGCTCTGTTTTGCTTTCCCTTTTATACCTTTCCCTGTCACAGCCCCCTTCCTCCTCCCAGGCTGCCAGCTGCAACCTGGACGTGGCCCCAAGCCCCAGGCACACTAGGGCTGTGTTTTGTCAGGCAGTGACCGGGGGACAGGGTGACACCCGTCCCCAGCAGGGCCACCCCCAGAGCTGAAGCTGGAGCAGAGGAGGCAGCAGTCGCTGGTTCAGGGGTTAAACCAGTGACACCCAGCTCAGGCCAAGGAGACACTGAGCCCCTGCACGGCTGAAATCGTATTTACTGGGCTACAAAACAGTAAGAAGCAAGCTATACATAAGGATACCACAGTTTAGAATTGTGATTCAGCTCGCAGAAGAATAAACTTTAAAAAAGGGATGGAGAAGAAGGTGTATCTGAAGACACTGCAAGTAAGATCTATCAATTCACGTCTGAACATTGGAAACATCATGACAAAAATGTCAGAGTTGTCAATATTGCCAGAGCAGGTCTCATTGTAGCTGGGCAAGCTGCAAATATCAATTCAATATTTATGACATTTTAACTTTAAGAACATAACATTTCGTATGGGCAATTACTTTATTAAAATGGAGAAAAAACTTTTAAAGCTAAAATGATAACTGAAAACTCGTAACTGAAAGACAAATTTCTAAGATGCAAAGCATCTCTCATTTGAACTAATATCGTTGAATAGGGAGAAAGAACCTGTATTGGTATGTTGTATTTTATATATAATGTATGTATTTCATATATTGCATATATAAACTAACGTAAACACACACACACTTAGTCTTACAGAGAAATACCCATGGTTTTTTTCAGTACAGTCACTGTTTATTAGCCATTTTAATTTCGACACTGTAATATAAAATGGAGTGTAAAAATTAAATTAAAATAAGGGGGAATTGGCGAGCTGCACGATGTGGTGAAGGCACCAAGATGTTCTAGCATCACTCTAAAACAATACAAGTATAGCTTTGTGTAAAAAAATAATATTCACATTTACTTCCTTATCACTCTCTAACTTGAATGCCTCCAGAATATACTAATGTTACAATGACAAGTATTATAGCTTCTGATTTTCTTCTCTATTTGGCATCTTTTATGTAGTCTGTAAGTCTTATTTATTTAAAACTGAAGCATTTACGCTTTTTTACAGTCAAATGATAATCAAAGTTTACTGCATAGCTACAAACTCAACTTGTCTTTCTTTTCTAGGGACACAAGGAATCATACTTACCACTAATATATTGTTCACATGACAGTTTAAATGTCCCATCAGAAATGAGAACAATACCACCCGACCAGGTTTTCCAGACCCAACTGGACAAAGAACCCGAGCAGCCTGGTCTGACCCCATGGCTAACGCTGCCTTCAGCAAGAGGCTGAACTGAAGACCTCACAAGGGCCCTTCCAACCTGAATTATTCTGATTCAAGAATGAAATTTCCCCGGTAGCATGACCTGGTTAATGGCGAAATGCATGGGATCGAAAGTCTGCAGTGGGTGCACCGAAGTAGGTGACAATGCAACAAGAATTTGATCATGGTTAAATGCAAAATTATTTGTGAATAGCATGTATTTCTTCATAGCCTAATTACTTCAAAAACTCTTAAGCTATTTAATAATATAAATAAGTATTAAATTTAATAATATTAATCAATATTAAATAATAAATAATAATTTTTAAATGGTCAAATCCAAGCTCCCTCAAAAAAAATCTAAAAAGCAAGTATGCAAAAAGGTAGGCTGCTGTTTTTTCCATTTAGATTGATGCTAGTCACACACTGAGCCTCCACGCAGGCAAGCAGAAAGCAAAACACTCAAAATAATCTTAATAACTGGAAATAATCTTAATTACTGATGAGAAAATTTATTAGTTAGACTGCAGGTATACTTTGGGTAGTTACATCTAGGCACCACTGTTTGGTTCATTTAATTACTGTAACACAACTGAGTCACTATTTGTTTCAAATGAGAACTTGGCAACTTAGAATAGTACTTTAGTCTGACTGATCCAAGTCATGTCATCAGTGAAACCCAGAGAGCTGCCCCACATATATTTCCACTGCAAACTAGGAAAAAAAAACACCATTGGAATTGCTAAGAAAACTACCAGAATTTTTGCATGACAGGTCAACTCATTCTACTTTAGTGAACAAAATACTCTTCATGAAATCATCTACTCTGACTCCTGTTGAGGATGAAAGACAGAAATTGCTGGCAGAGAAGCAAAAAAATCCATTACGCTGCCATGGCCATTCTTTTCAGAAATAAGAAGCACAACTTTACAGCTCTAGCATACGGCATGTTGAATTCTGCAAAGTGAAACCATCAATCACCAGTCATTGCTTTAGATATACATATTGCTGTGACTGATTGAAACATCCACAGGTTTTTAAGTGATCACGGAATCATGGAATCACGGAATTGTTGGAGTTGGAAGGGACCTTCCAGGGATCCTCTAGCTCAAAGCAGGGTT
>VXAK01013805.1:469387-497904 GCA_013399435.1 Arenaria interpres | reverse complement strand
AAATCAGCAATTAGCGCTCATCTAGCTGGGCTGGGGCAGCTAAGGACGCCAAGACTCATAGATGCTCTTGGAAAAACAGAGGGCTTCAGGTTAAAGCCCTCCCGGCATTCAGTGAGATGGCTAGCACCCATCTCCGCGCCCTGGTCCCCGACGTAAGTGCGTCTGCTCTCACCCTAGGATCGAATTAGGAGTGTGGTTACACACATTCTTTGTGCTTGTTCTAGCATTTTTATAGCTTGAAGATCTACCCTTTTACATTTTACAGGATGTAAGGTCAACTCATGCAATTTACGTACTCAAAAATATCCAAAAGCAGGAAAGATACATCTTGAACGTGTGCCCTGACTCCAATGGAACTCTAAGAAGGTTTATCTTTCCCCAGACTTTCCACCAAGTCTCAGAGAAACGCTAGGTTAATAGCCATGCAGAGTGGTAGCCCTGAATCCATTCACTATTATTATCCTCCATAACATATACACACAAGCCTTATGTGATATCCGTGTCAGGGAATTCCTGATAGTATTAGCAATGAAAATGACTTATCTGCCCAGTTTATGGGCAGAGCGCATGAAAGATTATCAGCTCTACTGTCACAGGGAACCTGTTAAACCTCTGAAAATTGTTCACGGTTCAGAAGCACCAAGCAAGCAGTAAGATTGACTTGGGAAGTTTGTTTTGCACAGAAATTAATGCCTCATCACCCTCAACAATCACTCCTCTCACCCTGTATGTTTTTCGTTTTATGACTAAGGTGACCTTTTGCATTCAGAAAAACAAACCAGCCAACCAACCAGTAGTGAATTAAGGGAACTTCTCTAAATACCTAATCCCATTCCATCAAAGCAGGGGGGTTTCTTTTTTATTTCTTCTATCTCCTGGCTTTGTTTCAAACTTTACCTGCTTAGCATTCAAAAATATACTTTTCATTGTCTTTATAATCCATTCCTTCTTTACATGAATTTCATCAATAAAAATTGTTTATTTAATGGCACATTTTATTGAAAGAAGTTTTGCTAGTCTCGTGATCTGGTCAGAACAGGAGAGTTTCAGTGGCAAGGAAGGAAGAGACATGCAACATAAATATAAACTGCATTTTCATATGGGCTGACCTAAAATATAATTAAATATATCACCTCAGGGATGAAATGAACTCCTGGGATGCCTCATGTCTTCTGCATGAATTATGAATGAAATATAGCTACAGAGGAGAAATGCCACTCCTATTGTCCGGTCCTTTTCACTGGGAGAGTCTGCTAGAATGTGGGATGGGCAGACTCCAAGAGACAGCAGCATTTCCCTTCTGACTCCATACTTGATGAAGATGTATCAAGCCCCTAAACATTACCAAGTGTAACAGCAATTAAAATAGAAAAGAAAGCTTCACAGAGGCCAAGAATTGGGAATTAATTTCGATCTTGCTCCAAGTGCCATCTTGGTTGGTGATTTCAATACAAAAGAAGGTTTTAAGCTCTGCCATCCCAGGGAAATAGCAATAATTCTTAGATCTTTGCACATTACGTAGGGGAAGTGGAAGAGGAGGGAAAACGTCAGTGATGTAAAACGACACTAAGCTATTGCTCTAATTCCCCAAAGAATGTTCTTGGGCTTTAGCTTCTGCTGCTGTTTTCCCCACTTGTTCTGCATGTTCAGTACCAGCTTCCTCCAGGCTGCAGAAGTATCGGATTAAGCTTTTTATTAGGAACACATGTTGTAGGCAGGTGTGTTCAGTCAGCCTGTCAGACAGCCTGGGAATGCACATGCAGCCAAACAAAAGAGGATAGAGCTGGGATGTCCCAAGCATTCCACAGGTAAATCAGCAGAGCAGGAAAGACAGGAAGAGACAAGTGTGCCCAAAGGGAACAAGGAAAACATAAGTCTGTACATCCCTCTGCCCCTCACTCATCTGAAGTTAACTTTTTAATAGTGAGTTGAAAAGTGTTCATAAAACAGCAGTATTGAAGGAAAGTGCTGGAGCCAGAAAGACTGAATTACAGCAAGTTCTACAGAAGGGGACCAGCTGGCTGCGAGTGTGCAGAATCCACGAGGGATGGGAAGGCAAATTATAGGAGGTGTCACTGTTTCTTGTGTAAAATCTCTAACTTCAGTTTACATCTGTCCTAGTGAAGATTCTTGGTTCTTCAACTCTTCTTTTAGTAGAAAAACTTGCCATTGGTTTTTCTACCACAGAGAATATGGGCAGAGTCTCCTCCTTCAGGACAGATGTATTCTAGCTTTCACTTCTAATTAGAGCTAATGAAGTGTGTATGCTCTCATCGGTGCAAGAGGGGGTAAATGAAGAGATCTCTGCTACAAGAAAGCAAAAAGCCAGCTTGTGAAAGAGCTATTGTGACCAGATCGGCAAAAAGAGACAAAGTCCTTTGATTCCTTGACCTTCCTTACTCTTTGGATGCAATTACCACCACTGAAAATCTAGCTTCTGCCAACAGCAAAGCATCTCTTGCGTGTTGCTTCTCACATAACATCTGCTGTCAAGGCTTGCATTGCTGCCTTCCTGGGAACCTTCCAACCTGTCAGTCTGAGTGAAAACAGCAGACAGGCAGGCAATGGGTTCTCTCGGTTGGAAAGACATTTCCAATTTCCATCCCATTCAGTGGAGCCTCAGGAAAAGCCTAACCCTCCCCACTCCCAGAACTACCATATGGACAGCCCAGAGCTATGCCAGGTATTTCAGAACTAGAAATGGCTCCTCTCCCTGCTGGCTGGCAAGCTGGGGAGATGCGAGATGAATCCTTGCTAAGATAAAAACAAAGCAGATTTCTTTTCCTGACAAACAACTTGCAGTTGCGTTTCCTCATTGGGTTGGTAGGATTAGTTTCACAGTGACATTTCTGTACCAGTATACACTTTAAGATGTTGTTGCAGTAAGCTTTTTCCTCCAACGTGTTCTCTGCTAAAGTATTGAGAAAGATTTTCATACAGGGCCCTACAGCCACTTGTATCAGGCACGGGGACGGATATGCCCAAGTTTGATTGCATTCCAGATTAAAGGAGTTGCTTTTGCCTTCAAGGGGTACAGACGAGCTCCGAGCTACAACAGACTGAGACCTTATGTATCTTCAAATGCATGCCCAGGGGCGGGATAATAGAGACAGCAGGAGTCAAGATGACAGCCAACACTGTGCTCACCAGATGGGTTCAGGTTTGCTTTCCCTCTCCTTTGGCATGCAAGATCAAATTTAGTGAGCCTCACGCCAAGTACACAATACATCTCACTACAGTTCCCCAATAGTCTCAAAGAACTGGTATTTCCAGAAAACAACCAAGATGTCCACAGCAAGGTACTGCATCGTTAAAAGAACATGGGTATCATGCTATCATATCTGGAATAAAAAAAAACAACCACCCAAAACACACTCCCTTCCTCAAACTTCTCAAAAACCGTTAGGCATAGCAAAAAAACTACAGAAAGCACAATTTTGGCTGTCCCTTGACCTTCTTAAATAGGAATTGGCTATTCTGGTCTCAAACGTGTGGCAGGCAAGGAGGGAACTAGGTCATGTCCCTTGCTGCACCCCCTGAGCCTTCAAGTTCCTCATGATGTTTTTTATACTATCGATCTGGTGTCCCTGCCCGTCTGCAGCACAGAACCTGCCGGGTGCTCTGGGAAGGACAGCAGCCTGTAATAAAATCTGCCTTAAACGGAGATAAAGAGAACAGAAAAAGATACTGGCAGGGATCAAAGAGTTTGACCCTCAGAGACTAAAAAGGGAGAGAACTGGCTGGCTGTCTTCAGGCAAGGTCTGAGGGAGAAAGTGAAAAGGCTTGCTTTCTGCCTTACCTCAGCAGAGCAGAGAGGACAAGCTCTATTTCTCCCCCTATAAGACAAAATTATATGAGCTGGCAGGAGTTGCAGGCCTGGGGCTTCAATACCCTACCTTTATTACAGGACAAGTGGAAATTTAGTTCACTCTGCATAGTGCAGCCCATGTGGCTTCCTTGCATATGAGTATTTTAGCCTCATTTCCAGGGCTTAGGATTCAGCAATCCACTGCAACTTAAATCTCAGGGAGAAGGAGAGGAAAAAAAATATTTACCTAAATCCTATTTTATCTTATGGTTCTCCCCTCTGCCTCCCCATCTGGCCCTCGGTGGTGTTTTGCAGATGCACAGAGAATATTGTCTGTGCCTTTGGGAAGAAGCAAAGAAGAAAACCCTCCCAGAGACACAGACTCCTATCGTATCCTCTTCGCTCAGGGCCATGTGCCTGAGTGAGTAAGCTGCCATAAAACAAACCCGGGACCATTTGTTGGCTACACCTCTAGCCTGGGGCACAGCTGCCAGCTCAGGCATTTAGGAAGGATGCTGACAGTGACATACATCTGCACGTTAAGAGTCGGGGATGTTCTGACTTCAAAGTCTGTCAATTGTTTCACCCACGCCAGGAACAGCCCCAGTTCAGCAGCATCAATCCCAGTTCCAGCTAAGAGCCCTTTATAAAAAGACAACGGGCTCTGTTCTTCCGGATGCATTGGTTTGCCTTACTCATGCACATGCCTCGCAGCAACTCTCAGCCAGCTTTAATGCAGATCATTTTCCCTGAAGGAGAACTAACCAAATATTAACAGCCAGCACACACGCCGGGGAGTCCGTCCAACTCAGGAAACAGGAGCTTCTCTGTCTGCCTGGTTTTTGTGACATGGCAAGAAAGGACTCGGAGACTTTCCCCCCTCCCTGCAGTTCACTGGGTCACTCAGAGCATCCCAGCTAATAGGAAATGCAGGATCAAGACACTGGAAAGTTGTATCAAAAACGTGCAGAGAAGTACCTGGCACTCCAGAAGCTTGGAGTTTCTCTATTTGTTATATTTGTTATCCTTTAACATTTAATCACGGCAAGTTACCTTTCTTTTTTTTTTTTAAGCCAAAACTGAAAAGTGAACATTTCACCAGCCCGCATCCATTTGTGCTTAAGGCCATTAACAACAAAGTAGTAAACCAAAACAGATTAGGAAGACGGGGGCTACTAACTAATTCAGCTACAAAATGGGAGAGTACCAACAAAGTAAAGGGGACAACAGACAGTTTGTTTCAGTTCATTTCACAGACAAGTGAGAAACTATTAATTAACAGTGAACACTAAGGACGCTGAATTACTGCGGAGTATTTTAAAAAGCCTGTGGAAGACTCTGATGAGCAAAGAGTTGATGGAAACATTTAGTGCATATCTTTGGTGTCAGCAGAAAGAAAACATGTTGTTTTCTGCTTCCTTAATTTCATTTTCTGGAGATAAGGATCTTCTCCCTTTTATTTCTTCACAACGAATGTGCAGATATGTGCTCCCCCACCCATCACTAAGTCACGTGGAATACGAGAAATCCTCCTCCAGAAGGGTGTCTGTCCTTGTCAGAACATGAATTTCCACCCCCAACAAGGTTACACAAAAAAACCCAAATGGCATCCCCTCAACAATCATAGAATGGTTTAGGTTGGAAGGGACCTTAAAGATCATCTAGTTCCAACCCCCCTAACGGTGACCCCGTGGCAATCTCAGCGATGTACTCACCGCGATCAGGATCTGGAAGGAGCTGTGCATGACCTCGATGTACCGATACTCCAGGGCACAGCCTATCACAGAGATGTAGGAGTGACTATCCAGCCCTTTGATGCCAGACATGGAAGCCTCCTTCCTTACACAGCCAGGACCATTTTCACTCCACCATGATTGGTGCCGGGAGATGTTGAACGTCAAGAGTTCACTGTCCTAAAGAGAAAAGTTTCAAAGAGATCTCCATTTACAAGTGTCTGATATGATGGAGGCCACGTTAAATCAATGGGAAGCCTAAAGTTTCTGAGATCCCCACCCTCAAAAATGCTAGCACAGATCAAAATACATTTGCTTTCCATTCCTTATCAAAAAGTATTTCAACAGACAGGCTTCTGTGGTGGGAATCGCTTCTGAGGCAGTCCTGCAGCACTTCAACAAAGCTATTTCACCATCACATTGCACATTTCTGAAGCAGGTCTGAGCAGCTTCTAAAGCAGAAAGGCAGTTTCTAGGCTGCAGCCCCAAGAACACTTTGCTACTGGTTCCCAGAAGACAACCCTCAAACTGCGGGTGTGGGGGATTAACCTTGCAAATCTAGAAGAAAAAGTTAAACAAGGCAGCACTAGGCATCCTGTCACAGAATCACGTGTTCTGGGTATGCTCTTCCCAGCACAGAGAACTGAGAAATATGAACTTCATAACCCCAAAGTGAGTTTCAAAACCCAACAGATCTTCCTCTGTTCCAAGCTTTTAACACGTCTAACAAGTTCCTTTACCATTTCTGTCTGATTTTCTTCTACAATCTTCACATATGGCGCATCTATGTCTTCTGCTGACCTTACTCACTGTCAGCTGAACTGACCTCACTCTGATGATTGCAGCTTCTTGCAAACACTTCCCCAGCAACTCCTTATCATCTCTACCCCAAGAGAGGCTTTTTGTTTTGCTCCTCTCATCTTTCCTCATACAATAACGTAAACCGTGCTATTGTGGGCACAGGTTGCACTATTTACAGTGAAGCAGGAGCTTGGTATGGAACTGGGAGCTCATTTAAAAGTAACAACACTTCCCTCACACTTGAGAAAAGAGTGGTACTCGCTGGAGTACCTGGAAGGGCTTTGGGATTTTGAGTTGATGGGACATGGCAAAACCCTCCCTGCGGATGGTAAAAGCCAGACTTGGAACTGGCTGAATGAACTCATCACTTCACAGAGGAGTGCTAAGTGCTGGGTGCCCCAGCAGCCCCCTAAGTCACTTTGATGTGGAATCAACTCCTTTCCACCACAAAACAGGGCAGGGGATTGGAAGTTTTATTTTGAAGGACAGATTACAAAATGGATCAGGCAGAGAATCTGTGTCTCTACAGCGTAGAAATAGCTACTGGACACACACGTACTCCACCTAACCAGTACTAGAAGTTTTAGCACCTATCCATACGCTGCCTCACATTGCACATGCCGGGGTCCTACACAGTCCCTGCAGGAAAGAAGCAGCTCCCAGAAGAGCAGCAGAGCTTGGGGTATTTACACTTCCCAACAGGGGAAACCTCACGTGGCAGTTCCTTCACCTCAGCTCCCTGTAGAGTCAAGGGAGAAAAACAGATTCAGAGCAGCTAGTCCTAGCTCCTGCTCTGAATTACCCCTGGAGAGAGGAGTTGTCTCTGCTGCCAGTACAGGGAGGCTGGCCAGGTAGTCCTGCAGATACGCTTCTCCGTGTCTGTGTTTGTATCCAGGGGCAAACTTGAGTTCCAAGGGCAGAAAATTTAAATGCCAGCCAGAAAAGCTGTGAATAGAAACCAACTGCCCTGCTATGCACATTGTGTAGGTACCCTCCACTCAGAAACAGTCTGCAGAGCTGTTACTAAAATATGCTGCAGGAAGCACATGTTAAGAAATGTGGACAATTAAGTGAGAAGACAGCTGCCAAACTCCTGACATAATCACCACGACAGATGGGATGTGCTTTACAGTAGATGGAGGAGAGCACGGAGATGGAGTACGGCACCAGCGCGAAAGCAGCCTGAATAGCGGAGACAATAGGGAAAACTCTATTAACAGTTGGGAGTTTAGAGGGAGCTGTCTGCATTTTAAAGGCTACAGGGAATAATTATTAGATTGGCAGCTATGGGATAACGCACACAGCACAACGTGCTGTGCTAACTTCGTTTCTAAAGATGGTTTTCTCTTCCAGCTCCTCACAATTTTGGCACAAGTCTTTGGCTTGCTCCCTCTGCTGGGCACTGCTCTTCAGTGGCCCACAGACATCCCACGTACCCAGCAAAGCCCATCTTTTCTGCAAAGCTTGTTCTTTCTCTCACGAGTTTGCAGGTTCTCAGACATATGGATCTTCCCCAGCAAAAGTTTTTCCTCCTAGAGACAGCCAGCCCTCCAAGCTCCCGTGCTCTCCTCCTTCTCACAAGCCACTTGGGTTAGGGAAGGAAAGAATCATGTTTCTCCAACAAAAAGACTCAATTCCTGTTTCTTTGCCTGGGGCTTCCCCCCATTAGCAGAGAAACAAAGCTGTTCCACAGGGCACCGAAGGATCTACTCTTAACCTCGGTCCCCAGGGCTTCCCTCTCCCAGCTCACAGATGGTGCCTTCCCAGACCTTCTGCCTCACTGATGCGAAGAACCCCTTCCACGCCTGCTCTGCTCCTTACAGAGGCATCTATGTGCATTTGGCAAAGTAAGAAACAGGCTGCTTCCCTTCTCGAATCTCCCTTTTGGCAGTCCTCAGAGAATTGGCTCTGGCTTAACTTTGCTGCAGAAGCAGAACTTGCTTGTGAATAAAGCCTGAAAAAGCAGAACAAGTGCTGGGCTGGAGGTAGGCAGGTGGAGGAACAGTAGGTCCTACACAGCACTCACTGTTTTTTGCCCACAGTCACGCTCCAACTCCACCAAAAAAAAATTATAACACTCCAGTTAAGAGCAGACTGGAAAAAAGTGAGCACATTTGGATTCTACACAACGACTCGCACACAGGAGCCATCCCTCTCGCAGATGTAAAATGAAGGCTGATGGCACGCTGGGATTATGGATGCCCTCATGTTCACAGAGACACCTTTCTGAGCAAGCATCCGTCTGGAGTACCGCAGGGCACGAGGGCAGCATCAATGGAAGGGTCTCAACATCCAAAGCAATGCCCTTCCTTTGCTTGTGTCCCTGGCTGGGTGTCCTCGGAGGATACCTGTGCTGATGGGGCACAATAAAAGAGCATTCAAGAAAAATCACTAATTGACCTCCAGTTGCTCAGCGCTTGCTGGGAGACTTGGAAAACAACCCCAGGATGTCCCTGTGGTTTGCCAGCTTCACTTGCAAGGAGATGCTTGAAGAAGTGCAACTATGAAACGGGAACAGCACACTAAAATCAGGAGAAAAGAACCAGTTGTGAGCCAGTTTAGGGAACAGCCGTTCCCCAAAAACCTTTCTGCAATGCATTTGAAGTCTAAACACACTGAAATGCTCCCAAAAGCGGCACGCAGGTGGGAAGATGTTAATCAGCCCCAGAAGTGAGGAAGCCCTGCTGTAGGGAGAGAGTGATCTGTGTGTAACCACACTCCCCCTTGTTTCGTGACTGGCTGCTATTTAAAGGGCTGTTGCTTCCTCTTTAACCTTCAGCCTGAGGAGAAATATGAGCAAAGGGTGATACGAGCTCCTTCTCGGGAGCATGTTGAAGGCCAGCCAAAAAAAATCACACATCACTCTGAACTGCTGTAGCACCTGGTTGCCATCCATTTGCCATCAGCATGAGGAGGAAGGCAACAGCACTAAAAGCGTAGGATGTACATTTTAGTCTTTTTTCCTTTCCCAGCCTCACCCCAGTGTGTCCCATGGGGAAACTCACACCTACCTCTGACACCCACAGAGCCAGCTGTGTTCCTTTTCTAGAAGTTTTCTGAAAGCTGTTCTGAAATGATTTTCTAAGGGACACTATGAGAGGTGGCTTTATTTCTTGTTGTTAATAGCCTTCTGGACTGCCTCCCTCCAAATTTCCTTAATTAGCAGGCAAGCCAGCACTATACTGGCTCTGGAAACAAATTGAACCCTGTACGGGAGCCCCCAGAGCTTGACAGCAGAATAATGTTAAATCTTTTCAGTTGGAAACATTTCTTATCAAAATAGGAAATAAAATGTTTATCTTTTAGTTGTGTGTGCTGAATAGCTGTATCACCCCGAGACGAGAGAGAAGCACTTTTACTGTCTCTCAGCAGGCTTGTTGACAATGCCACAGCGCTTAAAGGCCAGATCCCAGGCTTCCAGGTTCTAAATTTAGATGGAGTTGAGGGACAGTTGTAATTACGCATGCACAGTATTTTTTTCCAGGTACAAAGTCATCCCAAGATGCCGTCCAGATTCTCTGGAATACAAATAACCCCCCAGCTGACTAATAAGGGCTGCTTCCATTTCAAGAGGAGATTTAGACCACCACGGCTCTGGATTCAGATCAAAGCACTGGGTAGACAAGAGAGAATATAAAGAAAGAGCAAAAAAAAAAAGTCACCATTCCAAGATGAATAATTCCAGAGGGAAAAGACAAAGGAATACATTGAAATACACAACAGTGATTCCTCAAACCTCTCTGACTGTTTCTCAAGTACATGATGAGGAGTCAATCAGCACGGCAGCTGGACAGACAGATGCTCATATGTCTTACCAGCAGGATTTTAATAATTAACTCAGACTGGGGGGTTGCAGGAGGGACTGTTTCACACTCAAGTAGAGAGGGAGCAGCTTAACGTGTTATTTCAAGCACAGCCTAGAAACTTCAGAGATTGCTCCCAACAATCCACCTCACCAAACGGCCAGATGGACAAAGAGAAAAGAGGGAGACGGAACAGGAACAGACCGGAGGAGGAGAAAAAAAAAAAAAAAGGCAATCTGGAGATTCAGCTGTCATCCCCACCACGGAGCAATGGTACAGCATCTTCGGAGAGGCTGCTTTCCCCCCCCAGATGCTGCAAGTGTGCTCAGAACTGCGAGCGGAGCAAGCGGTAACGCTGCCAGAAGCCGCCTGGAGGCACATCACCATCTCACCGCCAGTGCTGAGACGCAACCCTTCAAATCCAGATTGCTCTCTCCCTTGCCTGCTCATTGGCAAAGCACTTACAGAAAGGCTGGCATCGGCTACACACTTGGGGAGGCCCTTGCAGCAACAAGGGAAGTGCTTTCTTAGACACTTCTGCTGATCCATTTGTGTCTGGCCACCCAATGAAGTTCTGCTGTGCCATATTTCACATGGTTATTCCTACTAAGAAAAGATTGCAAGATTAAAAAGGTTTACAGGATAGAAATATAAGAAACCAGGCCAGTTTAGCTCTTTCAAGAAGTAGAGAATAGTGTCACAAAGCAGGAAAGAGAATTTTCCTCTCAGAAAAGAAATAATTCAGGGTGTTATAACGAGTGGCTAGGAAGGAGATGATTAGTAAGTAGTTACAACTACCCTGAGCAGGGCAGACCAGAACAGCCATTCTCAAGGTTTCCTTGGCCAGGAGAGAGCAAGCACTGCTGGAGGAAGAGCACTTTAGGGAACGATGTGAAAGAGGAGGAAGGAGAGGGTGAGAAGTGGTGGGGTCGGCAGACAACCCAACAGAGGAAAGAGTCAGTGGAGAAGCAATTCCTTGGGAAAAGAAAGCAAACAGCCAGCCCCCAAATTGCAGTTCAACCACCATGCGCTTACCAGTCCATATTCTACTGATGACAGAGTTTATAATTCAGAGACAGTCTTTTAACCCGTTTGCCAAATTGCTCATGGGCTGACACAGGACCTTACCTCCCAGACCCCACAGCTGTGATGCTCCTGATTTCTGTTCTGGAGATCAGCTGGGCACAAGAACCAGTGCCCACACTCACCTCAGCCCTTCCCTGCTCACAGCCTGCACTCCCTCACCTCTGGGAGATCAGATCTTGCCACCAGAGCATAAAGAATCATTTGCAATAAGCACACATAACGATTTCCTCATTTTTTCAGTTCTTCAGGATTTCCTAAACTTATTACAGCAGAAACACTTGGATCCTTTCCCCCTTTTTCACCCCACCTGCGTTATCACCTGTCTCGGTTGCACTGGGCTGTCCTTATCGGCCACCAAGTTCACAAACTCCATTCTTTCTAACTCACTGCCCTTTCTACATGTTGTCATTATAAATTATCTGGCTGCTGACAGATCTCCCTGGCAGGCTGCCCTCCTCAGGAACTCAGAGGGGCTGGCAGGAACTACTCTCCCACTCCCCAGCTCTCTCCACAGCCTCACCAGGAGAGGAAACAGCACCTGAAGACCTTCCTCAGAGCTATCAACCCCTTAAGGGACTTGCACAGGAACAGCGCTGTCTGAAACACTCCCCAGCACTTATGCTTAGTCTAGTAGATAATGAAGGTAGTTTTTACCTGACCAGCTCCACCAGCCTCACTCCACCAAAGCTCTTCTTCTAATATTTGCAGTCTACCTGCTTGCTGCCTGGCTAATTACAGGCTTTGACTTTGACTTCTTATTAGTAACTGAAGGACAGCTTCCTCCCAAGGTCCCCAGGGGCACACAAAGCTACCTGCTCCTCTGCAGCACTCCTGGCTGATTCTTCCCTTGCCCCCTCCAAGAGCCCATCCAACACTTGCTAATCCAAGCCCAGGTGTCCTTCTGGGACCTGATCCCAAGACAGAGATCAATAAGACTCAGCAGCTGTCAGCTGGCTTTGGATCAGGTTCCTGGAGAAGCAGTGGGACATCAATGCTGCTCCTGAGTCCAGCCTGCAGAACACCACACCGTCCTACAGCAACCTGAATTCCCATTTCAGCTTCTGTTCTTGTGTGGAAGTGAGGGTTTGTTTGGCCATTACAGAAACCCAAATAACTTCAGTTAAAGGGGAGAAAGCAGATGGAAAGCTTTTCTTACAAGACAGCCTTTTTCAAATGAAGTTAACTCTTTAAGAACAGAGGGAAGGCTGTAAAGGAATTTACCACCAAACAAGCACAAGTACTGTCTTTGTTTTGCCATCAAACTAACTATAATGGCCTTCCAGTACTTAAAGGGGCTCCAGGAGAGATGCGGAAGGACGCTTGATCAGGGAGTGGAGTGATAGGATGAGGGGGAATGATTTTAAACTGAAAGAGGGGAGATTGAGATGAGGGCTCAGGAAGAAATTATTTGCTGCAAGGATGGTGAGACCCTGGCCCAGGTTGGCCAGAGAAGCTGTGGCTGCCCCATCCCTGGAGGGGTTCAAGGCCAGGCTGGATGGGGCTTGGAGCAACCTGGTCTGGTGGGAGGTGTCCCTGCCCAGGGCAGGGGGGTGGAGCAGGATGATCTTTAAGGTCGCTTCCAACTCTAACCATTCTATGATTCTATAACAGCATGAATTTCTCATTGCAGTTCTAGAGAGAAGTCCACTGACGATAACAACTTGTACAGCAGCCCAATTCTATTAAAAAAAAAAAAGGTCCCCAATCACAAGTGTCATCCTGTAGGCTAAATAAAGGTTCTCTGTGTGCTGGCTTTGCTAAAATGAGCCCCAGCACAGAGCAAGGTTATGGGATGGAAGCTCCTCTGTCATGGAGAAAGCAGAGTTTGAACTGTAGAGCAGCAGCCCAGTGGGCTGGGATTAGTAAACACAAGTAATCAGCTGGCTGGAAGCAAACTCTGGCTGTCAGAGAAGCTCCCAGAGCAGTTTATCAAGCCAGTATTTCCTCTACAGAGGGGAGCGTTTAAATAGTTACATAAAATTCTTCCTTTAGCCGGTCACAGCCAACACCGAGATCATCTCAGGCTGAGCTCTCAGACCATGAGTAATCACTGTTTCGGGCAAGAACTCTCTCAAAAGTTTCTGTGGATAATTGAGAGGGGAATAATTGAGGAATTAGGAAGTTACATTTTCTTATCTGCAAAGGATTTGTGCTGTCACTCATGACTTGCTGTAGGCCTGATAAAGAAAACATACTGCAGCTCCAATTATGACTGCAACTTAGATGTATGACCTGGGAATTCAGGCCAGATGTAGAGCGCTCCGAAATGAACCTGTATCCTATAATCACTCAGAGTCTGCTAAGCTCCAGCCACACTTAGTAATTCATTGCTTACAGCTCAGGCTTAATTTAGGGCCTGCCTCCCATTTTTATTATTTCTGACTCACCCCTCATTAAGCAGACAGCAATACTCAGCTTATCTCACCTTCAAAGAGCTTCCCATATTAACCCATGATACCCCTGGCCAAGAGCCATGAATAACTACCACCGTGTTTAAGAAGGAAGAATTAAGACAGGGAAGCCACATCATGTCAGAGACCGCATCCAGGGGAGATGGACCAGCCACCCCAGCATCCCTCTGGTCCATCCTCCGTTCAGCGGAGAGAGGAGCCTCTCCCAAAAGGTGCACAGGGAAATATTTTGCCTGGTGTGGCAACAACCAGGTACCTACCCCTGCTGCTGAAGTGCATTAGGTTCTTCAGCAGGACCAGGAGGCAAAAAGATACCAAGATCTGGTCAGGTTTGGAGTTACAGCAAAGCCCTTGGTCCAGGTCAGCCCAGCCATCCCGAGTCCTTGCAGCAGCTCTTCCCTGGGACAGGCTCACAGAGAGCACGTTCACTGCTGCACAAGGGCCTTCCCCTCCGAGTCACACACCTTCTTCCCAAGGTGTTATCAGATCACAAGAGGATCAGCTGTAATCTAGTTAGCTCATAGCCTTCCTCAGCCACCTCTGCCATCAGGGCTGAGAATTAGCCCTCAAACCCCTTCTCCCCCAGGATGGCTCTGCTGCCGGGCTCCCTCTCACCTTTAACAAGAAAATACCCTGTGAGGGCAGGGCTTATTCCAGCCCCCACCCGCACTGACCAGCAAAGGGCTCCAGAAATCTGTATTACCCTCCTATTTTTACCATACAAGCAGTAGAACTCCTCCATCCCCTAGTGAGGCAGCCCTCTCCTTGGGCAAAGGGACAAGACCTGCCCCGGGGCACCCCCAGGCCACTCACCTGAACACCCCCCCCTGCTTCTCACACAGCTCAGCTCCATCCCCCTTGATGCAAAGCCTGGGCACTCACCCATAAAGCTCCTACTTACCTTTGAGAGCCCTCCCACTTCTAAATAAAAGCAGATGATGAAGATGTTCCAGGTGACCCAAATTGCAGTCCAGATGGCATACTAGAAGGGAATGGGGGGGAGAGAAAGAAGCGATAAATATTAGGAAGTCACTGGAATTAGTTTATACATCTATGTGATGCAGCTGGGGGCAGTTAAATGCCCTGAGTCATCGATGCAACCATTTTCTCTTCCTCTGTTTGTTTCCCATCTGCAGATGGTCCCTTGATTAGGGACACAGGGCAGAAGTTTGGAGGGAGTGGAAGAGCTTCTGCTGTGCCTTTATCCAGCATCCAGTCCTTCCTTTTCCTTCCTTTCTATTTGTGCAGTAGCTTGGTGTTACTTTGGTACCAGTAATAATTATCTGATACCTTCCACGTCTGGAGTAAGTGCTGTGAAAGTGCAGCACCACTGAACAATGCGTTCCCCAGCACAGCACCTCCTGCTAAAACTGTTCAAAAAGCTCCTGCCCCATTTCCCAAGGGCTTTTCTGGGTTCCTCATCACGTGCCACATCCCACCAGAGCAAAGGCTGCGAAAGGCTCTGAAGAAAACGGGTATCACTTACCACCACTATGTAGCGAGGCCGATATTGAATAGTGCCGAACAGGCCGAGGATAACGATGATGATGTGGAGGAAGTTGGCGAGGATGGGGGCCCACTGGTATCCCAGGAAATCGAACACTTGCCTCTCTAACGCAGCAAGCTGGAAGGGAGAAGGAAAAGGAGAGTTTCAGCTTTCTGGGCTCATGGTGTTTATTCTCAAGGTTTTGACGTGCTCCCTGAGCAAATCACTGCAGCGGCTGAAGATGTTACTCCGTTCCCAGAGCAATTTAATGCCTGTGCACCAGGTCAGTAGGACAGAACGTGTGTCTGCACACACCCCTTCCACTTACCGTCTCCTCCGATGGTGAAGCTAACGTGGACCAGTGAGCTCCAGTGCCTGTACTGGGGACACGTCCTCTGTCCCATGCAATTTGCGATGGGGAGGTGGTCCTGGCAGAGGGCAGAGAGGAGCGGCGGGACGGTAACGTCTTAAATAGCTGCAGCAGGACTTTCAAGAGCTCATTTGTCAGAGCCTTCAGCATCACTTCATCATTCCTGACACCTCTCATGTCTCTGCTCTCCAGCACACATCCATCAAAGTGAGAGGGAAGAGGAGACTCTCTCCCCCACCTTAACCCTGCAGAAAATGCTGCCACCCAGCAAAGAAATTCTGCAAACACATCGGTTTTCCAGGAGGACAGGCCATGCTCCTCTCCCGCACTAATAACACGGTTCAAGGCTAGTACTGTGTTCTTGAAATAAAACTCCATTACTGTTGAAGTGCTGGGCCTGCTTTTCAAATCATATTTGCATAAAAATGAGCTTTTTCATCTGTAGCCATCATCTGTGTGTCAGGCAACAACTGGTAACCTGCATCTGAACAGCCTGCAGCTGAGAGCACAGCAAACGTGCAATTCCATGCTGGCCTTTACCTTCCCACAGCCTTGAAATATTATGGCTATAGGGAAAAGAGTGAGCGGAGGGCGGCGAAATGGTTGTTGCAGGTTTTTCCCCCGTCAGGGTAAGATTTCAAAGCCTGTTTAATTAGCACAGTAGTATTTTATGGGATTGCATTGTTGCATTTCATCTTTATTTTCACTTAAATCACAGAATCACAGGATGGTTAGAGTTGGAAGAGACCGTAAAGATCATCCCATTCCAACCCCCTGCCCTGGGCAGGGACACCTCCCACCAGACCAGGTTGCTCAAAGCCCCCTCCAACCTGGCCTTGAACCCCTCCAGGGATGGGGCAGCCACAGCTTCTCTGGGCAACCTGGGCCAGGCTCGCACCACCCTCACAGCAAAGAATTTCTTCCTAATATCTCATCTAAATCTCCCCTCTTTCAGTTTAAAGCCATTCCCCCTCATCCTATCACTCACCCCCGATCAAGAGTCCATCCCCTATTGATAGTAATAAATAATTACAATTTACCATTCATAGTTAATATTAATCTAACTACTAATTAGCTATTAACCATGGATGATCCTAGTCCACTGTGTGTGATCAGCTATGCGGCATCTTTTCCTGGCTTGGCTTTTAAATGCCGGATGGGGACCAAGCACTGGAGCATCCGTAATGGCTTAAAGCATTCAAGGATGTGAGTGGTTGCAGGTCCCAGTCAAGCCACCCGGTGAGGAAAGCCACGTCTATCAAATGACCATTTTTCCTCCTTCTTCCTGCAACAGTGGAGAAATCACCTTCTTGGGTGAGAAAGGTATTGCAATTCTCAACACTACCTTGGGAGTTGAACAAAAAGCTGTATTTTAAAGAAATTTTAAGGCAGCCCTGGCTAAGGGAGATCAACCAGCGTTGGGGGGAAGCAGCTTCCCCTCCCTGACATCTCCCTTCGCTGGCAAAGGGGCGCAGGGACGGGAATGCAGGCAGTCACCAAAAATGTCTCATCTGCGAAATAATTAAGTTTTCCCTTTGAAGCAACCACCACTGCCCCGTTCTGCCCAACGTGAACCCCCTGGAAGATGCTGTGAGATGCGATGCACGGCCACGCGTGGGGCTGGGGGCTGGAACGGGGCAAGTGCTGCTCATGTCCCCGTTCAGCCTGCTGTCCCCCCCCCGCACAGCAGGTTTGCTGTATCTCCTCAGAACCAGCAGTAATAGGTTGAACGCTTAATCTTTTAGGAGGGGATTAACGCACATACCTTAACGATATTGGGAAATTTTGAATCCTGACTGGCTGGCACCGGGTCACTTGACTGTGACCGCTTCATCCAATCAGGCATTTAATTGGCTTTGTGCGTTACATTAACGCGGGAGCCTGTGCCATGCAGAGCATCAATTAGCCCGAGGGACACAGGGGGGGTGTGTTCCGCAGAGATAACACCCCGCTCAGCTTCGCCTCTTGCCTTCAGGCCCCGAAAAGGGGGGATAAAGGCAGACCCTCCCCACCCAAGCCTTCTGCCATCGGTTTTCCCACTCCAGAATCAGGGCATCCATGTCTTCTCACAACTGAACGTTTGCCATTAGGGCTGTATAGAAGGGGAAAGCTTGTCCCTCCACAGCTTGGGGGTGTCTCCTGGCTTCTTTGGTCCAGGGAGGACATTGTTCTGTGAAGTGAGAGGTACCCAGCCGTCCTGGAGATGGACCTGCCAATCTACACTGACTTCAGACTGGGGCACAGCCCCTAGAGAGGTCCCTGGTCCCTGGCCACGCTGGATTTCTCCCCTTTATCCCAGAATCCCAGAATTTCAGAATCACAGAAGGGTAGGGGTTGGAAGGGACTGCCATACTTCCCTCTTCCCTACCGCAATTTCCCTTGTCTCCAGGTTGTTTCTCTTCTGATTTACATCCC
Source organism: Arenaria interpres (assembly GCA_013399435.1). NCBI lineage: Eukaryota > Metazoa > Chordata > Aves > Charadriiformes > Scolopacidae > Arenaria > Arenaria interpres. The sequence goes on along the minus strand of VXAK01013805.1, from coordinate 479,991 downwards.
TTTGCCACTTTCTCTGCATTTTTTTAATGTTTTTATTTTTTTGTCCCTGGGAGCTGCAGGTGTGATTCAGCTGGTACGGAGGTCGCCGTGCCTGTCTGCTGGTTCAGGCAAAGGGAGCAGGAGCTGGGTCAGGAGGCTTCTGTGTGATGTGCGAGCTCATTTATAAAAACTAAAGCAAGTTTCCATCAGATGTGTGTTGACGACAAGCGCAAATGCTACCGATGAAACTCCACCACTGTATTACTGACACACAGGTAGCGAGTCTGTGCTGCAATCCGGCCATTGTCTGTCCCTGTTCCCCCAGGAATCTAGCATAATTATGGAAATATTTGCTAAAAACAGCCAGCTAAACAACCGTTTCACTCATTACGCTACAGGTCTGCATGCAAAGCTTACCCCTTAAATTACCCTGCTGAGATTTGCAGGTAAAGGGGGCTGATGTTTGGGTTAAGCCGGCCCTGATTTGGGGTTGAGATGTGAAGAATGTGGTGATTCCTTTCAGTCCTGGTTCCTTCAGTCTGGCTCAGAAATGGCAGGGCTTTGCCGGCTTTGCCCTCCCTACGGGTACCGATGGATCTGCACCCTCCTATGAACCTCTCTTGGATCCCTCTTGTTGAGCAGGGGAATTGCCATCGTTCCCTGCTGCTGCCAAGTTTCTGCAGAGTAATATCCTGGCTGTAGCTTTCTTTACGATGATTCACAGTATTCTATTGAGAAAGCCTATTATATTCTAGAGATATTGGTTGTAAAGAGAAATTTCACAGATTGTGGCACAGGTTTCAACCCATTCGAAGCTGACAGGACCTTTCCATCAGGGAGGACAAATTTTTCTTCTTTATGACTATTCTTATTAAAACCAGGATTCCTTCTGCTCCTCTTGCTTCTCTAGCCCACAGGACATTTTTACCTTTCATTCTTTAAATTAAATGATTTGTTGCGGTACTAAAATCAGAATAGTTGTGGCAGATTCTTCTCTCCTGAAATAAACCACGTTTCTGCTGATCTGAGTGAAACTGGAATAGCAAATAACCGTGTGAGGCAATCGTTAGCCAGGCAAACAAAACAAGCCAAAGCTCTCTGTTGGGCCATCGCTCATTTATACGGCCGGGAAAGATAAAAGAGACAGAGAAGATGTTCTGCGGTTTACGGAGGGTCCTATCGCAGGGCTCACACTCACTCAGCAAAGAAAGGCTCTGGAAGGCAGCACGACGGGACACGCTCAAGGTCTTCACACCATTAAAAGTTCACCAGAGAGGGAAGCTCTGCCTGAGCTGGAGGGGAGCGCTACCTGATGGGGTAGGAAAACGGTCTTAAGAAACACCTCAAAATGTGGAACAGTTCCTTGTTGGGGGGGGGTTCAAACCATTCCAGTTGCGTTTCCCATGGCTCTGGCAGGACAGTGTCACAGATGTCAATGCCAGCAGGATGCTCAGAGCTGGTTCAACATGGGCTGGGGGGGAGGCTTGCTTAAATTCTGGTCCCTTAAATCTTTTCTATCCCCTCATCTTTGTCTTGAGTTGCTCCTGTCATGCTGATAGACTGGAGAGTTCACCCTGTTCCCCTTGTGCCTCCAGACTGCTAAAGAAGAGAACAAGTCCGTTACCTGTAATTCTTTAACTCCCTGTCGTTGGAGCCTGCCATCAAGGCCACGTTATCAGCTAGATTTGCTCTTCTTAGTTTATTAAGCTTTTAAAGCCTTTAATCTTATTTGTTCTGGATCTGTGTCTTTCACTGCATTTCTGAAATCAGTTGGGACACAAAATAACAAATAGCACTTTCAAGACGTTGGCTTGACTCCTGCAGATGCAGAAGGATGCTCAGAACGCCCAGGCACAGATATGCAAAGAGGAATTCCTGCCCCCCCCACTCCTCCCCCCGACTCCCCATAGGTATCTGCTCCTGCAAGCAAACCTGCTTCTATACTTTCCAACTTCAGCTTTAAAAAAGAGATTTCTTTTTTAAGATCAAACGTTAGAAATAAATTTACAAGCATGCAAGAAATGGAGCAAATGGGAAAGGCTGATCCTACTGCTGCGGGCCAGCCAGGAATTAAGTGAGATACTCTGGCAAAAAAAAAAAAAAAAGAAGAAGAAATGTTTTACCCAGAACCTCAGACAATTTTCCACTTGGCCTACAAAAAAGCAACTTGAAAATTCTTCTGCCTTTCCTTGTCTTTCACTGCTCTGAGGACACGTAGCCTCACAGACCGCTCCAGCTCCTGCCCTGCCCTTGTTCAGGGGTGCACTCAGCTGCCTCGGGCCCCTGCCTGCGTCTCTACGGCACCAACACAGCCAAAATTTGCAAACTTAAACCCCTATGTTTACTTTTTCTCCAGCCTGAACGGAGAAGGAGCTTCAGCTGCAGCCCCCGGTCACCGTCAGGCTCCCGCGACGTTGGGGGCTGCCCGGCTGATTCCCGGCGCCTTGATGCAGCGTTTGATTCCCTGCCAACTGGCTTCGCTTTTTAAGAAGACGCTCTTTGTTTGTCTGCTGTGCAAACACCATCCGGGCGGCCAAGACTTTCACTGGAAAAGGTCACGGGTCCTTTCTTGAGGAAAAAACTCAAGCATTGATTTCCTGAGGTATTTTGGCCCTGCCGGTGGTTGGTGGCTTGAGTTCAGGACAAAGTCACAGTCCTGCTGTCCCTATGAGACATCGTATAAGGATGAAAATATTAAGCCCAGCTGGCCGAAACAGCGGGGAGAAATTAAAAAGTCTCAAACGTATGATTTAAAAATACATCTAGTTAGGTTTTGAACACAGATATCTTTGATTCTTTCAAACAGTTTAAGTTTGGCAATACTAAACACCGGTCTGCTTTGTTTATTGTTCTTATTGTATTGCTATTATTGGTATTATTGTGATGATATATTATTATAATGATATATTATTATACATAGTCTTTCTAAACAATCACTTTGTGTTTGTAAATGGTGAAACAATGCTAGAGCTAAAGAACCTTAAGCCCAAGCTGCAGAGTGATGAAACCACCAGCAGTGAGCAGAAAATTCCCTTCCGTGTGCCAGCGCTCATTCCAGGTGGAGAAGGTTTTCTGGGCAGAAAAACTATTAAACAACAAGTCTGCTTTCACCCCAGCGGCTGCATTTCTAAATAAATATTAATGGTTGTAATCGCTGTTTAATTAAGTTTATCTGAAAAAGCGGTTCACTGAGCCGCTATTTCACACCCCCGTGATCGAGGGGCTCGTTGTGCTACGTGCCGCGTCCTTGTCTCTTCTAGAGTCAGCCTCTCACGTGCTGATACCCGCCGCATTCATGAAATCTCATTTTTCTTCAGTAAGTGTTGTCAAGGAAACCTTCCTTGGGGCCTTGTGATCCACAGCTCCCTTCCCGGCATCCCTCGCCGAACCGCAGAGGTCAAGAGACTAATTGCACAGGAGGTCTCTGTTTGTCACTTTGTCTCTCGGGCGTCTCTGGTCACTCTGGCCAAGGGATACAATAAGCCCCATTCTCTGCTCGGTTTGGTCCATTTTCTCCCCAGAAGCTGGTGGGGGAGAAAATTCACACAGACGTTAGGGAGGCCTCTAGCAGAACGTGTATCTTTAAATCGTTTCTGATTCAGAAGGAAACTGTGGTCACTGTGGTGGCCTGGAGGACCAACGCCTGCCAAAGATCCCCTGAGGCGGCTGGAGAAGTCCCCGTGGCTGGTGTGAGCCCAGGCCAGGTCAGTGCTTCTTCCCTGCTTGAAGCCCAGAGCATCCTGCTCATAAATGGCTCAGAGTTGAGTCCTCACCACCCTCCCGGCCTGGGGCACCTTTGTGCTCTGGATTTTGCCCTCCCGGTGTCATTTTGTGCGTTGGCAACGATGCTCTCAGGAGTGCCACTGCTTTGACCTTCATCCCTGTGCTTTCTGCTGCCGATGCCCTTCAGAAACATCCCAGCTGCAGAGATATGTCATTATTCAGTCCCACATGCCCAAATGCTGTTTAGCATTCCAGGAAAGGCACAATCCTCGCTAAACAGAAGGGACGAGACTGGCACCGAAGCGGCGCAGACGCCTGTTTGTGTGTGTCTGGGGTTGAGGCTCGGGCTTCAAGAAGGACTGAGGTTTCCATCACGTACGGCCACCAGCCTTGCTCAGCTGCAGACATGGGCACAAACCTCTCAAACCTTCTTTGACCAAGGGTTGGGTTGGGCTACAAAGTGGGCAAAACAGCAGGGATTTGTGAAAGGAGAGAGAAGGTGCTGGGCTGTAAGGTAGGAGCTGGCAGTACTTCTTCTGGCAAGACTCAGTAGTCCATGGTCCCTACCCAATGGCACATCCCCAGGGGCAGCACAAGTGTGGCAGCCCCTCTCCTGCTCCACAACCCTCTAAGCGGGGTGATCAGCAGTAGAGTTAATTAGCAGGCTCCTGCACATAACGCAGAAGAGGTTGCCCACCACTGACTTTCTGGATGGTGCTCAGAATACAGCTCCCAGGAGCAAGACTGCTTCCTAGGAGGAACATTTCAGCAAAATTATTGCCCTGCAGTGCCTGATCTTCGCCCAGACTGGGGTCAGTTACGTGCCTGGTGAGGCTCGTGCTCTGTACACCCCACGCAGACCCTGGTCTCTGATTTTCCAGGACCACATCTCGCCTCGGGGCTCGGTCAGACCTCAGGGGTGCGGAGAGGAGTCTGCAGCAGCATCAGGTACCCTCCGAGCTGCTCCGTTCCCTTCGCTCCTGCCTGTGTCTCCTGATAGCATCTCAGCACTGCACGCTGCTGTGATTGCTGATTGCCCAGATTAGCAATCAGGCTAAATTAATAAGCAGGTGCTTTTGTGATCCAGGCGAAAAAAAGGGCTCTGACAAGAATGACAAACTTGTTTTATTTGTAACCTACGTCAACACTCAAACCTAAGTTTCCCAAACATAATTAAATTAATCTGTTGTGCCCACGATGCTCTCTCCCCCTCCCGGCTGTTTCCTAGCTCAGCGTTGGCTCTCCAGCTTTCTAATGGGGCGGGGGGGGGCACTGGAATGAAGGGGATGTGACTGTATTTGCAACAGACATAAAAAATAATGAGTTTCTTCAACAAGTGCCTGACATTTTTGCCATCCAGATGCTCTGGAAGGCACAGCCTCATCCCAGGCTCCACACCTGTGGCAGCCCTGGCTTTCCCTCTCCTGTTGGAGGACTTGCTGTCCCACCTTAGCCCACCTCGTCCTGATGAACCCCAGCAAACATCCTTGGTCCCCACCAACAGCATCCTGGCGCGGCAGAGGGCTTTAGCACTTGGGGGGGGACACCTTCTCCCCCCAGTAGCACTGATTTCCCTGTTGAGTGAAGTATATTAAAGATGTGCCATTAACTCCCCAGCCATTTCCCTCGGGAGATCTGCTCCCGTTTATGAAGCCATCTAACGACTATAAAGGCTGTGAGGCAGAGCCGTGTTGGAGATCAGCAGGAATTTAATTTTCTAATAGAGAGATTTATTTCCTACCAACAGGGCATTCTATTCTGTGATCCCCGCCCCTGCTCAGCTGGGGAGGCTATCCAAAGTTTGGGCTCATTCACATGACAGGGATGCAGGGGGAAAAAAAAAAGCGACAATACTTAAAAATTAGCCAAGGCGTTGCGTAGTATAGAAAATATACCCTATATTTTCTGGACCTGCTGTCTTAAGCATTGTCTGCTTAGGTAAAAGAGCGATTTCTGCTGCAGGAAGGAGAGAGGAAACACGTGGATGGGGCTTGCGGAGAAGGTACAAGGCTGTACCCATGCACGGTTCGGGCCAGGACTGCCCAGCCTGTCTTCTAACGCTGCAGCTCCCTGGAGTCTCCTGGACGTGGGAGCAGCAGTTTGGGAACAGCTCAGAGATCCCCATGAGCTCTCAAGTGCACCAGAAAGATTGATGTGTAAATAAAGCCCATGAGATACCAGCTGGACTCACCCAGTTTAGAGAAAATTATGGCTATCTTTGCTATTTTTTATAGGCACTTATTGCAAACTGCAATTTTATTTTGCCTCTGGTTACCCCAAAGTTGAATTATGCCCTGAAATATACTGCTGGCAGTTTCCCAAAGGAGGAAGAAACTCTTGCTTCAGGCTCAAAAAGCCACTCTCGGTTTTTCCTCTGTCCTGTCCACACACTGCCCGAGAAAGACTCTCTGTGGCCGGAGACACTGAGAACATCCCCTGCCTTGAGCTTTATGACCAGAAGTGTCCCCTGCAAGTCTAATTCACGGCTCGCACCCAGAGAACTTTCTCCTCAGGAAGGGTCAGCTGTAGCCTGAGTTACAAAACCGCCTCCCTGAAGGCAAAACACCCACAGAAAGTCACTTCAAGCTGGTTTTCTCGATCAGGGAAACATGAGGATGAGAGTTTCTCGGCATCTATGTGCCCCCCAGGGCCCTGCTAGATCCCCTCTGCTCCTCTCTGGTGAGACCCCACCTGGAGAACCACATCCAGCTCGGGAGTCCTCAGCACAGGAAGGACATGGAGCTGTTGGAGCAGGGACAGAGGAGGCGACAGAGATGCTGGGGGGGCTGGAGCCCCTCTGCTGGGAGGGGGGGCTGAGAGAGTTGGGGGGGTTCAGCCTGGAGAAGAGAAGGCTCCAGGGAGACCTTGGAGCCCCTTCCAGTCCCTAAAGGGGCTCCAGGAGAGATGGGAGGGGGAAGGCTCTTGACCAGGGAGGGGAGCGATAGGATGAGGGGGAAGGGTTTTAAACTGAAAGAGGGGAGATTTAGATGAAATATTAGGAAGAAATTCTTTGCTGTGAGGGTGGTGAGAGCCTGGCCCAGGTTGCCCAGAGAAGCTGTGGCTGCCCCATCCCTGCAGGGGTTCAAGGCCAGGTTGGAGGGGGCTTGGAGCAACCTGGTCTGGTGGGAGGTGTCCCTGCCCAGGGCAGGGGGGTGGAGTAGATGATCTTTATGGTCTCTTCCAACCCAACCAGTCTGTGATTCTATAAGGTCCCTGCTCTCCCCTTTCCTTGAGGGTCCCTCTCCTCCTGCTCCGCACCTTCCACCCGCCCCGTCCCTCTCCGGCTGCTCCCCCCAGCTCCTCGCTGCGCATTGCCCTGGGAGCTCCAGCAGCTGATCCCCTTAATTAGGTCACCAATAGATCACGCGTAAAACACTCGCACCAGCCAGATCCTCTGGAGGGAAAACACTCCAGCTCTGCAACCGGGGTAAAAGCCTGAGAGAGGAAGGATGCCAAAGCTGAAATAACTCGTCAAAACTTTGTCTGCAGGAACCTTGTTTTCAGTTTCTGCTCCAGAGCCCGCTCGCCGACGCTGTAGCTAAGTGGTAGTGCTGCTTTAATTTCCTCTTGCTCCTGCTGCAATGCCAGATTGCTTGGATATTCGTAAACAGGAGGAGTTTAATGAAAATTATAATTAGAGCCCTGCGGTGCTCTTGCAGGTCGCCCTTACACTGGGCTGCCTATTTACATTACAAATCAGGCTGGTGTCACTGCGGAGTCTACGGCAAGAGAGGAGAATTCATTAAAAGGGAAGCGCGGGGTGGGTGAGAAATAGGGGAGAAAGAAAATGATATTGTTATTCTTAATAATCTAGGAAGTTGGGATCTGCCGTTGCCTTTGCTCCTAGAAGGAAAGCCCGTTTGTAACCCCCCTGCAGCGGGAGGGGGGGGAGCACAGGCACCCAGAAACTTCCACTGGGAATTACCGCACAAACAGACCCTTCTTCATGGAGCAACTGTTTCTCGTGGAAACTAAAGTGGCGATGGAGACTTTCTCTCCCCCACCAGGACAGAGATAAGTGCTCTTAGCACTTCTGCTCCCTAATACTGAGCTGTGAAGTTGGGAGGGGTGAGGGAGGGACGACATGTCAAGCCACAGGGATGCGTTTCCCATGATTTTACAGCTTCCCTTTTCCACCTGCCAGCAGCTCCAATGCTTTTTGCCAGCAGCTACAAAGCTATGATGCTTTTTGCCCCACCGGAATGCCCTGAGCAGCAGCTCCTTGAGGAAGACAGAAGCCCACATTCAGTCAAGCGCTGGAGCATCTGCTGACCCGAGGCACATCTTACGTCCAGCTGCAGCCTAAAACCTGGGCCTGATGGAGCAGGAGGGAAGATCCCATGGGAACAACACGGAGGCATCTGGGCATTGGCAACCTGGGTCTCATGGGGCAGCAGAACCCCCAAATACGGAGCAGTCTGCTGGGTTTGATTCTGCTCCCACGCCTTCCACCAAAGCCCTCCCGCACGGTTGGTAACTCTCTTCCCATCTGTACAGCGGAATAAGAAACAACACCCGCATGTTACACAGAGGATAGCTGGAGACTCGGGTTGTATTTGTAAAAAGCTTCTTTAATATTTCATACTAATCACCCTGCACCGGCGTTGCAATGCTGTTTTTATGGGATGCCCGCCTGCTCGTAAAAAGAGGTGCCATTTCAGTCTGGGGACCTCCCCGTGCCGATCGCATCACTCCCGAAACAGGGAAACCCACCCCGCTCCCCTGCCTGCATCCCCCCACAACCAGCCACACTGTTGATGCTCCAACCAAATCCCAGCACTGCCTGGCAAAGGATGCCCAGTCACTCTGCCTGCCAGACCCCCCCGCTGCTGCTGGGCTCAGTTATTAATCTTCCCTCGCCCTCGGCGGCCAGAGGACGTAACTTTAGTCTAATAAACAGCTGGGAAGTCAGGACAGAGCAGATGAGCTAATACTGCAGAAGTGATTGGGTTTATATATCAAAACCAGCCCAGGAGACTTTCCCCTCTGCACGTCACGGCGACATCCAGAAAGTTTTCAGGAAAATCAGAAGCCTGAGGAGTTTGGCTGCAAATGGGCCGAGTGATTTGCTTGTGTTTCATACGCGCTGTCGTCAATATAAAATGACCCGTTCTGTGACAGCCGAGTTTTAAATCATCACTGGCAACACTCTGTTTTTTATGCTTTGCCAAAAAAAAAACCCAACCTAACACAAAAGTGTCCTGATTTCAGTTAAAAAAAGGACAAAAGAAAAATTTCTCTTGAAAAACTAGAGTTGAAAAAACATGTAGCTGTTTTTTTCAGCTGAAAAATAAGTATCAGTGAAGAAATACTGACCCACTCTCCCTTAACGAATGTACTGGGAAACTTCCAGACCTGTCATCATAGTGTGGAGTGAAAAAGAACTGGGAAGAAAAGAGTGTTTTGGACATGACAAACATTTAGCGACCCAGCTGCTGGTTCCAGTAAAATGCTTTTGACAGGAAGGGTTTTAAATCGGCACAAACAGGAAAACAACTATTTTGTTACAAATGGGGACCGTCAGAGGCTTTCGGGGTATTGCAGGAATTTTCCAGTAACCACAATCCCCACGAACAGCTTCCCTTCTACAAAGCGGCTACAAGATGAATCAATCACTGTTGACTTCCATCGTCTGATTGCTTCACTGGAAGAAAACCAGTCGTACTTAATTAATTGATTAATTACTTTAGTAATTACAGGGAGCAAATCTAACTTCCCTTGCCTCCCTCAAGACACGTAAACTAGGGATATTTCAGTTTTTCAGCCACTTTGGGAGACAAAGCCAATTTTGTGCCACCCAAGATGACTTCTGAGCTGCCACCCGCGTCTCAGGAGTCCCCGGTCCCCTCGGCACGGCCCCAGCAGCGCGGTCCCCGTCGCTCTCGGAGGCGAGGAAGGCTGACCTCCTCTTGGGCTTCATCCTCGGCTGGAACCTCCCCATGAACGTGACAGGCTGGGAAGCAGAGATTGGGCTCTATTTTTCTTAAGTCAATAAAAGCAAGAGACCAGAGCCACATGAAGTGCTCAAATAGATCAACCAAGTAAATTCCTAAAGGATGGAGATGGTGAGAAGTTTCGACAGACGTTTGAGGCTGAGCATCAGCCTCTCTCTTCCCCGGGTTGATGAAGCAGCCTGGGAAGGGCAATCTGCTCTGGGAAGTCATTAAAGGGTAAGAGCTTGTCTCTGCCACAAACCCCACCGAGTGCTGGAAATAAGTGCTGGGGGCAGAGAGTCTCGGGTTCAAAGCGTAGACTGAGCCGCGGTAGAAGTCACTGAACCCATATTTTTCTCATGCTCAGCATCCCCTGCACTGCTGTGTTTTCCTGCTACACTTGAGTTCAACGGAACAAAAGATCCTCATTAGGGATTTATTAGCAATACAGTATCACGCTAAAAAAAAACAAAGCAAAAAAAAAAGCTAAGGTTTAACAAGTTTCTCCCACATGAATTAACGGCATTGACCGAACCACTTTTTGTGCGGCATCCCCTTTGTTTCTGTTCTTCAGCCCAAGCAGAGGATGAAACGAGACCCATGACATTCACTTCGATGGAGGGGAGCCGCTGGCTTTCCAACTGTGTAAATAAGGATTCAGTGCCTTTTAAAAAGCATTATTTTTAAAGGAAAGCCCTTTTGAGTGAGGGCTAGAATGGGGCTATTTTCCACATGACCAAGCGTCAAAAGGAAAACGGCGGCCCAGTCCATGCTCTTATCGCCCTCCCCGAGTCACCCACTGGATAGATTTGTCACAAGGTGAAATAAGAGCGAGTCCTCAATTTATTATCATTTTCTACTTGTCCTCCTTAATGCAGTTCCTGCCAGGATGAGTTTGCTGTGGGAAAGTGGAATGAAACCAGGCCTTTCAGTTTGCTGCTAAATGGGACTGGGAGGAGGCTCTCCGTG